>OY740778.1:39986553-40416553 GCA_963513935.1 Aphrophora alni
CATGTGTTTATAGAAAATTTGTTCTTTATTTTGATCTTTAGAATAACTTATCTTAATTTGGTACTTTAATTACACGACATCCTGTATAAACAGCCCCCAATCAACAACGTCTCGAGCAATGTGATTTAAAGGACTTGATGTAAAGTTGACATTTTCTATGAAAGCTATTGAAAAGCTTACAAAGATATTGATTGCAAGTCTTATACAATACTATGTCTGTTAATGCCACGAGACATGCAAGAAATCAGAGAGAAAACATACACACCACAAATGTCAAACAACTCTATGGGCCCCATCATGGTACTTACCCAGACACAAAGTACATATTTGGTCAAATGTCTAAAATTGTGAAACGTCGTTTTATCTCTCTCTCTCTCTCTCTCTCTCTCTCTCTCTCTCTCTCTCTCTCTCTCTCTCTCTCTCTCTCTCTCTCTCTCTCTCTCTCTCTCTCTCTCTCTCTCTCTCTCTCTCTCTCTCTCTCTCTCTCTCTCTCTCTCTCTCTCTCTCTCTCCTCTCTCTCTCTCTCTCTCTCTCTCTCTCTCTCTCTCTCTCTCTCTCTCTCTCTCTCTCTCTCTCTCTCTCTCTCTCTCTCTCTCTCTCTCTCTCTCTCTCTCTCTCTCTCTCTCTCTCTCTCTCTCTCTCTCTCTCTCTCTCTCTCTCTCTCTCTCTCTCTCTCTCTCTCTCTCTCTCTCTCTCTCTCTCTCTCTCTCTCTCTCTCTCTCTCTCTCTCTCTCTCTCTCTCTCTCTCTCTATCTATCTATCTATCTATCTATCTATCTATCTATCTATCTATCTATCTATCTATCTATCTATCTATCTATCTATCTATCTATCTATCTCTCTCTCTCTCTTTCTTTCACCCCCCCACAAACACACACACATAATAAAATAACATCGTTTATAAAATAACATAATAAAATAATAATCGTTCATTGTAATAAAAATATTGTCGAAAATGTCAAATTTATATTCCAAATTACATTTTCTGAATAACTTCTGAATGAATTATTAATTACATTTTCAAAACGTAATCGTGTCGAGGTGAGATTAATATTATTAAATGTACAACTTTTATGTTATTTATTCTGTTAAAATTAATATCACACGAGATGTAAATAGCACTGTTTAAAATACACTCAATTTTTAACTTTTTTTTTCTAAATTACAAAAGGCTCTACATGAGGACATTTATACTCCCTTTAACAAATTTCATGTTCCTATAATAAAGTCTTTGGTCGTTATGTACATACATACAAATGCCAACGACCACCGTGATTCAACATCATTTTTCAAATTTTTATGAAAATATTAACTTAGTACCCAAGTGGTAGGTTATTTATAACATTTATGTCTGTCATGGGTACATATTTACAGTACAAGTAGAGGTTTATTTAGAATGCGGTCATATTTCTCTCCCCGGAGGTATCCCGGCATTTTTTTATCAGTTTAAATTTTGTGGTTAACATATTTGTTTAAAATAATACATAATTTTATATGTAAAATTCCAATATATCATAATCAGCTGAAATTGTCTATATGAAATTTTACTTAAATTTGATGATCCGATATATCTTACAAAATAGCAAGTAAGAGAAAGTTACCCATGGGTAATTTGAAACATACCGAAACGGAATCTGTCTTCTCTCATGTAATATGTTGTTACACCTGAGGTCCCATTTTTTGCTCAGTTTTATCATATAGTTTAAGGCCAACTTTAATATACAGTATGGTAATGGCCAATAATCCTATCAGCCAATCAAGTATAGAAGTAAGGCCAATATGGCTCCCATTATTAAAAAAAGAACTTAAATTTGATTATAATATCCGTAACTAAAAAACAAGCTGAAATTTTACCTGGTAAATCGCCACAAGGAGTTGTAGCCCCGCTCTCGTGCTAGGAAGCTTAATACAACTAACAATAGGCCACTCCCCTTATAGTTTGTCACGCCTTCTGGACCACGTCACTTGTTGCTGTATCTTTGATACAACACATACTTACCGTTAGTTGTGTGTTTACCGTGATGTGTTTTTTGACTTCTTAGTTTAAGCTCTGAGATGCATGCTTAGATATTAAGGTTGGTTGTATTCTTATTTATTTTACTTCTCACATAGGCTTAGTTTCTAGTTTCATGTTTATTTAGTTTTAGTCACTTGATAACGGGAATTGATTCTTATTCCGAAACGTCGTGTTTTGATTTCTAACACACCAATGATGGCAAATGTCCGTAAAATGTATAATAATAAAATTGAACTTCCATCATTAACAAATGACTTCAAACAGAGAATATCACAACTGTTTTGGAAGTTTTATTAAAAAACAAAAAAAAAAATAATTTCAAATGAATAATTTTGAAAATTTATGTATTCAAATTTATTATATGAATAATATTTATAATAATTTTTATTGCTGAAATTTAAAATGGTAATATAAAATGACGTGGAGGAAAACGATTTTAATGGTGAATTGTCTATATATTTATTTACAATTTTAAATTTGTAGGTTAAAAGTTTAATTTAACTTAAAATCTTAGTAAAAGATATAAGGAATATAATTATTATAAACTAAAATATTTTACTAAACAAAAACAAAAGAATGGAATCATAAAAAATAAGTTTTATTTATTTAATTTCAACCGAATTTAATAAAATTATTTTATTGTAATGGACATAAGTAGTTAAAACTTGTTTAAAAAGTACAACTTGGGAAGTAAGTTTATAAGTTGTAAGTTTATTACAATCAGGTGTCAAATACGATTGGTTGTTGCAGGCAAGTTGTAAAGTAGTTACAAAAGTTCCCAAACACTACGTGATGTTTTGCAAGGAAACACTATTTATATTTAACTTATTTGCTGCAATAATTTTAAGTCTACTTTGTGACTTTGGACTAGTCATTATATTTTCACTCCAACCTAGAATTTGTTTCTGAATGAGTGTAAATAGCATACGAGATAGGAATACAAAAATATTTTAAATGACTGCCATTTTGATATTTTCTGTTTTTTTCTGAACATTATACGGTTGTATATGAGCACATTACAATCAATTATACCAATTACAAAATCCTACTTGTGTTGTTATTATTTTTTCCGGATCAAAACCCAACAAAAAAACCACATTTAAATAAATCATGAGTTGTAAGTATTTTGTGGTATTTCAAATTATACCACGATGATAAAATTAATAATTTCACGCAGTTGTTTAAAGTATGTTTTAAATGAAGAGTAATGCATAACTTTATAACTGGAATACATTTGCATTTCTAAACTTCCTTCGTGTGTTTTGTACAAAGAATAAATTAAGTGAATAAATCACAAAGATAAAAGCACTCTCTTCAGTTGCTTTGGAGTTTGAGGTTGTTACAAAATGATTCGCTCTGCTACTGTTTAAAGTGAATTTATGTATAAGACTCTTTTTATGGATCAAATGCTACATAAAACAATTTATTGGTAAGTTTGTTTGCATACAATGTTTAATGACGTATGAGTCCCAAAGATTTATAGTATCTTGGTTAAAATAATTTCTTAATTGAGGTGAAAATAGTACAAACTGAGAAAAATATTTTCAATACTTTAATAACCCGTACAGTCCGATAAAAAAATATATGAAAAACTGTTTACATATCCATATACAAAGTAGGCACGAAATGCGTATTCGAATTAGGTCTAGAATATTTTATTTATCCTGACTGTACAGCCATATTTTACTTTGTAAATAACTATAACTATATTATACTCTAATACAGCACTTGATAAATATATTTAAGGCAGAAGATATTAATGCTGTTGGAACATGGAATTCACATAAATTAATTCGAGTTTGGATATTAGTTTGGAGCAATAAATTTACACCAATGTAGGAATTAAATATCGGAGAGTCAAATACCTGTATCCCAGAGTAAATAATTGTTAAAACTATTTAATATTCGGAACTTCTATGACAGTAAGTGCGGTGATAGACTCTGTATATATTATTATTTATAGTTGAAGCAATTGTCTACTGAACGTGTTACTTATGACAAAAAATGGGTTACAATAAAATTTATTCAACAAACAATTACGATAAACAAGTTACAAATTAAAAGTGTTTTCCCAGCCAAACATCTCGAAGTGTTAGACTGTTGATCAACTTTAACAAACAATTTTACAACTTGTCTGTAACAATCAATCGTGTTTGACACCTGATTATAACAAACACAAGTTGAACCCTTAAACAAGTTTTCTTTGCGTAATAACTTCACTTAAAAGCAACTTTTCCATTATTCAACAATAAATTATCCACCAGTTATGATATATCTTATCAGAAGATAGTATTTGTCTTTAAAATTGACTGCAGAAAATAGAATTTTTCAAAACACCAATATACATAACCAACTTCCAATCGAATTTAGCATTTAGGGTGAAAACTTTAAATAGGACCAAAGCTTAAAATTTCATTATAAAGTTGGTTAAAACGATTGTTGTAGATAAAGTTGGTTAAAACGATTGTTGGTTATAAAGTTGGCTAGTATATGAACTGTAGGGTTTCAAAAACAATCTATATTATATATATGCTATCCTAAAGTCATGCTTAATCGAACAGAACTTATTTGACGGCAGTCAGTGTTCTTATCACAAAAAACAATCTCCAAAACATTTCCTTACTGTTTTTTTACATTGGTTAAGTTATAAATTCATATTTTACTAATATTTCATCGAAATCAATTCATCAGATTTAGAGATAATCGAACTTTTATGAACGTTTCATTTCTACGTTTTAAGCTAAGAACCTCTCTTCAATCATCGTTTTATGAAGAAAAAAGGGATTAAAGAATATAAAATAAAGACCCATATTCCTAAAATATTATAATAGTTTTAGAATATTAAAATAAAAAGAGTTTATCAAGGGAGACCTGATAACAAAGATGAAAGAGCGGTATCTAATCCATGACTGTAAGAAGAAAGTGTTAATCTAGGTAGTGTACATCAGGATTGCTAAAATGAGCTGCTGAGTGTGTATTCTTACTCACATATTCCGAACCTGTAACTTTTTAAAGTTAACAACCAAATTTATTACAATCAAGTATTATAAAGGGGGGGGGGATATTGGCTAGTATGAATGACTGGTGACGTTATTTTCTAAAAACTTAGTCTAGAATAATTTTCACATACGTATTTAAAAAAAAATGAATGGTCCCAATAACTTAAAATTCGAATATAATATGATGTACTTAATCACAAAATTATTAGATTGTTAAAAAATATTTTGTAATTTTAACTGAAGTCAGAAAGTGTAGCGAGAAGGAAGAATGTTTGGAAAGTTATCAAAATTCCTACTTCTAGTAATCAAGTCCGTGTTTCATTTACGTACAGTCTACATGGCTTCTAGAACATAGTTCTCGTATAAACCCTATTGAACTTCATAACAAAATAATTGAAAAAAATTAAAATGGCGGCTATTTTAAACAGTTTTGTTCACATGTTGTTTGTTATTAAACTTATACAAAATTTAATGTTCCTATATTAATTTTGTTTCCACCATCGTGCTTACGTGCAGAGGAATACGTCGACGTACGGACGGTATAAAGTTATTTTCATCAATCAGAATCTACTATAAAATCTTAAACACAAGTCTAGAATACAAACTCTTGGAAAATCAACACTGAGGAACTCAAATATATTTCTATTAGAGATGCTGTACTGTCTCGGTTTTTCACTGTCAAGCTATAACAGCCCAGGCTATCAGTAAGTCAAAATGATCCCCCCTTAAGGGTTGTAACGCTGGGTTAGATAAAAGGACATTCATCTTTAGTCAAAGTAGGCATACTTTAAATGAAAACATTATACCTCAGTATACAATTGTATATACATAACTTTCTTTGAAAAAATATACTTGTTTTTGTGAAATTATGTTTTGAAATCTTTAATACAGTACGTCGTAAAAAAGTAGATTTAGTTTCAACATATAATAATCACATTTTGAAAATGTTTACCGCTTTATGTTTCATCTTCCTACAGGGACTTTTTGTGAAAAGTTGTTGGATTTACATATTTTTCAAGTAGTCTTGGATTAGATACAACTCTTTTATATTAGCAAGATTTCTCTTAACCAATTCTTAATTTCATTTGACCCTAACACTTTTAGAGTATTAAAGACTAGTTGTGTTTATTTTATGTTCTATTCTTCTTCCATTTGATACTTATATTTTCTCCAGCAAATACAACATTTCTAAACAAACAAACCTATTATACGTCATGAGGAGGCATTGATGTGTTTCCATGCACTGCATCAAATCAAGATGTCTATTTCAATTGCTGGTAATAAATCGATAGTTTTATTACATGTATGGAAGCATTACATGTTTCATTACAATAATTAAAAAACACTTCTTGGTATCGTAATTAGATTTTTTAAATTGTTCTTCTATTTCCAATTTTTGAAAAGTGTGGCCAACTACGTAAAAACAAATTCAAAGTCAGTATGTTCATTCAAGTCTGAGCATGATCTATTAATAATTATTTTAAAAAAATTTTATCAGTATAAACAAAAAACAGTGTTTACATAACATTTCATGATTAAGGATTGATGAGTCACCATACACTGCATCGTGTCAGATTGTCTGTTTTAATTACTGGTGATAAATCTATAGTTTTATTACAAGTAAACAAACAATACACATTGTATCATAGAAAATAAAAGCAGATAAAAAGTCATGTGAAATGGTGTGTATTTTGATAGGCAGTAAATCTGTAAATATTTTCAATGATCGGTGAATTAATTGAGCAGAAATGTCAATTGTTTTCCATATGCCAAAATATTTTCATATT
Source organism: Aphrophora alni (assembly GCA_963513935.1). Lineage (NCBI taxonomy): Eukaryota > Metazoa > Arthropoda > Insecta > Hemiptera > Aphrophoridae > Aphrophora > Aphrophora alni. Next base: position 39,993,357 of record OY740778.1, read on the forward strand.
GTTTAAAGAAGAAAAAATTATAGGTCTTCATCAAATGAATAAACAAGTAAGGGCCGTCGTGGTACATACCTAATCTCACATAAACAATATATTTACAGAACCTCTAATTTACAGTAAGTTACTAAAAAGCTGGTTTCTTTTAAAGAGTTAAATTATATTCGTCTTCGGAATAAGGCAAGTGTTTAAAACTGTTGTTAGACAGGTTTTATAAACTTTATTGGTTATGTCACTTCTTTCTTGATGTCGTCTAGACCCTAACGGTATCCTAGGAATGCAAATATTAAAAAGTCTCAACTCGATTCGCTCGTGTCGGTGTCAGCCCTGGAGCCCCTCGAAACTGTTCGTATGTGAAGGAACCTCTACTGGATACGTTCGTGTTGGTGTCTTAGCCACGGAGGTCCTCGAAGATGCTCATAAATGAAGGAGCTCCCAATGGTTACGCTCGTGTCTGTGTTTCGACCCTGGAGGTACTCGTAGCTGCTCATAGGTGAAAGAGCCTCAACTCTTTACGCTCGAGTCGGTGCCTCGGACCTTGATGGTCTAGAAGTTTATCATGCGCGCTCGTGTCGTTGAGCGTCTCGAAGCTCAAACCTGGAGCGCCTCGAAGCTGTTCATATGTGAAGGAGGCTCAACTGGTTACGCTCGTGTGGGTCTGTTGAACCTGGAGGTCCTCGATGGTGTTCATATATGAAGGAGCATGAACTGGTTAGGCTTGGGTCGGGCCTCGCACATGGTGGGCCTCAAAGCTGTTAAGAGGTGAAGAGGCCTCCACTGGTTACGCTCGTGTCGGTTCCTCAACCTAGAGGGCCTCGAAGCTCCTAAAAGGTGAAGGAGCAGGTATTCCAATTATCATATTTTCTTGGAACATAAAGGTTCGAAATTCAATTGAGACACTAACTTTCCTACTTGTCACTGTAAAGAGATAGAGGGAGTATTTTGATGCAGGTTACAAATCCGCCACCTATATTTTAATATTGAGTTTGTAAATTTGAAAAAGTACATATTATTGAGACCCATTGATCTTGAACATTCTAATAACTTACTGTTGGATATAGGATTTGAGGAATCTCGCCCAAATTTAAACGTTAAAACGTGTATTCAGCTTGCGTCAGTCGGGATTTAAGGCCCTGAGTTTGAATATCACAACAAATCTATCTTTGTGTAATTTCAACTTTCTGCCTTAATTAATTATTTGCAGACAGTTGGTTACACAGTAATTTAATGAGGTCTAATGAATAGATTTATAAATGGAATACATTTGGATTATAAAGTTATTTACTGAGTTTTTGTGCGAAGAATAAATTAAGTGAATAAATGACAAAGATAAAAGCACTCTTCTGAGTTAATTTAGACTTTTAGATTGTTACAAGATGATACGCTGCTGTTTAAAGGGAATTTATGTCTAAGACTGTTTTCATGAATCAATTACATCTATAGGGGAAAGATATATTAACCAAATTTGTCGATGTTATATTTTTATAAGTTTACATCTTTAGTCTGTTCGACAGTTCACTAAATTATTTTTTAAATCCTGGACAAGTGCACAAAAATGATTTCACATTGCAGTCAGAAATTAAAAATACAACTTCCAGATAAACTATACGAGGTACGATGAAAGTTTGGAAATTGCAAAAAAATATCTACAGTCGTTTTTTGACCGACCTTTATTTACCATAGTTTCAAGAATCAAAAAAGTGGTTTCCACTTGACGTCATTGCCATCTGAACGTAAGCACTATACCTGCCACAAAAATAAGAGGAAGACTTTTGTTATAGGGGACTATAGAATGTTCACAAAAAACACTATAGCAATTTCGGAAATCAAACTAAAATGTCACTAGTGACATGAAATTTGTAATACGAGTATAGCCGAATTAACTTCAAGAAAGTAACGATAAAATTATAAGTTTTGTTCACTAGTAAATGTATAACTCCCATCTCCCTCCAATTTCTCAATTTCCTACCAAATTTAAAATATAGCCCCACATTGTCTACTCTCTTACTTCTTGACTTATTTTGATTAACCTCTTTTCACAATTGTTTTAGGACTTTGAATTCTCAATCGCCTTTGCTTTCAATATTATTCTCCTTTAAAAAATGAAATGGTAGTCAATTATGATAGTTTTATAATGGAATAAAAATAGCAAAATAAGGGAGACAAGAAAACAATAAGCAGAATTTCCAATATTAAAATTTTTAATAAATGGTTTCATGTGTAAAAAACAGAAGTTTTAACGAATAAAATATTTCAAGCACATTCTGAGATAATACAAAATAAACACCATACATTCAAAAGTAGTTTATTTATTTATTTACCCGGAATATACATCAATTTTGAAAATAAATTACCTATGTCTTACAGAAGTATAATATATTAAATCCCAAACACATTAATCTTATTACAATTTTTGAAATGATATAAAACAGATTCGAATTTATGGTTTAGTTTTCAACAATAAATTTACCACAGTGTAGAAAATAAATTGGGGATTTTCACGTTGCCTCCCTCCGATATTCATCTGTTAATATTATATAAAATCTGGTGTATATACAACTGCAGTATTTTATTGACAGGACAAGGTTAGTACAAAGATAACCTTCATTAACTGGTTTATAAAAGACAGAATATAAGGTGCAATTGATTTGAACAAATTGAGAGTTTTCTCTTTCCAAACAACACGTAGTAAAAGACACTTGATCACGTTAAACAAAGATATTTACAACTTGTCTGTTGTAAACAGCCAAACTTGTTTGACCCCTAATTGTAAAAAAAGTACAAACTTACTTTGAAACGTCTACCTTTATATACTGAGTTATCCACTAAAAATAAAATTGGAAAAACGCTATCAACATAAAGTAACTTAAATTGTCAGTGCAATTAAATTGCATTTAATTTATCTGTGTATTTAAGTTTCCATTTCTCATAACTTGCAGTGTATTTAATTAAATTCTCAGTGCATATAAGTTACAGTGTGTTTAATCCAGTACATGCAAATTATAAGTGAATTTAAATTGCGACAAAAATATTTAAACTATCTTTACATGTACATTGTCACATAATTTAAATTGACAGTGCAATTAAATTGTACGTGCATTTAAATTTTCTTTGAATATAATGCCCATATACGTTGTCACAGAATTTCAATTGACAATCCATTTAAGTATTCTGTTCCAGGATTACAATAGTCAGTGTATTTAAATTATGTGTATACATAAAGGATAAGTGCATTAGAAGTTTTATTGTCTTGATAATACCAGTGTATTTAAACTGCCAGTGTATTTATATTCTCATTGCATGTTAATTTTCGGTATACATATATTTTTAGTGTAATTCAATGTTCCATATTATATAAATATATATAGTCAGTTCATATAAATAATTGTCAATGTATTAAAATTGTTGATGCATATAAATTTTCTCCTCATATACTTTGTCACAGAATTTCAACAACAGTGTATTTTTATACATTGTCATTGCATACAATTTTTCAGTGGATTTGAATTTCTAGTTCATATGTATTGTTAGTACATATAAATTGCCAGTCTGTTTATATTGTCAGTGCATTTAAAAAGGCATTGGATATAATGTCAGTGTATATAATTTTTCAGTACATTTTAATTGATAGTTCATATATATTGTCAGTGCATATAAATTCCCGGTGTATTTAAATAGTGATTGTATTGAAATTGTCATTCTATATAATTGATTCGTACATTTAAATTGTCAGCAGTTTGAATTCAAATGCACGAAATAATCTTAAAACAAACATTTATCTTGAAAACATAAACTATAGTCAAACAATAACAAAGTCATGTTTTTGAGTAACATAGCATTTTAAGGAACATATCTTAGTACGAAAATTTAAATTGGGAATATTTCAAAATATGTTCTTACATTTTTGATTCAATTTTCTTCAAGAGTAGCTTTAAAAATACACGGAATGACATATATTTTGTCCGCTCCTTCTCTCTCTCTCTCTCTCTCTCTCTCTCTCTCTCTCTCTCTCTCTCTCTCTCTCTCTCTCTCTCTCTCTCTTTCTCTCTCTCTCTCTCTCTCTCTCTCTCTCTCTCTCTCTCTCTCTCTCTCTCCTCTCTCTCTCTCTCTCTCTCTCTCTCTCTCTCTCTCTCTTTCTCTCTCTCTCTCTCTCTCTCTCTCTCTCTCTCTCTCTCTCTCTCTCTCCTCTCTCTCTCTCTCTCTCTCTCTCTCTCTCTCTCTCTCATATATTGGTGTGGTTTTTAGTGTCCACGTGAAATTATTGGTTTTATTAGAAATTACCACGAGAAATATTGTAATAACTAGATTATTAATAACTAAAATCATAAAGCAACTGACAGAAAGACAGAACGATGTGTTATACGTTTCAAATAAAACTTGTTAATTTGTTGCCGAAAACCTTATACAATGCCGAACTCTAGACTCCAGATATTGGTCAAAATGAAACAATAAATTATAATCTAACTAATATTACTGTCAAACGAATAATATTATTCATAATTACAATAATAATATTTAAGGTAAAGAAAAAAACCAAATGTTATATTAATTTGACGTTGAATTTAAGTTATTTAATTTTAAAATAGATCTATAATAATAGGCTTTTTTCTAACATTGCAATGGGGCAGCTAAAAATGTAAAAACATTTTCCATTCCCATCGTTAACTGCAAGATAATATTTTCAATTGTAATGAACTATAATTTTAAGTTACGTCTCAAATATAAAGAAAAATCCATACTAAACATTTAAAACAAGGTTATGGTGAGAATTAAAAGATTGTGTTTTTACGTAGCATAGGGTTATTTGGTAATCGCGAAAAATGTCAAACTCCGGTATTTGACTCATCTTCATCTTTCTTGGCCGGAGGAAACGGAAAATCGAACATCCGTCCGTCGTCGTTGTCGTTTGTATGTAAGCACAATTCTGTCTACAAACATTATTATAGACACACGAAATTTGGTGCAGGGGGGGGGGACTATATTGTCCTCATGTTGAACCTTATTGAACTTTAAAAAAATTGAATTTAAAATATTAAAATGCCGGGAATTTAATCAATGTTTTGTTTATATCTAGGGTATTATTCAACTTATAACATCCTAAATTGAATAATTATTTACAGTTTTAAATATTTCGTGGTACCAATATGACCTCTCCACGATGACAAATAGCGAGGCTTTTGTCAAAAATTAATTTCGAACCCCGATTTGTTCCAATGTGTTAATAGTATAGTTATGAGATCCAGCAGGGCTGCCACCCTGACAGAAGCAAAGAAAATATCGTTACGATAAGAAATTGGTTCAAAAAACTGTGTAACAACTCTTTTACGCTAATAGGTAAGACCACTAGATCTAACAATATATATATATATATATATATATATATATATATTTATTACAATGTATGACGAGGCAGGATAAATACCTTGATAACGCCAAATAACTTGATTTCTGGGCAAATTTTCTGGTTTACTAAGGAATATATAATATTTTTAAGCTCACTTTCAACATCGATATTTAATTTGAAGATTTTTGACAATATCTTGTTCATATATTCTCCCTATTTCTTACATATCTCAAGACATAAACACCAGATGTCCTACTGGATAAGACTAATTATTGATCTATCAATACAATCTAACATTACCTACAATGAATAAGAAACAAAATTGAATGGATTATATTTATTACTACATTGTATGATGTATCTGGGTAGGTACTATGATGGTGACTTCTTTGACATTTTCGTGTGTGTTTTCTCCCTGATTTCTTGCATGTCTCATGACATTAACAGACAGAGTATTGTATAAGACTTCCAATCAATATCTTTTGTAAAGTTTTCAATAGCTTTCATAGAAAATGTCAACTTTACATCAAGCCCTTCAATATAAGGCTGTGACATTGGTCGACACGCAGTTGATTGGAGGCTGTTGTATACAGGTTGTCTCGTAAGTTAGGTAACAACGTTTGTTAAGTGACTCCTAATGACAAAATAAAGATAGTTGCTCTAAATACATGTCCAAATTGTTTCTTTTTTGTCTCTGTCTTTCTTTCCAAAACCAACTGGTTACCATAAACGGTTTGACACATCTTGTTCTCCCTCAGGAGTACACAATAGTAAATAAGGGCGATACAATCCTAAATGACCGTAGCTAGATCCACATCCTTTTTATAGATTTCACACAGATCCTCCTTTATCATGACGCCTTCCATCTTCATTACCCAACTTAATTTACGAAACAAAACCACGGCAGTGAATAATCTTCCATCAAAACCGTTTTGAATGATAATATTCCTGTCATATCAAAATAGACAAAACATTTCAAACTAGTAAACCCCTTGATATGATAAATATATTTACCTTCTGTCCACCTGCAATCAAACTTCCCTGTGTCCCTTAAATCCCACAAGACAAATACAACTCCAAACCTGTTGCTCTCTAGCGGAATATTTGCTTGACTCTTGTCTCTGCTCTCTTCTCCTTGATATGAAAATTCAAACAAACAGTGGTGAATTCAATGCTTTGATTGTCTACACCCTTGAAAACCATTGTACAGTCTACTCATCTCTCTACAGGGTATAAATTATTCGTGTTACAATTAATTTAAATTTCATATCAAGGTGTAGCAAGATGCTGAGATTAACGGACGTAAGTAGTCTATTGGACCCCCTCCCCCATTCTTAACCCTTTTACCCAAACAAGTAATTTAATTATTGCTACCAGTCAATTATCTAGAAAAGTTCACAAGGAGATTATGCTTAATAAACACTTATAATTTTTTTTTTGTAGCACTTAAACCCTTGTATTCCATATTTCAAAATTTAACCATATTTGGACACAATTACTCGTTCTTGACTTAATTGTTATGACTATAACGATATTGGTTACTCAACTATAAAGTAACCTGCACATAAAATGCGTTAACAAGTTTAGAAAAAACTTCATAAATTTGCCTCACAAAAGAGGTTCGGGAATAAACAATCAAATCGTACAAGATTTTCGATAACATTTCAGAAGGTATATATCTACTAATATACTAAATTATATTCATTAAATTTGCATTAAAAAAAAATACTAAAAAACAAGGTGTAAGAAACTACTCTTCAGTTTACGAGAATATTGGGAAATAATTTAAGTGTTGAGTAAGGGAATAAAACCGCAATCGTTTTAGTTATGAATACCAATTTTTGTTAGAGGATTTGGGGTTTCAGATCCTTCATAAAATAAAAGATGTTTAAAACGTTACAAAATTACCAGATGTCAGTTTTTAAAACGGCGTTTCGTAATAAACATTGATTCACTGCCATCTCTTTACAAACTTTTCAAAACGAATTATGAAAATAAAACAGTTATTTCTTCTCATTGCATCGTTTATTATTTTACAGTTATCACATTCCTTTTCAATATCCATCTGTTCAGACGGCTATCTCATGCCAACGTTGACGCGATTGGTTTAGATATTTATGTTTGTTGTTTGAAGGCAAAAAACTCTGTCACGATTGCCTTAATTAAAGAAAAAAGAACATAGAATAAAGATATATGCCAACTCAATAAAAAGATAAGAAGTTTCTTCAACAGACAAGTGGAAACAGATAAGATGAGTTCCGATGTTGATCCTCGGGTGAAATGTATAATCGAAATAATCGGTTTTAAATGATTTCAATATTCGGATTATTATTTCGAATTTGAGTATCTGCGCAGAACGATTTTACGCATCGGTTTCGAACTCAACTTTACCAATCAGTGAAATACTAACGAATATTATATCGTCTCTTTGTTCCTAGTTAGAAATATTTTATTTCCAATCCGAGGATTTTAATAATCGGAACGTTCCGAAGATTTCGATACTCGGATTCACCGAGTATTTTAATTCGAACTCACACATCACTAAAATTGAGTTTCGTCTACTGATCAGCAGGCATTTCTCTTTGATAAAATTGTGCGTATTGTGGTGTATTTTAGTTTTATCAACTCTGTTATGACTAATCGGTATTCCGTGGCTGTTTATGTAAACTTAAAATGTGTTTTTATGTGAGTTGATAATGGAGAGAGGAATTCTCCGAAACCGGTAGACACGTGACAAAAACACAAACTGTGACGGGTTAGGGTATTTTTAATATAAAGGAATATAAAGTATACTATATTTTTCCTACTTATGGCGATGATGACTATAAAAAGTACGGCTCTAGCATTCTCGATATATCTTAGATTGATATGCATCTATCATCATCTAGTCTAGGGTTAGATAGCTTTTTTTCACTTTGTCAACTTTTTCTTGATCAACTCTAATTTCTTACGACTCTGAAGCTATTAGATTATTCTAGCCCTAGGGGCCCATATTTTGTGCAATTATTACTTTTTTATAAGGGTTGATAATCGTGAGTTTTTCATCTTCACAACATTAAAAAAATCATAACTTGTTGTGAATGAAATTATTGACCTACTTACCTCCCCAATAAAAGCATTATTATATGTTATTATTACCACAAACAAACAGTAATCAAGAAATATTGTGAATATGAGCGCATTAAGATATCCAAATGTGGATAGCCGACAATTAGCTGAACCAAACGTACTCAAATTGTCAAATATTTAATTTTCAAAATAGTTAAAGGAGAAACATTTAAAGGTGATTGCCTAATATTCTCTCCTAAGACAGACTACAACTAGGAAATTTCTTGCATACAATTTTCTTCAACTCCTATTTTAGTTCACAAAATTTTCTCTTTTTTTCTGCCTAAGAATTACAGCCAATATAAAAACACTTACACACAGTTTAAAATATTCAGCGTCCACAGGTGTACCACGCTGGGGTGAGATCAGTTTTGTTAAGTGAATTAATATTTTACAAGTTTGAAAATCAACTTCGAAAAACATTTGCTTCAGTTGCAAATTTTATCATTTATTAACAAGGAGTGACATCCTGTGAGAATTCAAGTTCAATAAGCTGTTAGAAGGAATAAGAAGATAATATTTTTTTAGAATAGTTATTTATTAATTTCTTAATTATTTGATTTTTCTGCTTATACGTTGTAATAGAGAGATTGGTGAACACCAATATTACAACATTTATTATAAATTTATTATATATAATTTATTAAAAATATAATTAATTCGAAACACCAACTTAAATACAGAAACAGGATGTGAGACAACACGCGCAAGGCATCTCGAATTTCACCTAACAGAAGCAGAGGCAGTGAACTTTACAAATAGCAAATTAAGCATTGAACAAGTGTTCTACGTGTGAAAGATTGCAAATTAGGAAAATCAATGAGAACGACAAAAATTCAAAATTAACCAATGAGAAAGAAACACGAGGGATTCAAAAAAAGAAGAGGGGAGAACAACGCGTGAAAAATGGGTAGTAAAAAATAAATCTTCAGAGGGGGAACAAGTACAGAAATTCAATAAGAAACTCAGTCCGTATTTAACCTACTATAATAAAATAACAAAATAATATCAACTAAATCTACACCAGTGAAGTGTTGTGAAAATTTGAAATAAATAAAATCAAAATAAAGTGTTTAGTGAAAGTGTGAAGAAAGGGTGGAGTGTAATTTAAGTAATCTTAAACTTTTATTAATGTAAATCAGATCTCAATTGGTTAATACAATATTATCAAACGAAGTCATATACTGGGTTTTATTTCATTACTTTATAAGGTTAAAATATAAACTCATTAAAACGAATAAGGGAATAGGGACAATTTTGTACAATTTAAGTAAATAAATAATGATAATATTGTACATTTGTTAAGGCTTTATTTAGATGTAATATTATGGTGATAGAAATTTGTTATTGGCAGTCTAGAAAATGTTCAATAAATTTGTTCAGTTAATTTGTTCAATAAATTTTAATTAATTCGAGGAATGGCCAACTCGAATCTAAAAGTTTAATGTTTTATAGAGATTTCATGTGAAAGGGTATTCATGAACATTTTCGATTTTATTAAACTTGTTCTAAATCAAAATCTGTATTTTTTTTCCTATCCAGTTTCATTTTTTTAGAGTCAGCCCACAGCCAAGCGAAATTTGAATCAATAGTAGAGTCTAAGGAGAAACCCCCAGAAACTTATAAAATTGTCTTACATGGTGAAAGCACCTGATTTAATAAAGTTGACTCACACGATTAAATTCAACCAAACAAATAAATCAATCATACAAAAATAATCTAACAATAATCTAACAACGTTTTTACTAGCAAGTATTGAATATACAATAATATTTCAATTGAAAAATATACGACCTAGACTGGGAATCGAACCCAGGACCTTTGGCTTTACGCGCCAATGCTCTACCAACTGAGCTATCCTAATCGCTTCCCAGCACAGGGCGTCATATGAGAAGTCTACGCCCTGTGCTGGGAAGCGACTAGGATAGCTCAGTTGGTAGAGAATTGGCGCGTCAAGCCAAAGGTCCTGGGTTCGATTCCCAGTCTAGGTCGTATATTTTTCACTTGAAATATTATTGTATAGTTATTTATTGTTTAAGAAGTCAAGTTAAAAGCCAGGAGGTCTACTTGTGTAAATTGGCAACAAAAAGTTAGTGTTTAAGTTGAATACTAATCGTGAAAAACATTTTACTGCAGTTGTTAATTTTCACATTCACTAAGAAGTTTTTTTTTTAAGTTTTATAAACAATGATAAACAACTAATAATTTGGGGACCCTGACACTATTAAAGTATTCTAGGGGCTTTATTTCTTCGTTTTTTATAAGGTGATGATTACCGAGTGGTTTTTTTACCTACAAATAACCAGGAATAAGTATTTGAATAGTTATATGGTAATAGTTACATTAGAATTCTTAACAGTGATTTTATTCGGAAGATGAAAATTGATTATACAATTCGTTTTTAATGTTTTCGTGTAGGTTACATTTTCATTTCATTCCACTTGCTATTATCAAATACTTCACCACAGCTCCTGTAATTAAGTCCAGTACATTTAACACAAAGTAAATAAGTTTGCTAATGAAACAGGTCTACCAACTTTACTATACTTAAATACCCACTTCTTGCTATCTCCAACTTTCCCTTCCATTGAATTAAACTAAAGTAATGCTCCATTTAATAAAGAATGGATTATAATCAGGTGATACGCTAGACTAATTTATTATCACTAAATATTAATTACTATATTATTTTGAGAGGACAAAATTACTAGTCCGTTGGAACGCATCCATGTTGATTGCAAGGCAGCATATAAAACGTAATTTTATAACTTTGGATAATTGATATAGTTTATTTGTCATCAATATGGTATACACAAATAATTACACGATTTTTCAAAGTACGTATCAACTCTCAATCAGTATTGATAAACCTTCAACGTTATATGTTTGAAAAGTGCCAGTATAAACGGGTGGAACCAATTTGAAGCTAAAAATAAAACTAATAACGTTGAGCTGTAAGACTATATACAAACGTCTTAAAAATTAACAGAACAAACTACACAATAACACAAGAAATATCAAACACCTTTTTGAGTCAAGATTCCGTACTAATCAATTAAACAGAAAGAATTGTGGAGAACGATTTATTTCGAGGTTTCCAACATTTTCCTCCTTTATGAAGAGTATTAGGGTTTGACCTTGTAGTGATTGCTTGCGGAAAATCAACAGGAAAAATACAATCCTAAATAGGGGTTTTATTTCTATTTAAATTCAATTAACTCACCCAGTATACGAAGTGTTGGGGGAGTTTGGTAATCTTCAAAATTTTACCACTTCTTTTGACTGACGTTTCATTGCCCTCAGGTAACTGAAAAGATAAATTTCACATGCTGTCAAGTCTGTCTGTCTGTACAAGCACGTTAACAGACACAAAATATAAGATAGAAAGTGAATTTAATCAAATAAAAATAAAATAAAATCATTCCTGCACATTCTTAAACGGACCACACCTTCTCCCAAGAGACCGTTAATATATAAATAAAGAAGAAAAAGTAAATAAACAAACAGGGAAACATTAAAGTGTAACCAAATTAATCATTCCATTCTACACTTTTATTCTGTACCTCTTTCCTTTTTAGATTATTTAAAAAACCTCACATATTTTATGATTATTTTCGAACTTGTTTAGTTTGAACTTCACATAACTCTTGAAGTATCTTTGTAAGTTGAGCAGCTTATTTATACTTTTTGTAAACAGACATACAATTCAAATTTAACGGTTTCACGTTTGTAAAGAACTTAAGTATGGTTTTCATCTATGTTGGTTTCAATATTGTTTATCATTGTACATTTCGTTATAGAAAAAACAAAATTCAAACCAATATCCCCAAAGCGAGCGTAAAAGATTTGGAGTTGTATTTATCCTGTGGGATCTAAGGGCACAGAGAAGTATGATTAAAAATGTAGGGAAAGCAAATGTATTTTTCTTATCACGACGTTTGCTAGTTTGGGAAGTTTTGTGCTGCTTGGTATAAAATAAATTTCAAATTGTTAACATCGTAGCCAACGGATTAGTAAATTTATGAATAAGTAAATGAATTACCTTATCGATACGTCAACCAATCCTTCCGTTGATTTACAGATTACTGCAGTTTCGGGCTTTGTGAGTCCATCTTCAGATCGTGTAAAGTATTTAGTTTGTATTAGTTCATATGGAACGATTTAATATAAACTAAATACTTTATACGATCTGAAGATGGACTCACGAAGCCCGAAACTGCAGTAATCTGTAAATCAACGGAAGGATTAGTTGACGTACCGATAAGGTAATTCATTCACTTATTCATAAAATAAATTAATTGTGAAATAGACAATATCTGTTCAGAGATTTTAATGATTTTTTTAAAAGCAGAAACGATTCTTAATTTAACAAGTCCATGAAGAACTACCGGTGCTTGCTGCACAAAACTAGTTTTACTTACACTGTATACGAACTATAATATATTTTTTTTAATTTTAAAAATTCTCGTCCTCATTCTTTAATTTTTCTTCAAGTTTCACGGTTTCGTAACACTGAAAAGTAATATTTAACATGCCGATAATCGCTTTAGTTGTCGTCTTTATATAAGCAAGTGAGCGTCCACAAATATTGAATAGAAACATCACATTCAGTAAAGGAGACTATAGGATGCCTATCTAAAACGCCCATTGAAGTTCAAACAAATCAAAGTTATACTGTCAAAATATCGGCCATTTTAAACGGGTTTTGTTCCAATTTTGTGTCTTATTCAACTTATAACACGATAGAAGTAAATTAGAAAATTTAATTGCAAGTTAGGTTGGTACACGTGCGGTCTTCGAGTTATGATTGAGACACTGATACGAGCAAAGTTAGTTTAGACTTCTACCTTACACCTACGAGACTCTTTCGGACCTAGCATATAACATGAGAGTAGATATACACAATAAGAGGTCCACAATATGAGGTACACAAAACCTATGTAACAACTGTTTAACCAAATTTACCCTACTGGATAAGACCCCTTGATCTACCAATACAATATAATATTTCCTATAAAGCACAAGAAACAACCTTTTGTGGAACCAATGATGGTGAACATCAACTTGTATTTCTGTTCTTGAGAGGAGTGCAACTTTAATTTCGAGTTATAAAATTGTGTCAATTTTCTTTTCCTCTACCGAAGAATTGCTGCCAATATAAAGACACAAAATACATCACAGGTGTACTAAGGTTGGCTGAACTTAGTTTTGCTAAGTGACTTCATATTTTATAAGTTTAAAACCAACCTTTTTGCTTCAGTTTTCAATTACATTAAATAATATCAATTACTTGACAATGATTTTCAGTCAAGGAGGCAATACATGTTGTACACGTATTCAATAGGCAGTGAAACTAAAGTTTGGCAGATATTTAACAAACATTCGTTTTCATCAGGATGTTACGAAATTTTTATTATACAATTTTTACTTTATGCAATTTCAATGTACGTTTTTCTCTACTTTTGAAAATTGAAGATAGAAAAACATTTCGAGCATGACTTGATTGTTTTTTTAAGTTTGCCAAAACCTATTTTTAATCATTATAGAATATACAGGTAAAACATTTTTTTCAATATTATTTCCTCGTTGTTGAAAAACTCTAGGTCATCATCGCCTTAAAGAAAAGGACGAAATTATGATAACATAAAGACATCAAGCCATCGAATACTCTAAAAGCATCAGGGTCGTTAGAGAACAAGAGTTTAACAAAAGAAACTAATTGAAAACACGAAGGAAAAATGTAGATCAAGTTTGTCACCATCGGGTTTGCCATCCAGTATTCATTATAGTGAGTACCTGAATGGAAGGCAAATACATTATCATATGATTAGACTTTTATAATCCACAGCTCGCTGCACATATCATACATTTGAATACAGTTTTATATGATATTGAAGTTTTGTTTATGTCATAAGATTTACTTGTATATGTTAGAAGCAGGCTGTCATATTTGGAGTGAAATCAACAGAGTTTTGTGAAATACAATACATATATTTACGTTAAATATAAGGAGTACAATGATTGCAAGAACTTTCTCAACACTGACAGGACTTCGAAAAAGGTGTAAATATAATAAACTTTGGACTCAAAATGGTGACAGTCAAGGCAACTGCATTTTATTAATACGTAATATATATTCCGATTGAAAATGTTTTCAGGTTCTTATAAATTATAAATTATTAAACAATTCAAAATCATTGCACAAACTTTCACACACACACACATACACAAGCAATATACTAACCAAACAAAAATTTCTGATCGTTAGTTGTTAGTAAGAGAGTGAAAATCAAGTGCGAACTTCATCCAAATTTTGTAGATTAACTTTAACAATTATTTTTATATTGTTAAGTCAGATCTGAACTTCCTCCACTTGCGCCATTACCTTGTCATGCGCCTAAATGCTAAGTTTAAATGACGAGGGTCTAGATTCTTTTATTTTTTACAAAATATTCATTACCATTTATTTTTAATCTTTTGCAATTTTCAACTCTGCTCTGGGTCATTAATAATAATATTTCACAAAATAATAAAACCCTTAGAGTTGATTTTGAAAATTACCTTTTATAACAGTTAAATGGCCATTCTTGTTTGTATCGATAACTTGCTATTCGCTAATTAGATGGATGATGAAGGACAAAAGAGGAACATTGGTTTATGTAATTTTGAGTGGTTGGGAAGATGTTTTAAGGAATGGTTTTATCTAGAGGCAGGCATCGATTTTTTATATGTTAAGTTGTTTTGTGCCGGATTGAACGCTTGCCAATTGGTAATCTGATTGTTTTGTTTTTCTCTGACCTTAGTGTAATAGATATAAGGCATTGTAACCACACACAGCCCCAGTCACACTGCAATGTTTAAATTTCCACCTAACAGTGGAATTAACTGATTATTTTATTTTATATTTGTGTTTGTTTATCTCTTTCTACCAAACCAATCACAAAAAACTGATAGCGCTGATTGGTGTAATTTTCTACGCAATCAGTGTGAAAAATGTCTTTTTTTTATGCAATTCTTATATTGGGTTATAAAATTATATAACTTTTCTTTTCCTGTATCTAAGAATAGCTGCCTGTTTCAGGGTCACTAAATAATTCCGTATCCACAGGTGTACTAAGGTAGGAGAGCTCAGTTATGCTAAGTAAATATATATTTAAAAAAGTTTAAAGTAACTTTTAAAAACCTTTTTGTTGAAGTTGTAAGTTGTACAATAATTATTAACAATTGTTTTGTAGCATAGCCATAACGTATTTTTCATGTAGTAAATCCTAGCTGTCAAACTGATGCAGTCCAACTAACAGAAAGATAGTTCTGTTTCGCTCCTCTATAGGTACAAACTTGTTCTGGTTTTATTCTCTTCCTCGTATTCTAACCCCCAACTCCCTGTGGTTTTATCAACGTTCTCGCGTCATTATTTCCTGATTTCCCCAACCTTTCTTCTGCCTCCTGATCGTCAAAATAAATCTTCTTAACCAATTTATCGCTTCCCTGACACCTGATTCGATTAACTATTTCCATCAAACCAAACAATCCATAGAACCCCGTTAAACTCTTATTTATTTTTAATCGTCATGCACAGTTATCGAAAGTTATCAAAAATCGAAATTTATTTCCGATTAAACTTACACTCTACCTAGTGGAAAATATGTACACTTTTTTTTTGTTTCTAGTGGAACATATGTTTGGAACAAAAAAAAAACCTGAGGAGAGCTAGACAGTGAGTTAAGGGTACTACTAGAATCTATAACTTTATTTCATTTAGAATATTTCAAATAATTTCTAATATATTTATTAGGTTATATCCAACTATTGTATCTTTCCTACCCGGCACTATTAGAGTATTCAAGAGGCTATTTATTATGTTATTTTCATCTTTGTTGATAAGGTGATGATGCCTGAGTGATTTTCTCATTTTTCAATAACAAGGACAAAAATATACCAACGATTTTCAACGATTCCAGTTACAATTTCCAGAGACCAAGATGATACATTGTAATGCAGCAAAATAGTTGATTCTGAAGTAACGGAGAACCATTTATGATGCTACCAGTTTTAGCAGGTCATCAATAGTAGTGAGTAGGGTGAGTCTAAAACTGCATGCCTCAAAGTCCAAATAAGGACACCCCCTTCGTTAGAAATGCCAGATATAGTAACTTAGCTGAATTTACAACTTATATCCTGTAATAGTGGCTTAATCCTTCCATGCATTCCTTGAGGTCTTTCTTGACCAATCTTGATCTCCTCCGACCCAGACTCTTTTAGCATATTAATGGGCTAAAGACTAATGTTATTTTCTTCCATTTTACAGTATAACTAACACACAGAACACAATTCTCCCAAAAAATACGCCTAAGTATCAGACGCGTTTCAACGACAAGGTCGTCCTCTTCAGTGATACACGAGCTACACCAATCATAGTTTTAGTTATAGTTTGATTGGTGTAGTTCGTGTATCACTGAAGAGGACGACCTTGTCTTTGAAACGCGTCTGGTACTTAGGCGTATTTTTTTGTGAGAATTGTGTTCTGTGTTTTTGTTATAATGTATAGTTTTTCTCATAAGTCACGCTCAACATTTAATATATTCTTCCATTCTCTTATAAAACTATAATGACTGAATGGTTTTTTTCTTTTGAACAACAAGACAAAAAGAAAATTATCCCTGTACCGTGGCAAGCCGAGTGAAAATATATTAAAATTAAAAAAGAACGTAAGAAAAAAACAATAAGTATATTTAACGTAAACAAATCACTAGAGCACTGTGGTGAATGTATATGAACAAGGAAAAACCCCAAACCACAAAATAACACAACTACACAAAACTGTATAATGCGTTTATATTACATTATGTACATTTCCATAGCTCTGTTATCATCTTCAGAGGTACACTACATACTAAATTCAATAACAACAAATATATACTACCCCGAGGCGTTTCCCCCACTCCTTACCGAACCTCTTCGCCAACCACAGTTGACCACGTCAAGGTCGCTTAATCCTTCTCGGCCAATCACAGTTGGCCTCGTCCCACAATGTACATAAGATAATATAAACCCATTATACAGTTTTGTGTAGTTGTGTTATTTTGTCGTTTGGGGTTTTTCCTTTTTCATATATTTAACGTCTTTATGTTTTTTATTACTTAGATTAAAAATATTTACTTAAATTTTTTATTATTTTTTTTTTAATTTGCGTATGTAGGCCTAATGTTTGTGAAATATTGGAGCAACATTTTACATTTCATAATAAATTTCCTTAATTAAAACAACCGCCCTCAGTACCAATGCTAAGAGAGGTCTCTACGTTGTACTACTCCACTTTGAATTAGTTTTTAGTTTTGTCTCTGAATTAATTAACTTTTTAAATAAATACTTCAACTGCTCAAATCACAAGTACTTTTCCTTAAGGGTTGATATTAGGGGATGGATGCTCTCAAGTGACACTTAAATGAGAGAGTACGATGGTTTTAAGTAAATGACTTTTTATTTTTAGAAGACAACTTAATGAATTCAAAGTATAAACTTCATTAATAGAAAAAATATATAATTTCAAAATTATATTAAATTAAAGCAGAGTGCTTGCAGAATGTTTGCTGTTTAGTTGTTTTTGTTACTTCTAGGGAATAAAACTGAGTTATTGTATGGTGGAGGAAAATCATTAATGTTTGTTTTTAAAATTATCAGAAAGAAAATTGTAATAATTTCTCTACAATTAATATTTATTTTCTTTAAATAACCAAATTTATGATAAACTGCATAGTAAATAATTAAAATATTCAAACAAAAGTCACAGTTAGTTGCATGTCCTCCGGTTGCAATTATTTTTGTATCTCTCAAATTTGGTATATATTATGTTTGTTTTATAAAACATTAATTTTGTTTCTATGATTTAAGAGTAAATAATTTTACTGTATGACCCACTGTTTACACGTAACATTTTAAATGTGCATTCTAAAATTGGGAGTAGATGTTATAAAACCAAAACTCAATTTCAATTTTCTCCTATTGTTTTTCATGTCTTTATTTTATCTGTTTTCTTTATTTTGATAGTTTAAAGGTGATATATTTGGCAGGTATATATTATATATTTAAAGGTGATATATTTAAATATCTGTAACTAAATAGCAGTTCAGGAAATATTGATAACAATAATTTTAAAATCGTCCATGAACCTGTTATAAAAGAATTAATTTTCCAAAATACACTTCATATATTTATTTTAACTTTTACTGATATATAACGATTAACCTAAGATAATTTGCCAAAATGCAGTCATAAACACAAAATAATATCAAAGTATCAAAATAAAACAGAATTATAAAAATATGAGCAACACCTTTAATAAGACTGGAAAATAACTGTTTTCATTTTGGAATGCATAGAGTTCCTGTCAGTAGAAAGATCCGATTTTTAGATTTTTAATGTTCCCTAAAGGTATAAATGTATAGCGTAGTAGGCTTTACTCTTTCTTTAGATATTAAGTCACTAAATAAGAGAAAGTATCGATTTTTCAACCAAAAAAAAAAACATGTTTTCATACTGTGTTTTGTAAATATCTGAAAAAAATATGAACTTTAAGAAAAAAATCTTAGAATCAAAAAATGTAACTTTTAAAATAACAAAAAAATGGTGGTTTTATGGTTTCTGTAGAACCAATACAAGTAGAAAGATCCGATTTTTAGATTTTTAATTTTCCCTAAAGTTATAAAGGTATAGCGTAGTAGGCTTTACTCTTTCTTTAGATATTAAAACTCTAAATAAGTGATAGTTTTATTACAACTTCAACAAAGATCGAAATAAATTTAAAGGTACTAATTCGAAAGTACAACGAAATGTAATAATTACATAAATTGTATCCTTTTTTAGTCCAGTTTTAATATCGTTGCCTAAAAATGATCAAAATGAAGAAGCACTACGTAAATTTCATTCCAGCTATAATTTTAAAATAAACTCTATTTACATAAACCGTATCATGTCTTTGGAAAAGAGTGTACGTTATACATTACAGGTTAAATATATTTCTCTTCTAACTTAACGTTTACTAAAAAAATCATCCTGCAGTTCTTGATATCTAACTTCTAAAGAAATGTTGCTGCTTATCTGCCCCTTCAGTTTTAATGATGCTATCTATACAACTCGAGTTACTTATACAGGATAATGGAGGACTCTTATAAAATAAATTAAAGACATTTTTTGTAACTGGAGAATTACAAAAACAATCTGAGAACTGTATAATGTCCTTAACCCTTCAGTCTGACTTATTAAACATATAAAATTACTCATTCATTTTTTATTGGATTTTGAAAAGACCGTGGTAGTGTATCACGTTATTTTTATTCCTCTAAGAGCCACTTTAATTTTGTTTTATTTCAACTTAAATTTATTTCTATATGAAACTAAAATTGCCTTATCAACAAAATGCTAAGTGGTCCTAATCATTGCAAGAAATTAGATAACATGTTTGTTCCACATAGCTTATTTCATGCCAAAATTTCGTTCAGAGCCACCAAGATTTTTATCTTTCAAAATCTGCATCTAATATGTCTCACTCGAAAAACAAGAATGTTGTATGATAAATCAAATCCTAGAATATCGCATGATTACTGGAAGTGTTCAACATTATTAATAACACTATTTCCAGTAACAAAAGACACAATCTGACCTAATGAGCTCTTTTTTAAAATTGCACGAGATAAAATCATGGCGACCTTCAGTCTCCAGGACAGGCGTTTGACAGGAGCATTGATTACTACCGGGTGTTCAAAAAGTCTGGAAACCCCTTAATATTGATTTTATTAATAAACGCAGAACAATGAAACTCTAGGATTTTCATTTGGTCCTTTTTCATTCGGGAATGCGGCAATGTGTTCCTCTAACAACGACCTTTAAAATGAGGTATAAATCGACCTATGCTTACATTTAAGATTTTTTAGACTTCCTCCACAGGACGTCCCCCCAAAGTGAAAAAATACTGTTAAAATGACCAAAAAGTCAGTATCGTTGTAATCCTAGTATCGTTCTAGTCAGTGAGGACGTAATCCTAGAGTTTCATTGTTCTGCGTTTATTAATAAAATAAATATTAAGGGATTTCCAGACTTTTTGAACACACGGTATATACATTATACGGTCCACTTATATAATATATTACTAAACTATACCTTAATAGTAGATCTGATATAGCTGTGATGTGAACATATCTTCCTTCTGTTTGGGGAGTTTTAGTTCGACTGGTCAAAATAGTGCCCTTTCGAAAAACATACGACTTCTTACATTGTTATCGTTATACACTATAGGGGGAGATGCTTCACATGTCTAGGGCCCTTATAAACATTTTGTTTATGATATTAAAACTATTTCGAACTAAATTAAAGAAGATTTTTACCGGACGTGTTTCCGTATAAAGCTGATGTTTTTGACTCTGTTGTACTTAGAGGCTGGAGTGGAGATGGTTTTATCTCACTCACATACAGTTAAACTCCAGCGATTTAAGTCAACTTATATTAAGTATAGCCTTAATATGTAGTATAGAGAAAGTTATGTGGTGAGTCAAAAAATGTATGCCGAGTTTTTTGTGAATATAATTTTGAGGTTTATCAGTCGTATGAACACAGGTGCTCCAATTTAACCAACCATATTTAATACAAGATCTAATTTGGCCCACAAACTTTATTGAAGTGGGAAGACTAATGACATAACACGTGTGTAAAATTATAAGTAAAAAATATTGACAGGAATAATTGACTAAATAACAAAAATGAACCTTTACGCCGTTATTAAACGTTATTAGGAATTCAATACAACTCACAATAATGACGTGTTTACACCACAAGCAAAGCAAGTCTAGGCTTTTATTTAAATATAGATATTTTTCTTTCAACAATGGGGTTCAAAATTTTTACACACTTTTTGTTAGCAGTATGATATTTTTGGTGATGTTTAGCTTTGGTTGGTTTTATCTGGTTTTGGTGTTAAGCGAGTTGGAAAATTTGTGCAATGTTTTAATACCGTTTATTTTATTTACTAGATATTAAATGGACATTTTAAAAATTTTAATGCGTTTTTAAATAACACGCAAATTTTAGACAGGCTGAATAAAAATGTATTATTAGCCACAAAATAATCATAAACGATTAACGTCCTTTTACAAAATGGATTAAATCTAAATTGAGACTTTCAATTTGTATACCATTTTGCTAAGATATTTGACATATATACTTAAGTACAATTAAAGAAAATAATGGTTTAGTGAATATCTTTGAATTATATGAACCAGATTTGCCTTTTTCTTGAACACATAAACTTGTAAAACATTTAGTTTCACTTCCTTTTGACGAACACACACCTTGTTCTAATCTAGACCTAACCTAACACAAACTTAAGTACAAATAAAGAAATGTAATAATTTAGAGAATATAAGAACAAATTATGAACACGGTTTGATCTCATTCTTGAAAACAAACTACATGAAAAATATTTATTTTATATCTAAATGTTTTTCAAGTAGTTTATCTCCTAATTTCCTTTTCACGAATACACACTTTGTTCTAATCTACACCTTAACTAACCTAACTTAACCCGAACTTAAGTACAAATAAAGAAAATTAAGAGTTTAGAGAATATTACAATAAATTATAAACCTGTGTTTGCTTTTATTTTGAAAACATAAACTACTTGAAACACATGCAGTTTCATTTCCTTTTCAAAACAACACATCTTGTTCTAATCGAGACCTAACCTAACCTAACCTAACCTAACCTAACCTAACCTAAACCAAACTTACGTACAAAAAAATAAACTAATAGTTTAGAGAATATTATAATAAATTATGAACCTGTGTTTGGTCTCATTCTTGATAACATAATCTACTTAAAACATATAGGTTCATTTACTTTTGACAACTACACACCTTGTTCTGTATACCTGGAACAATCATTACTGTTTTGATGTCAACATTCAAAACAAAAATTTTACTTAAAAATCTGTAAAATAGTTCTTAATAATTTCACATAAAAAACAGAGTATGTTCAAAATTTGCCAATTTAAATAAAAGTAAGATAAAGAAGAAGCCGATAGACTCAACCTAGTGATTGATGGTATTTCTCAAAGGCTCGAGAAAATACTGCCCTGAGCTAAGGTACTTTATATTTTCACCCTCTGATGTACGTTTATAGCCACCAATACATTTTAAGTCTACCTTAATGTAACAAGTTTACATATTTAAAGATATTTGGATACCAAGATATTATTGGATATCATATCTTATAATTAATTATCTCTTTTTCCTATATTGTTTGTAATATATAGTAACATCCCCACCTCCACTTATATTTATCTTGAGGATCTCTTTAGATACATACACGAAGTTACTCTCAAAATAATGTACATTTTAAAATTTTAACAATAACTAGTTTAAAGTCATTTGGTAGGTGAAAACATTATGGTGGTATAAAAACAGTAACTAATTAAATCAATTTTACAGAGATAAAGTGTTCCAGGACTCCATAAACTTTTCAATTTTTCAATTTTGAATAATAAAAATTATAAAAGGCTATATAAATTATGGTAATATATTCTACCATTTGTTATTGTTATTTCCTCTAAGGAAGGGCCACATAAGGTACAGTTTATTCATGAAGAGAAAATTGTAATAATTTTCCTAAGGATTGGAAACCCATTGCCCAGTGAGCATGTGCTGCTAACAGCCCTTCAGATTTCTACTGTTTATGTTCATACTTAACATTCATCTTCCTTCAACTAATCATTTTGCCGTTTTATCTCCGTTATTTCAATGATATCTTTACTCCATTCCCTTTTCCTTTGTTTTTAACCGAACCCTAAGTTTAATATAAACTGTAGTGATGTTGTCACTGAAACCGGATGAAATGTGTAGCATACAGTAGCTGTGATACTTGTTGACACATCAAAGTATTTAGCTTTACTCTACTGAGTGAGATTCTGTCCGGGTGTATTATCCTTTTCTAAGCTGATACTGGGAAAACCATGCAGAGTCTTTCTTTCCAGCTCGACAGCATTACCTCGGCAGCGCGGTGGTAATATACATACAGAGAAATGTCAAACAGGTCATTCATGAAAGGTCGCACTCTACATAGAAGATAAACTCATGTCAGAAAAGCCAAAAAAAAAATATGAAAGCAGACATATTTCGAACCGTCTCTAGGACAACCTTGCGGAATATATAACCAGCTGACAAGAAGCGTTAGTGGGGTAGGAGTATTAACTAAGAACTTTGAGTTGTTCGGGGGATCATAAACTCAGGCAACGTATTAGAGTTATCGGAATAGTTAACGATGGCATCTCCAGATTCTTCCAAAAGGGAAAGGAGACTTCACACCTAGTATTAGTTGAATTCGGTACAGTAACTCACAAAAGATTAAAAAGGGTAGGAGTGTACCAGATTTATTTAGAGGAAATACTTACCTTTGGAACGCATCATGTTTTGCATTTCCTAAAATATGGCTGGATGTGTTTCTAGAGACACTCCATTTCAAATTGATCTGTCAGTGTATATTTAATATATCGTGCTCTATTACACGTCTGAAAAACATCGTCTGAAACTGTAGGTATTATAAAAGAAAGTAAAGTAACCATTAAAAAATTTAAATAAAATAAAATAAATGATAACATTTTACTTTGAAAGTATTACATGAAGTGAACCTAGTTTTTCATTGTGACTAGTAGTGCTAAAATAAATCATGGTTTATACAGCGTGTGATTTTGATACACTGCCAACTTAATATTAAACGGAATATAGTAGCTGTAACTTCGCTTAGAATTTAATTTCGTCATGCAAGCAGTAAGGATCAAATTGAAATATCTTGTTTTGGTTTTATAACATTGAGTCTAAGAAGTAAACATACTCGACTTAACTAAACTACGTATTCTGTTTTCTTCCAATCCAAACCGGATGTTTACAAGAGGAAGTATACATTCCCTATTGAATACTCAAATCAGAAAATAACCTTTTACCGTTGCTATATGAATATTTTACAAGGTTTATCCAACTGCTTGGCATGATAGAAAACGTTCAGTTTTACATGGGAAATTGAATGAAGTCATAAAGAAAATTGGATTTGCTTCCACTTCCAATTGCAAACAAGTGGACCAACTTTGTAATATTTAACTACAATTTGTCTCGGTTTGTCTATTTTTGGGGGGTACATATGTCTACTCCCGACTGCAAATACGGTTTTTTGGTTTGTTAAGATGTTATTGTATATTAAGATGGATCTAACGCAAAGACTAGTTAAAAATGTGTAGATTCAGCTATGACCTTCGGGATTGCTACGGCTATATTCATTACACAACGGTCTTCATGGAAAATTTCTCAAATCACTTATCCAAATAAAAACCGTCAACTAGTTTTGAATAGAACACTAGGTCGGAAAACCTATGTATTAACTCTTTTAAAAAAAATTACCCTACCGGTTAAGACCTCCTACCAATCCAATATAACATTAAGAGACCAACGGTTGGGCATTAAATTTTGAGGAACTATTTGTATATTTAGAGGTTTCAGATGTAGATTTTATTTGAAAAATACCGTTAGTCAGTGCATGGCAGGCCAGGGTATGCAATGCTTAGGATTAATCTGTATGCCTCGATAAGTTTAATCCCACTAATGTACGTTGAAAATGTTTTGCAACTGTTTAGGTCTTTACATTCGTCCTTGTGTGGTTTACAGTACGGGTCATTTGTAAATATGTTGTATTTAGTAAACACTCAGATTAATATGAAATAGAGAAATGATGGAGAGAGAGAGAAGAGAAACCGAAACTAAAATGAAACCGATAGAAATAGGAACGACTTCATTCCATGAGAATTTAGTTCAAACACTTACAAGTATTACAGAGAATTAAATGGGTGGAAGATAAATTGGGAGGGAGGAAACAGAGAAAGACAACACGAAAGAGAGAAATTGGAAAGAAGTAGAAGACAGAAAAAAGATCAGAGAAAGAGAATACTGAGGGATAAAGAAACCGAGAGAGAGAGAGAGAGAGAGAGAGAGAGAGAGAGAGAGAGAGAGAGAGAGAGAGAGAGAGAGAGAGAGAGTGATCAAATAGAGAGAAAGTCAACGACAACAGTGACGGAAATAACGGTTTGGCGATTATCACACCTACACTACGTACACTGGGTAATTAAAACAGTAATCAATTTTAATAATTTAACAGTACGCATGCGATTTATCTGGTTAGTTACCCTACAGGTTCAAATTCATGACACAATATTTCCGGCTTTACGATACAAATCTGGTAAAAATATCAAGTTGTTGAGAAGTTTCGTACAGACTTCTGTATTTTGTAATACTCAGAGGCTTATTGTTGTGAGTACAGGCAATCAGTGTGTATCCTAGCTGGATATACACCTTTTGCATGTAGTCTTGGGTTAGATCGCTCTCTTTTATATTTCTTATCTGGTTTCCCGACCAACAATTATTATTTCTTGACTCCGATTATTCAAAGACTAAGCGACTTTATTTTATGTGCTTTTCTTACTTTTATTATAGGGCAATGATGACCAAGGAGGCTTTTTACTCTTAAACAACAACAAAACACATATTGGATTTTTAAATATTCTAGACGTTGTAAATTTAAAGTCTAGTTTTGTTAAAATATAGATACAACGTACACCAAGGTCTTCGATCTTTAGTATAGAAACAATCACCTTTTGTCTTTGGTAATAATTAACCTTCAAAGATATTTAAAGGTCAAGGAAAAGCAATTAGTAGAGAAAACATCTTACATAGGCCAGATTAAAAGGAACTTCAAAAAATTACAAATAACCACCATGTTTTAAGTTACAAATATCTAAACATTTTTCATTAGAACGTATTTAACAAAAACAGTTTTTACATGACCACTAGAATGCCGTTTATTACAATCATAACTTCTATTTTTTCGTACATATTTGTTTTTGTTTATTTAAAAATCATTTATAAATAAACAATAATTAGTTTTTAGGGCTTAATCGTGGTATTTTAAAAGTTAAAATGTAAAACAAGCAGATCATCTAAATGTAATGTTCAAAAGCTGGTTACTGGGGCCTTGAAAGAAATGTTAAATTGCGTGGTAAATCAAAGTGCCTTACCCATTATTGTATGTTTGTTTAAAAACGTTTTTCAGTAGCTTTTCTGTACCTAATAATTGTGTAAATCTCAACTTTCTTAAGTCAGAGAATTCCTAACGTTTCTCATGAGTAAATTACCGCCTTTTTGACATTTTAAATCCTATTTTATAATTTCAACAGTTTTTTATAATTACGTCATTGTATATTTAATAGATCGTGCTCTATTACACGTCTGAAAAACATCGTCTGAAACTGTTGGTATTATAAAAGGAAGTAAAGTAACCAATAAAAAAGTAAAATAAAATAAATGGTAACATTTTACTTTGAAAGTATTTTGTGGGGTGCACCTAATTTTTTATTGTGACTAGTAGTGCTAAACTACAATATGGTTTATACAGCGTGTGATTTTCATACACTGCCAACTTATTATTAAACGGAATATAGTAGCTGTAACTTCTTTTAGAATTTAATTTCGTCATGTAATCAGTAAGAATCAAATTCAACTTTCTTTTTGTTTTGGTATTTAACACTGAGTCTAAGAAGTGAATATATTTGACTTAACTAAACTACGTATTCTGTTTTCTTCAATCCAAACCGGATGTTTACAAGAGGAAGTATACATTCCCTATTGAATACTCAAATCAGAAAATAACCTTTTACCGTTGCTATATGAATATTTTACAAGGTTCGAGAGAAGCTTTAGGAGCGAGAGAAGTCCTAACGGTTCACATGAGTAACCGACCGCTTTTTTGACATTTTAAATTCTATTTTATAATTTCAACAGTTTTATTACATAAAAATACTAAAGTTCCTACATCAAATTTTTTAAAGTCGAAATTCGTTGCAATTATAAATCTACCACTTACTTTCTATTGGTGCTATTTTAAGTAATAAAGATACTCCATAAAGTAACACAACAATATCAAAAAATGTGTTCAAGATGGAGGCAATTTTCCCGACGGACAGAAGGTTTCTGTTTGCCAATACAGACTTCTGTTAGTACAGAAGGGATGGACTGATTAACGAGATTTCCTTTGGGAACTTACAATCAACATTACGTACTTGTAGCCTTTATTTAACTTTTTAACAACCAGTGATGTACAGCTTCATTAGCAGAAGCTACTGTCGAGTAAACGTATTTTAAATTTTGGTAAATTTATACTTTGACATTATGTTCTTATTGGAAGGAAAGTTGTCAAAAATCATTGTCTAGTTTGTTTTGCTGATATATCTGGATATTAATTTTATAAAGTATAATGTGTTGCCTTGGACTGTTTAATATATAATATAGTTAATTACCTTAGAGGTTGTCCTCAGTCCGTATATTGGTTTTAGCTACAGCGCTGTTTCGCCGAACACTGTCGGCTTCATCAGGCCCGCACTAACACATAGACACGTAACACAAAACACTAACACATATAAAATCGGAGTATGACTCGTCACATTTTGAAAGACGGACAAAAAAGATTCCTGAAGATGATAAAACCTAGTGCACCAAATTTACGAGCTTTACCTAAATTACACAAGATAGACCACCCGATTAGACCAATAGTAAATTTTACAAACGCACCTTCTTACAGAACAGCAAAATTTTTAGAACACATTATAAAAAAGGAAACTAAATTCACAATTAACTACAGTTTGAAAAATAGCCTAGACTTGATCAATAAAATTAAAAACGTACCACTCCAAAACGGCCAAACATTGCTTTCATTTGACATATCCAACCTATATACGAATGTCCCAATCAAACAAACAATAGAAATCCTCAAAGAAAACCTAAATATCCATAGTAAACTAAGCACAGAAGCGATAAAGGAACTTATTGACCTACTAACAACATGTCTTGCCCAAAATTACTTCACCTTCAATGACAAAATATATTTACAAAATGAAGGTCTAGCCATGGGTTCCCCTCTATCTGGTATAATGGCTGAAATTTTCCTCAATGAAATAGAAAATAAACATATTATCAACCCTACAAATCCGTTCGATAGAAAAATAATTTATTATCATAGATACGTAGACGATATTATTTGCCTATTTGAAGGCACGAAAAGGCAAACTAATTTATTAACTGACTTCTTAAACAGCATCCACCCCACACTTAAATTTACCACAGAAATCGAGACTAACAACAGCCTCAACTTTCTTGACCTGACCATCACCAGAGTTAATAATAAACATGAATTTAAAATTTTCAGAAAACCGTCACAAACCAACCACACAATACACAATACTTCTAACCACCCTATTTCACACAAGTTGGCAGCATACAACAGCTTCGTACACCGTGCTATTAACACACCAATGAACTTAGAAGACTACAACAACGAAATATCTACAATAAAACATATAGCTTTATCCAATGGATATGACCCCTCTTTAATAGACAAAATAATAAATAAACATAGAAGGAAATCCAAAATATATACTTCAAGCACCGAAAAACCAAAATACATCTCTTTGAAATTCAACCGTATTCTAGATCGTCCTATCAGCAATACTTTCCACAGACATGGCTATAAAATTGCTCATCGAGCTTCAAATAATTTAAGCAACTTCCTCCAAACCAAACCAAACAAGAACCAAGACCAATTCACGAATAGTGGAATTTATAAACTTTCCTGTAACAACTGTGACAAGATATATATAGGACAAACAGGGCGCTCGTTCAAGACTAGATTCAAGGAACATTTACCTAGCCATAAAAAAACAACAACAGACAGACAAAAATCAAATTATGCTGAACACCTGATTAATGAGAACCACAATTACACGGACATAAACACAAATTTGCAAATATTATACAAAACCAATAAAGGTACAACAATGAATATATTAGAAGAATTCCAAATATATACAGAATATAAGAAGAACCCAGACAACATGTTAAATGACAAACTGAACTTTTCTTCCAACCCTATATATGATATAATGGCAAAAATTGAAACTAAATAAACATAGCAAACATGTTTGCATTTCATTTCAGCTAAACTTAATTACCAGTATCATACTGATAACTGCTGTATAGATCCAGTACCATACCTGCAGCTGGACAAGTAAGACATATAATGTGGCCACAAACAATTTTATTATTTATGTACGACGAGTCATACTCCGATTTTATATGTGTTAGTGTTTTGTGTTACGTGTCTATGTGTTAGTGCGGGCCTGATGAAGCCGACAGTGTTCGGCGAAACAGCGCTGTAGCTAAAACCAATATACGGACTGAGGACAACCTCTAAGGTAATTAACTATATTATATCTGGATAATTAATTTTTAGAGGTATCACATAGCTTTCTCTAAACAAAGCACATTTGAGAAAATAAAATGATTTCGTAAAATTAAAAAATCAGCTGTTTTAAACGGTTGTTCTACAGTTACTTACGAAAATATCTTTAAATCGATTTTTCACCCTCTTCACTTAAAAGCGACTTTTCAGAGAACTCGCGACTAATCGATTTATTAAAAACCAATTTTTTATTTACACTTTTACTTTTTTAAATCGATATTTAATGCCTTGAATATCAGCTGTTTGGCAGCTCCTTCATTTGCAGTCCTGTATGAAATAATTCTACATTAATACGAAGATCTGCGTCGCCCACATATCTGATAACTTTGTAAATACATTCCCTTCTTATCATTCAGGTGTATTAACTTTGTGACAAACATTACTTATGTAAAACATCCCACACAATCAGGTATAACATAACAGCCAACACAATAATGTAACAAGTTGACAGTAAACGAGAAAGTTTGTGCAAGACATTCACTCAAGGGAAATTGTTTTTGACATGTCTTTGGTAACATTTAACAAGTTTTATGTTTAACTTAATTACCAGCAAGGGACTAAGCAAAGAGTTAGGGTTTTATTAATAAATTATTAGCATCTATCTGTTGATGAAATTATGGTGACAAGGTAACGCCTATCTCTCCCATGTTAAATTTGCAATTTTAAGACACATTTTTCGAAAACCGGTAAACTTATTGTTGAAGAATTATAACAGTGATTCTTGACAACATCAATGATATTCATACACGCATCTTCAAATGTAGTTTTCTTTTCATTAATAAAACTAAACAGAATGATTTTTAATTATGGAGTTATACTGCATAACTGAGAGGTACTTGAAGGATCTACAGTTTAAAATATTATACTTTTGTAGGTTTATAGTTTTTGTACGCTATCTTTGATCCATCATATTGAAACAAATTGTATTCGTTTAAATAGGAAAGTGGACATGTTTTATATGATTATCATGTGAAAGTTTACATAGAAAACGATGGTGAAATCACTTTTTCGATAAAAGTCTTGGTTTTTGAGTTATAACCATTCAAAGTTGCAATAACGGAATAATCGCGTTGTCAATAAAACTGGGTAATATTTGCGGTCGAAAGTATTCTATTATTATTTAATAATATCGAACTAGAATATAATTCTGAACGACTACAAATTAATTTTACAAGGCTAAATGAGTCGTTAAAATATAAAGCTCTCGGCTATGCGATGTAAAGTCGTTTCCATACTTAAAATCCATCCGGTATTGCATTTTTCAAAAATGTATAAACAAAAATTACGTAACTATTGTTTCTGAAAAATTAATGTCAAACTATTTCTTTATAGTATTGGTGGCATTATTAGTAAGAGCTATATCTTACAATTTGATGAAAATTAGAAAATAATGGCACCGAAGGATGAACTTTTTTTAAATTTTATTATATTATTTTTATTTCAGAAAACTCAATTTATACTAACACTTACAAATATTGAGCTAACGACTCCATAACCAGAGTTTGTATCATACTTTGTTTTGTTTTTTTGAAATTACATATTTTCAAATAATTTATTTTAATTATAAAAATGACAGCGCCTAATGCAACAGTTCTATAGTTTTCCCTTAGCTCTTGAAAAAAAAAGAAAAAAATGCAAAATAAGTGTTTTCTATCCCACTCCTTTCTAACCAACCCCTTAAACCTTCACTCGAGTCAACCACCGTTACTTTATAGTGGGCCCTCCTCCATCAAACCACAAATTAGGAAAAACTAAACTGCACAGAATAAACATTTGGCCTTTGGTTGAACCCAAACCTTCGCCATCAATCCTTGATAAAAAGATTGACTGAAGCCTCTCAGCTACTAAGACTCCTAGATATAATACATATTTTAACATAGTTTGAAATTAGCAGATTATATCTAGTTTATTGTATTGTAAGTTAACTAAAACACTAGACATAAGCACAAAAATCACTAGAGCACTGTGGTCACTGTATATGAACAAGGAAAAACCCCAAACCACAAAATAACACAACTACACAGTTGAGTGTACCTCTGAAGATGATAGCAAAGCTATCGAAATGTACATAAGGTAATATAAACTCATTATACAGTTTTGTGTGGTTGTGTTGTTTTGTGGTTTGGGGTTTTTCCTTGTTCATGAACAAAAAACTGTTTAAAATAGCCATTGACGTTTTTGAGATTTCAATAGAGTTCTGTATGAACACACTACAGCCCGCATTGTCGAATTTTATGTTCATAACTTAATTTTTGTGGCAATGTTTTACGTCCTTAAGAAATATTCGATGACGACGGACTAACGGACGGTATGTCGAAAATCGCAACATACAAAATATAAACGTGTATTCCACGTTTAAAACCGTGAATGTGAAGAGTTATTCCGGAAACAATTATAGAAATTCAATAATTGACTTCTATTTTGCAATTTACTAAACTATTCTTAATTTTAACGAACTAGTTTATCGATTCATAAAATCAAACTTATTTACCAATCGGTCAGTTACATATAAATGTATAAAGACTGCTAAGTAAATAAAAGTATCGCGCCTTATAAAAGTATAAACCGCATTTTACAGCAGATCTAGGGTAAATGTAATAAGGGTTGATTGTAGTTTAGTGTTTCCACTTATACTTAAAGCGCTGAAATGTCTTACATTGTGTTTAATTATATTTTGTGTTGTATTCGTGTTACATCTTTTGTAACATAGCTTATAACTGAATAACTTAAAGTGTTGTTATTGTTAAATAAGTGAATAAGTTAGTCAAGGTACTTACCTAACTGTATCTATTAAATCATTCCGATGTAGTACTTGATTGTGTCAGAATTCTGAAAAAGAAACAAATTAAAAATTGTTTACTTTGGAGTACAGTGAACTCATTTTAAATGGACGTAAGGTTAACGCACACATATACTATGAAATACCCCCACCACTACTATCGCACCATTGGGTACAGTTTGTAAAAATTAGATCTCTTGTACAAAATAATTTCAATTTTTTTTCTTATATTCAAATTTTTTCTTACTACAATTTAACTCCAATTTTTTATAAGTTTAATTGTTATGTAACAAAACAATAAATACCAAAAGAATTTATAAAAATTAGATTGATACGTCTAAACGGAACATGACTGGTAGTAACGTGAGTTGAAGGGTCAATTAAAACTATTTAATAGTCTTAAAGAGGTCAAATCTTGTGAGTAAGGAATTACAAATTAATAGTGGAGCCAACCTGGAACTAAACTTTTCTTTAATTTGTCTTGTATTGGATAATATCTCCACTTCCATCTTTTTCTTGTGTCTATCATACAAAACTCTTATTTTTTCCTGGCCATGATGCTATTAGCTTATTCTATGGTTAGGAGCATTTATATTCTATTCAATCTTCTTCCTCTCTTTTTCGGATTAAATATTAGGAATGGAGAAAATCATTCAGTGTTCGTCCCCCCAGTGTTGATTATTCTGGGAAATCCTCCCTCTACATAGGTAGGCCCCATGAACCAACAGTATGTCTCAAAACTTGATCAATGTTGTGTATAGTTTTATAAACCCTAAACGATATGTTAAACCTCAAGTAAAATATAATGTTTACAACTAATTTGGAAAATACTAATAAATTAACCAAATCAATAAAAGTCAAATTATAAGGTTTAATCACATTTAAGTTTTATTTTAGTCTGTCTCGGCAAGTTGTGCACAGTTTATTGTTAAAGTTTCGATTCATTGAAGTTCTGCGCAGGATGCTGTTGTTAACACAAAACTTCTCTCCACTTCCCTTTCAGTTTAAACTCTCTTTATATTACGAACTTAATGGTAATTATAAACTGTTTTATCAATATTTACGAACTCAATAATCAAAATTTAATCATAGAAAGAATATGTCAAGTTTTAATTCATTCATTAACAACACGTGATGACGTCATGAAGGTGCAATGATTTTGTTTTATCTATTTAAATAAACTGAAGGCGCACCTTTTCACTTCCTAATATCATCTTCTTCGGTCACACAACCTTAGAGCCTTGAAGTATTTTACTTGTTGTTTATATGTAAAACATCCCCTCAGCAATCATCTCCTTTTTTTAAAAAAGTGGGGAAAATATAAAATAAAACCGCTAAATTCTCGAATAATACTATAATGGCGTAGGGCTGTGAAAAGGACGAGAGTTGGTTAAGATAGACCTGACAGGAATGATGTAAAAGAAAGGATCTAACACACGATTACATAAAAAATGTATAGATTTAGTTATGGTACCTCGGGATTGCCTAGACCATACTTGCCTACATGTTAACTCCTGAGAGTTTGTTATTCAGGTAAACTTTAATATAGTTTGAAATTGTTTGAATGGAGTTAAAAATAATAAATATTTAAAAAATAATAATTGTATTTTTAAGGCTACCCCAAAATAGGGGTCAAAGCTTAATTGGAATTTGTCAGCGTTGAATTTGCGTAAATTTTTTTGTAACTTGAAATATTTTTACTACATTTCTTGAAAACCAAATATTTAATAATAAATACTCTTAAAGGATTTATTTACTAATAAAAGATTGGGTGTTTAATCTGCATTATTTGAAGTTAATTTTTTTCGTAAATTACGTAACCAGCTGTCAAATATTAGTTATTTCAAAATAAAATATAAAAAATAGTACCGTTTAGGGTGTTCTTTAAGGATAAAAAGGGTGGAAGCCGCATCAGAGTAAGTACAAGCTTCATTAAATTTTGAATCTGTTGATAGATTGATATATTAGATTTTGTTCGATTGTGCTGAAATTGCCACACATAGCTGAGTGATTTCGTAGGGACAGTTGTGCCTTATGGAGGATGAAATTAAGGTAGCCAAAATGTCTTTTAGGGTAAAGAGTTTTAGGTCAAAGCACCTCCATAAATAATTAACTATATCTGTAACGTAATTAACATGTTACACATCATTATAACAGTTGTAGATTGTTACAGTATTTAAATTATTTTGAATTGCAAACTTCAATATACTGTACTACAGAATGTTATTATTAACTTAATCAAATCCAATACATATTAAACACTTAGCAAGTGAGAAGAAAAATGCGATAAGACAGGAATCGTGAGATAAACAAGATTTCCCTGAGGAAAACTTTACCCACCCTTCCCTCTTACAATCAGTTGAGGATGGATTTCTAGATAAGTGTATAGGATAAGTAGACTACGCAGCTAATCTGTACACGCTGGTGTAAAATGGCTATAATATTATTTCTTCAATTTTCTTAAACAAAAACAAATACTTTTTCATTATGTCTAGTATTTAAAAAGGTACCACTTTAAATCACGAAGAAAGGGCTGTGACTATGGACCGGTGGCAACAAAGGTATGACGCGGATTGCGCGCCTTTTATCAAATGTGGAAGATTGGATAGAGAGGAGTCATGGGGAGGTCAACTATTATCTGACACAACTGCTGTCTGGACACGGTTACTTCCGTTTATACCTGTTCAAACAAGGAAAAGTAGAAAGCCCTATGTGTCTCGCTTGCGGACAAGCCGTAGACAATGCAGAACACACATTGTTCATATGCAGCCAATGGAGCCTACAAAGAGGAGTACTGATAGAAAAGATCGAAGAATTCACCCCCGAAAACACGGTAGAGCTTATGCTGAAGAAGGAGGATAACTGGGACGCCGTAGCTAAGTATGTGGAGACGATGTTACGGACGAAGAAACGGAACGGTCTGGTCGACGACCAAAACACGTGAAGCAACAGCAGCATTAGCAGAACAGAGCAAACGCCAATCTGGCGTAGAACAGCCATCTTGAGTAATGCTAACGCGGGTCCAGGATGGAAATCTCAAAGAGGTTAAGGTAAAAGAGGAAGGGTTTTAGTGGGTCGTGCAGGTGGTACAGCCCCACACACCAGTCGGTCTCGCTGGGCCACTGATGGTGCGGATGCGCATTTCCCCCCTCTTCAGAAAAAAACCTTTAAAATCACATTTCCAGTCATTAAAAAAACCAAAACTATTTTTAAAGTTTTTGATTAAATCAATCAGTAAAGAGGCTAATTTTTTTTTTTTCGAAACTATTTTAAATGTTTATTATTTGAATTGCCATAAAGATTTTAAAAATATATTCTTTTCCCTTCTTGTTTAGGTGAATAACCTCTCGGATATTATAGCCTTATAAAAGAGATAAAATAGAGAGACCTAGAACTCAAATAATCTAATAGCGTCAGGAACTGTAGATAACAAGATTAAGTGAACAGAGATCTGATAGGAAAGATAAAAGAGACTGTTCTAACTGAAAACTACATAAAAAAGGTATATATCGAGCTAGGATCCCTTGTCATTCCAAAACGTAAAATAACTAATAGTTAACCCTAGAGAGTACATTGAAATTAGACGTGCAATGTCATTATGCCAAATTAAGATAATTATAAAATTAACAAACTCTAATAATGTAGTTTTAAACGTTTTAATATTAATATAAAAACAATATGTATTTACTAAATGGAATTTCTAGAATTATTGTAAAGTTGTAATTAAAAATAATAATAATAAATATTATTTGTGCAATACATCAAATTAAATATTGAATAATACTTGAGCCAAAGAAACAAATAACAAATCTGACTATTCAATTACACAATTGATATGAAAGTCTGAACAAATAATAAACAAATTACGATAAACCAATCACAGATTCTCAACAACCCTCACATTTAAGTTACTAAATAAGGACTGCTTGTAGGAAACAATAGTGCAGAGTAATTAAATATTGCAGACACGATTAAATAATTGACAAATAATTTTAAATATTTAAACAGTCTTTAAAAAGTTAATATCTCCGAGATGTACAAAGAGTACACGGGTTGCAAAGACGATAATAACTGGATATCAATATGGTAAAACACTGGTTGGAAGCTAATACTGAGATGAGAGTAGGAATCTGCAAGGGGTGCATCTGAGTTACTTCGTGTTGGGAACTGGAAAAATAAGACAAAAACCGTTATGGATGGAGGCAGAAATTATGGAGGGAATAGTTCTTTTTGGGCTTTACTTCAATTGAAGAACAAGAAGAAGCTGGCGTATTTAGAGCAACAAACACTACCAGAACTTCCTTATTTTCCTTTCCCTTTTGATACAACTACTTGGACATCATCGCCTTAAGAAAAAACTATGAAAAAGAACTTATTATAAAGACCCATTGCCCTCGAAAACTCTAATCGTCAGGGTCAGCAAAGAACAAGATTTGTTCAAGAGAGATCTGATAGGAAAGATGAGAGTTAGTGATCTAACCCATCACTCTGTAAAATAAGGAGTAGATACAGCTAGGTTCCCTTGGGATTGCCAAGAAAGTACTCATTAAAGTCAGTTACTGATGATGGGATTATCAATTGCTATCTAATTAATGCAGACGTCAGTAAATGATTTGACATAATCTTCAATCCTCCCTATGCAGATTACCTAGGCATTACCAAGAAAGCACTCATTATAGTGAGCCCCTGATGGCTCACTGATAAGTGAGTCAATTGCTCTCTAATAAATGCAGAGGTCAGTAAATGAGTTGACATAATCTTCAATCCTCCCTATGCAGATTACCTAGGCATTACCAAGAAAGCACTCATTATAGTGAGCCCCTGATGGCTCACTGATAAGTGAGTCAATTGCTCTCTAATAAATGCAGAGGTCAGTAAATGAGTTGACATAATCTTCAATCCTCCCTATGCAGATTACCTAGGCATTACCAAGAAAGTACTCATTATAGTGAGCCCCTGATGGCTCACTGATAAGTGAGTCAATTGCTCTCTAATAAATGCAGAGGTCAGTAAATGAGTTGACATAATCTTCAATCTTCCCGCTTTCATCTACAAGCTCATAACCCGAAGTCAATAACTTCTTTATGTATGTCTTGGTGAAGGTGACATCTAAGCCCCAGAAGACATTTCTGATCGAGACCTGGAGTAAGGTACTAGCCAAGTAGCCAGTCTTCTGTGGAGTCATGACGTTTCAACAGATTCCTTAAAACATGTCTGTTGATTTAAGCGGTCATGAAACGAGATGTCTTTCAATTCTGCTTTGTTCTCTAATAAAATCACTCTCTTTATCTCACTTTCTTGCCACCTGTGGTGAAAGGTTGGGTACAACGAGTTCATTTAAGCTACCGGACGTACACGGATATAAAGTTATCCACATTGTATCTAAAAAGCTCAACAGGATTTCCATTTAATTTTCACAAACATACCCCCTAACCAACACCAGAGTTGCCCAGTAACTAAATCAATTCATATTTGATATTCCCCAGTCTGGGCTTTAAATAACTTTGTTTACAACATCCATAATTAGATATGATGGTAGATGGTATCATATCCGTCTGACTGTAAGGATAGCAATGTATTATTACAATGAAAAGCTTAACACATCACAAAGTTTGATATTTTTATCAACTTGTGTATTGCTATTTCCTGTTTGCATAATGTACCTCATATTGATTTCCAGTCTCTTGGCGGAGAAGTTCTCATTAGGATATAAATATCATACAAGTATGGGAATTGTTGTGCCTTTGAAAAATATATTCAACGATGAAAGTTCTATGAACATTATAGAAAAATATTTGTATTTATAGAAACAGCATTTTTTAATGTTTATGTAACATTTTCAAAGTTCGTAAGCGACAATAGAT
Source organism: Aphrophora alni (assembly GCA_963513935.1). NCBI lineage: Eukaryota > Metazoa > Arthropoda > Insecta > Hemiptera > Aphrophoridae > Aphrophora > Aphrophora alni. The sequence goes on from OY740778.1 coordinate 40,031,824, forward strand.
TTGTATAAAATAAAACTTATACAAATCTATTGTCAACAATTACACTTGAATCTAATGGAGGTTTTATGAACTACAAAGTTCTTACTGATTTACAAATGAGTAGAACAAACTGTTTAATATTACCGCCGTTTGTACATTTTTATTCTATTTTTCAGAATTTCAGTAAAAAACCGTTATACAAAATTTGATTTCTCCTATTATGTTTCGCGTGACCGCTATCGTACTTACGTACAAGCGAATATGACGAGGGATAGACACGTACTTAAATTCCCTTCCTTAACTTTATGTTTTGGGAGAGAGGGTATTTCTTTTCAACTAATTAAATTCAAAGTTAATCATTAGGTTCAGTTGTTACCGTCATCAAAACACTACATCTGAGATAAAATATTTCTCTTTCAGTATTCCAACAAATCCACTCAAATACAGCAAACAAATTTTCATATTCACACCCATAATAAATCTGTTTACCTTCAGAGAACATATTTTCCCATACAAATACATATAAATCTATTTAAAAGCAGCTTTGGGGGTTGTTTATATATGTATAACTGTTGGAGGCAATACACATGTAAAGTTAGTCCCGTATATCTTCGGGTTGTAATTTAAACCTTGTACACAAATCAAGTGTATTTATGTAGGGTAAATACTATATCAATCTTTACATATAATCTCTCTGACCATTGGTATTGATTTTATAATTTTGCAATGCGCTTTATAAAAAGCAAAGCTTTCCTTCGAAATGTAAATGTTTGCTAATTTTATTTTTCAGTAAGAGAACTTTTGAGCCTCTGGAATAATATTCCAAATGCTGTTTAGATTAGATTTTATACCTGTCGTATTAGGTTTTTATACAGAAATGTCCTTCAACTGCAGTGTTTTTAATTAAAGTGTAGATTGGGGTATTAAAAATTAATTACTAAGTAAACGTTAACACAGTTTTTAAAACAACACACTTAAAAAATAGTAAAACAGGCCAATAGTTTTACATGTTAGCATACGGAGTGTAGAGTAAGTTTGGAATATTAGCTTCCGATTTTTTTGATTTTGCAGGTCTTTTTGGAGATTGTTTTTGTCAATAAGTGAGCTCTATAGCGTCCTCACCAATTAGGACATGAACATGAAATATGTTATATTCATTATAATAAATCAAATTGAAGCTTCCAAACGAAAAGTTTGCGTCCCATAAAATTTTTGTTTTTCAAGTTTTTAGTATTATTCAACTTATAACAAATTAAATTGGATATGAAGTGTCAGGTTTCAATTCTACCTGTAATGAGAGCATCTCACTACAATGATAAATAACCAAGGTAATTTCGTTAACTGACCTCTCAAGAAACAATGATATTCTTACAGTTCAGAGATCTGGCAAGGCCGGAGCGTAGCGTAGTGAACTGTGGCTCTGTCACGTAATATGTTCAGACTTCATAGTTGTTTATTATAAACTTGTACTGTTGTAACAATTTTTGATACAAATTAGTTAATAGCACAATGGGTGAAACCAGTTAAAGCGTCCATCATGGTGTAACTTCGCTATTTCTCCTCTTAGGGAGGTCGGGTTGGTACCATTACATGCAGAATGGAAATCAGCAAGTTGTTATATAATTTTTTGAGTTATAAGTTGAATATCACCAAGATAATTAACAACAACAAAAAAGTTTTGAGTCCGCCCTTTTGAAATTTTACATTTGTTTTCTAAATTTCAATTAGGACCTCTGTACGAAATACAACTTTTTTAGCTTAAAATTAGTTTTGGGTTTACGTACAGACGACAACAAATGGACGGCGTGTCGTAAATCACTTCTTTTGTTCCTTGAAGTCATAAAACATGAAGGGAATCGTAAAAGTATTTAAATCAATTACAAAAAAGAATTCGTTTACCAATTAAAAATTTTTTTTTTAAACTTCTTTTGAGTTGTTATCTATACAATCTAATTAGACTGTTCTAAACTGTAGATGTATTCAAATCAGTATTGCCTTCCCTTGGGATATCAACAACTCCAGATGTTACAATTCGCCAAGGAATAGTCTTAAGATGATACAATTGCTATGAATCCACTTCAGTTCATTTGAAACATAACCCAGTTAAGATTACAACTGATTTATTGATTAAGAGAAACGTAATTAAAAATGAAAATTGTTTGTTTCTAGAATTACTCAAACAAAACCAGTTTCTAGTGAGATGGACGTAGTGACAAATTTTAGTTTACTGGATTTGTCATTAAGAAATTGAGTAGCATTAATATAGAACAAATACATTTGATTTGACAGCCTTTAATTGACTATTTACATGATAATTAAAATATCATATTTGTAAGTTATGTTCAATGTAATTTAAAATAAAGATGTCTAATAAATGTCCGTCAATACAAAAATATGCTGTGCGAAAAAATGAACTACCTTTTGCATAAAGCGTAAAATCACTACGCCCGTGTCGGTGCCTTGTTACCGCCCATCAACTTGTTTGTATCTTAAACTTGTAAAGAAATCAAAGGATTAGCAGTGTTTCTATTGTACCACTTGATATGAAATATGGATGACTACGTATTGTTTACATTAAGTCAAACTTTAATCTGAATACGTAAACAAAGGAAAGCGTTGAGGAACTCCCTCGGGAAATCATTGTTGATCTCAGCACTCTGTCATAGACTGAGATTATAAATAAGTACAGTCCAGTTCAACAACAAATACTTCAATTAGATATTTTTTAACTTGCAATTATGTTATCTACTTTAAACTTTGACAGTTAAGTACTAAAAGACAAAGCAAAGCTTAGCGTGTTCTAGTAAAGTATTAATAATATTTTTTTTTAAATGAAATCTTAATATTAAATGTTGAGCTTGACTTATGAGAAAAATTATACAGTATAACAAACACACAGAACACAATTCTCATAAAAAATACGCCAAAGTTGTGGTTTGGTTGGTGTAGCTGGTGTATCACTGAAGAGGACGACCTTGTCGTTGAAACGCTTCTGATACTTAGGCGTATTTCTTATGAGAATTGTGTTCTGTGTGTTTGTTATACTGTATAATGAAATCTTACTTTATTTAACAAACACTAACAATAAATATATTATATTTTCATTCAAAGGGACCTTATACTTTGTATTTTATAAATAGTTTGTACTATGATGAGGACTATCAACGTGTTTTATGGTAGATGTAATTCACAAAATATCAATTCAAAAGTTAATTTACAACTCGTGCTTTTTTGATTTATAATATTTTAATATAACGTGTACAAATGTACAAGAATAACATTTTATTTTTTATTGTTGATAAGTGTTGTTAATATTTAGTGTCTTGTGTTTGTAAAGTGTAGCTTGTGTAACGGCGAAACATGTCGTACAAAAAATAAGGATTGATTGACAAACAAGGTATTTATAACCATTCATATATTATAATTAAGCTTCATTGAAGATAAGAATGTCACTTTGGAAAAGCAAAAATTTCGAACTCCATTTTGTGACTATTCTTAACATTTGTCCTCAGAAAAAAGTAAAAGTGATTTTTGACATTATGTAGTTGTCGTCAGTGTGATAACAACCACAAATAATGAAATAGGAACATCACATTAGTATAGGAGACTATAGTGTGATTATCTTAAACTCCATTGAAATTCAGAGAAATCTAATTTTAAACGTCAAAATCCCAGCGATTGTAACAGTTTCTGTTCATATTTAGTGTTTTATTCAACTTAAAATACATGATATAAAATTACAATATTTAACATGCAAGTCAGAGCTACACATATGTACATCTTTAAAGGCCGTCCGAAATAATTTAATCTTTTCCCACCAAATAAGCTTTTACTATAATGTTGAAACTAAAAAAGCGATATTGAATCGTTCAAACACGGAGATTAGTACACACTATAATAGTCTCATTCTAGTCCAGGTTTTTTCGGTCATGCCTAAAAATGGTTAAAATAAAGAAGCTCAAAGTCCATTTCATTCGTGGAATTTCTTACATAAACTATCTCATGTTTTTGGAAAAGACTGTACGTTATACGTAACAGTATAAATATATATACTCGTATCTCATCTAAATTAACTGTATCTAAAAACATCATCCTGAAGTTCTTGAAATCTGACTTACAAACAAATGTTGCTGCTTATCTGCCCCTTCAGTTTTAATGATGCTATCTATACAACTCGAGTCACTTATACAGGATAATGGAGGACTCTTAGAAAATAAATTAGGGAGATTATTTGTAACTGGAGAAAAACAAAAAATAAATATTCTTTAACCCTTCAGTCTGACTTATATAAATGTATAAATTACGAAGTACTTTTTTGAAAGAGGGGAGATAATTGAAAAGACTCTTGCAGTACTTCTTGTTTTTTTTTTTGCTTTCTCCATTGATGAGCCCATAAATGGAAGTCAATAGTTGACCGACGAAGATGAAATTGGGTATTTCTGATCGAGGGTACTGGAGTAAATTACTGGAAAAGTAGCCCGTCTTCTGTGTCAAATGAGATTTAATCAGACTTCAATTGAAAGAATCAATAATCCATTATCAGATTACATTTTAAGAAACCGATATGTCTTTTTAATCTTTCAGAAATCTTGATGTCCTTCAATTATTATTTGTTCTGCTGTAATATCATTCTTTACATCACCTTCTATCTGTCTGTACTAGAAGGTTGATAACAACGAGTCCACTTTAGCTACCAGACTTAGGCTATACCAATATATACTTTTACATACATTGTAGCTGAGGTGATATCGGTCAACAGTATATATATATATATATATATATATATATATATATATATATATATATATAAGAATTCCATTTTTTTTTTAGAAACATGTTCACAAATATACTTTATGTTTAACCTACAACAGAGTTTTCAAAAATATACATTATATCTCATTTAACATTCCCCTATATGGGCTTTGAAAACTTTTTTTAGAATATCTCTAATTAGCCATTAGGAGTGAGGATAGTACATCCGTCGTTCTGTAAAGTTAGGAAAATATTGTTACAACATCTTATATTAGCTTTACACATCACCATGTTTGATATTTGTATACACTTGTGGTATTGCTACTTCCTTATTTGTAAATCAACTCCAGTGTATTATCGAAGGAGTTCTCACTATGGTAATTACTATGGGCATATATATCCACGATAATTAACAATTGTTGTTCCTTCTGAATAAAATATCAAATCCCGATTTTAAATCAGGAAAAAGATTCTATGAAACTTAAAGAAGATAATTGTTGTTTTTAGGTGTGTATTTAACCTTTCCAAACTTTGTCAGAAACTATCAATATTTTTAAATAAAACTTGATTCATTTTATACAAACGTATTGCCACCAATCATATACGATTATAAGCAACCTTTGACGGTTCACAAGTCCAAACTGGAGATGTTTTCAGGATTTATAAAAGTTTAGAAACAACTGTTTGTAGTGGGTGCAATGTTGACAGTTTCGATTCGATTTTTCAGAATATCAATATGGTTCTACATGTGTACACTCTCGTCCTCCTTTATTAGTTATTTTTATTTAAGTGGGGGGGAGTCAACACTATTTTATAGATTACTTAAATTAAATATTAATCTACATGTTCAGTAATTATCCTCATCACAACAATTAACCCGAGAGGAAATATTTTACTCACAGCATTCCTACAAACACAGCAAACATATATTCGCCATCTCACACCGATAATAAATCTGTTTACCTTCGGAGAACATATTTTTGCATTCAAATTCATATAAATCTATTTAAAAACAGCTTTGGGGGTAGTTTGTATATGTATAACTTGGGGGAGGAAAATACTTGTATCGTATATCTTGAGGGTTGTAATTTAACCCTTTATACACAAATCAAATGTATTTCTGTAGGGTAAATGCTACAGCATCAATCTTTATCTAATCTCTCTGATCATTGGTATTGATTTTATAATCTCAAAATGCGTTTTAAAAACAGTAAAGCTATCATTTGAAATGTAAATATTTGCTAATTTTATTTACGTTTCATTCAGTAAGAGACATTTTGTGCCTCTGTGTAACAATTCAAATGAAGATAATTTTGCATTGCAGGAACCATTTTACGACAGTCATGTTAGGTTTTTATTAAAAAATTCCCTCTAACTGCAGATTTTTCATTTCAAAGTGTAGATTGAGATAGCCAAAAACGTACACTAAGGAAACCCATTAATTAGTTTTTCAATAACACAATTTTAAAATAGGAAAACTGGCAAAAAGTTTTTTTCTCATTTCAAAAAGTGGTAATGTACATAACTACTACATTCAGAACACCTGTGTAACAATTGCTACAAACTTTCTCTACTGCATAAGACCTCTTGATCTACCAATGTTATTTAACATTTCCTACAAGGTACAAGAAACCGAATTTTGGGTATTACATTCTATTATGAGGTTGTGTGCCGATCAAATTGTTTTAAATAATATCTATTAAAGTAGACCTATTAAAGTAGGTCTATTAAAGTAGACCTTATTAAAGTAGATCTTATTAAATTAGACCTTATTAAAGTAGACATTATTAAAGTAGACCTTATTAAAGTAGACCTATTGTGTACGTCACAAGTCTTATGCAGTCGTCATCTTTCTTCTTATTTCCATTTTATTTTAGGTTTCCTTTGAGGTATCAAGACAACCGTTAATTTTTTCCGAAAAATGGCTCTATTTGCATCTAAAGAATGTCTCGTAAGTTAGGAGCTTAACTTTTAGAAGTAATTGCGGACATAAAAAGAAAGATATTTAATATAAACTTATGTCCCAAAATGGGTCGTTTTTTTACCACTTTGTCTTTGTTTCTCAAAAACTTGACACAACCCCAGAAATCATTGAGATATCCATACAAAAATGTGAACAATGTTTTACACAATACTTTTCAGTGAACTGTAAAAAACATAAAATTGTGTAATTAACGGTTTTTAAATGGCCGTCAATAAATATTGTTAAAATAAGCACTAAACTACAGTTTCAAATGCATTTATTTAATATAACAAATAAATAAATCTACGGGCTAATTTAATCTAATTAGCCCGTAGATGCCGCAAGGCGAAACAATTGTAGCTAAATAAGTTAATAAATGCATTTGAAACTGTAGCTTAGTGCTTATTTTATCCTTATTATGGAGATTCAACAAGTAGTTACTGCTGTTACAGTTAAATAAATATTGTATCTGTAAAATATTTGATTTACACAAATTTACAAGATACAAAATATACAGTTCTTTTAAAGCTTTAAGTTATTTTTGTTTCTATTGTAAGTGAAAGAATAGTCGAATTATTCTTGGTAATTTCTTACAACATACAATAGTTATTATTTTCGACATTCAACGCCCAGAATAGCATTTTTAAATAAGGAATTTATGATAGCACGACACTACGATAATTTGTTTAAATGTTATTTTCTATCCCCTGTATTTCTCTTCCACCCTGTATAAAAAACGAAAACACTATCTTATACTGGGTCACTACATCATACTTCCTATACTAGCTCAGTAACACCAACTAAAATCCACAGTCTTTGCGAGCATAGTATTTGTTTGTTTAGTAATGAATTGCCAAACAGATCTAAAAATGATTTACCAAAGCCTCTGATAAGTTCACTAAACATTTCTACGTTCAGGTGTTTTATTAAAACTGGCAAACCACACAAAACAGTTGCAATAGCTTTGCAATATACATTAGTGAAATGAAATGTATCCAGGTATTTATAGTTTAATGTTACCCAACGCAGAACATTAGTGGCATTTAACAAATTACAAATCTCTTGATAAGAGATTATCTCGTGTTAATTAATTTACTTTATAATTAGGAGAGAGTAAAAACAGTTATTACCAATACTGTATATGTGTTATTTTGCGTTTTTAGACCTTATGATTCATGCAAAATATTTTCACTTTAAATCAAAATTTCGCAAATCCCAAAATTAATTATTTTATTTTCTCAATATATGAAGTAAAGGATAGGTTTTGTAATAGGTCTCGTTATCAGTTTTTGACTGATCTTCAATTAAGTCAATAGTTAAGCACGATACCAGCTCAGCAATTTAACATAGAAACATGAAATTGTGCTTGTATTACATTGTATGATAGGGCTGGGTAAATACCACGATGTTGCTTATAATATTGTTTCAATTGTTATTCAAAGTCTACTCGAAGGCGCTCATATACTTGTCCTAATTGTTTATCAAATGCCTATTTACATCTGTAGCTATTTATTGCCTAATTATGTGTAAATCTATCCAGTTAAGTATAGCAAATAGTTTATGAAGTGTGTAGGTTGACATAATTTATTATTGCAATAAAATAGGGGTGTAATTCTAGACTGATTGATGTACGCCAGGAGACACGAAAAATGTTGAAAACAAAATATTTTGTCAGTGTTTTATTTAATAAATAAAATCGATAAACGCTACGAATATCGCATTTTGTTGAGAGGTTTTATTCAAATGGTGTTTAGACATTGTTTATCTTCCAATTATTATTTAAAAAAAAATTTTTTGGGTATCAAAACCATACTTAGTTTTTCTGCAAATGCCAAATTTTGAAAAGTGATTCTGAACATAAACAATAAGAAAGATATTCCCTATAAACTTACGTTGTAAAATGTTTCATTTCTCCCAGGTTTTGATTTTTTTATCCTAAATTCTACCCAACTCATTGATATTTCTATACAAAATTTTGCACAATTTTTAATAGCATAACTTTGCAGTGTATTGTAAACCTTATATTTGTTCACTTAACAGTTACAAAATGGCCGTGATTACACTCTGTATTATAAAATATCTAAAAATCTTTGTTTTTACACAAAATTACAAGACACAAAATATACAGTTCTTTTATTGCTCTAAAATATGTTTTTATCTATAGTTAGTGAAAGAATAGTCGAACTATTGGTAAAAGAACTTAACAATTCTACTTCTTGGTAATTTCTTACAACATACAATAGTTTCTTTTGGACATTCAACGCCCACAGTAGCATTTTTAAATAAGTAAATAATCATACCATGACAGTACAATATTTATTCAAATGTTACTTTCCATCCCCTGTATTTTTCTTCCACCCTGTATACACATTGAAGAGAGTATCATAAGTGATTCTCCGCCTAAGCAACAGTTGAATGCATTATTCAGATTCTATTCATTGCATGGTTTCTACCTTGGGACATTTCCCTTCTCTTTGAGTCTATATTAGAATACTTTATTTGGAATATACTAGGAGAATTGTTCTGTCAGCGTTGGGGAGGGGATGTTTATAATATTTTATATATTTAGCAACTCAGTCAGGAGATCTTTGTTATATAATGCCAAAAGATGCTGTAACTAACTTCGGGTGGAAAATTTGTTGAACGTATTACTACTCCAATATACGAAGTATATGAAAAGTTTCGTTATCAAAATTCCTTTTTTTTTAAATGAATATTGTCAGAAGTTGAAGCCCTTTAAAGTAATTATGTTAATGCTTTCGATAATTTAGTTTCTTAGCATTTTTCTCCACCTCTATATTTGTATTAATAATCATGTCACTGTATTTGAAGACCAATTTAAACTAATATCCACACAACATTAATTTTTAATTAGAACTTCAAACTATTAATTTTTAACCTGCGAGTTAATGAAACTTATATAATTAGCAAAGTAAATTAATGAGTAAAGTTTTGCCAAGAAAGTAGGAAATACTTTAAATTGAGTTGGACAAGGTTTTGACGTCATCCAAGTTTGTTAGTCTAACCAAATAGTGTACTACTCGTTTAGAAAACATACATGAAGTTTAATAAAAAAATTATTTAATTTGTATTGAACAAAATTACTTTTCATGTAATTTACTCATTAAAAGTCTGTATTCTAGAAAATAAAATTAATTCTGTACTTATAAAACGGATCTTGTTAGGAATGCTTGCGATGTACATTCTTCGTGTAAGTTTTAAATATGGAGTTTTGGATTGGAATTTTAGCAACGGAGGGTGAAATTGCTTTTTATAGCATACTTCTGAAAGCACAGCTATTTGTACATATGTTGATGTTAAATGAAGCTACGAACGATTGTTTCTTTTCTAGTATCTAATTATTTAGTTTTGGTTTTGATATATGCAAGACGACACGTAGATTTTCTGCAATGTGATTCAGTAAGTATTTAATATAGAATAACTATCTAAAGGGTGTCTCGTAAGTAAGATGGCAAATTTTGTAAACTGATCTAGGACATCCAAGTAAAGATAAAAGTGTGAATGTCCTGAAAGGATAAGTTTTTGGCTGTTTGTCCTTTTTCATAGACTAAATAACACAATAGATCTGATTAAGATAAATACCAAATTTTGCAGACTATATTATACAGTTAGTATGGATTACCACATGGAATGTGTTATACAACCGTTTCAAATTGACGTCCTTTAAAAATGGTTGATTTTACCAATAATATGAGACAACATGTTTACTCTCAATTTCTCTTTCAATTTTAAATAATGATAACCTCTTTTGATTTTTAATTTAAAAGGTTACAAAATTCTTCAAATAATAATTCTTGGTGGTGTATTAGAATACACAAGAGAGCTAAAAAAAAAAAAAAAAAGATGAATCCAAAAATCAGTTCTTAATTTATTTAATATTTCAAAAGTTAACTACTGTACGCCTGATGACCACAATAAGTTTTGTGTTGAAGTGTACTACAAAGAATTCGTACACAAATTATGTTCGGCGTGCTATGCAAACAAACTGAACATAGATTAGTTGGATCTAGTCTTTCGAGAAGGTGATGTGGGAGATGTGTGTGTAGTTTCAAGTACGGTTTTACACAAATCCAGACGATGAAGGATGAGTAAGTGTTAGTGCCGCTGAATTTATTTGTGATGCTTCATTATAGGACAGAGGTGTAACACGCTATTTATCCCAAAATAAAACTGAACAGCATATGACGAGGATTAATTGGCTGAGCGAAAAGTTTGCTTTTAATAAACTGACTCTGATTATCGGGCGAGCTACTTAGGGGGGTTTTAGTTAGCTTTGCTTCTGAATTACGGGCTCTACAAGGATGGATTTTTTATTTCCCTAGCTACTCGTGTCATTTTAATGGATACCAATAAACCGTTGAACAAAGTCGACTTTGGGAATTTGTAATAGACAACACGGGGAGTGAAAAAAAATGGAGGTTGAGAAAACTGAATTTTATCTTCCCCCTGGAATTGTGGCCCAGCCAAGGAGCCCACCAAATAAAAATTATAATAAGTATAAATTTGGATGTAATGGGAAGGGATTATAAATAATAAAATATCAATTGGCACTTGCAATTTTGTTGAGCAGTGCAATATCACGTAGAAGGGGGGAGAGACGAGGAGTAGAGGGCTTGAACCAACGAGCCGAGCGAGAGTCTGTTCTGATAGCAGCGAGAAGGAAGACCGCTACGGGACGAGGTCAGTCCATTTTCGGCCACGTGCTACATAATTAATCGGTATGTTAAGGCTATTACCTTAACTTAATGTTACCACTAATGGGTTGACTTAGAGTTACAGGTTATTCATATTGTGGCCCAGCCAAGGAGCCCACCAAATAAAAACTATAATAAGAATAAATTATGATGTAATGGGAAGGGATTCTAAATAATAAAATATGAATTGGCAATTGCGATTTTGTTGAGCAGTGCAAAATTACGTAGAAGGGGGTGAGAGACGAGGAGTCTAAGGCTTGAACCAGCGAGCCGGGAGAGTCTGTTCCGAGAGCCGCGAGAAGGAAGGTTGAACGGCAGACCACTACGGGGACGAGGTCAGTCCATTTTTCAGCCACGTGCTATTTAAATTAATCGGTATGCTTTTCGGCCACTATTAAGGCCTTTTATCTAGTCGTTATGTCTTTTTTATAAATTATAAATATTTCTGTATTCTTCTAATTCGGCGCTAAAATAAAAGAGAACATTTAATTTAACTTGCGTTGCGTGCGTTCATTAGCGTCCTAACCCGACTCCTTGGCCCATCCTGACAAGATTCGGCTAAAGTGTACGCGGTCTCCAGCCAGCCGGAGCTTCCAGCTGGTCAAAAGAAGTGGAGACGGTCACATACTTTGCAGCATGACCGAGGTACTTATAGAAGACCTATCACACTTTTGATTGAAGAAGAAACCTATCAATATGAATAGGAAGCGTCATTTAAGAGCGAAGACGTATATGAGAAGAGAAGAAACGATTATTGTTGCAAAGAGCTTTCCAATAAAAGCTGAAAATAGACGACTACATAGATATGAAATTTTTGTGGAGAAACAAACATGGGATAGCTCTGTAGTCATTGACAGTAGTGAGAGACAGACAAATCTAAAAATAATTAAATCTGATGGAAGTACTTTGGAAAATACTTTACTATAATGACACGCCAGAGAGGAAAACGAACCGTACATTTGGAGGTTTGTCCTTCAGGGATGTCCAAAAGCGTTTCATTTGGCGGTAGCTCTAGTGCACTTTCCAGAGATGATTGTGTTGCATTACACACTAAAATGTAATCAACGAAACCGTTGTATTTGCAGGAAAATCTTGTTCACTATTTTGTTTAATTGCCAATTAATACTGAAGGGTCCTTTCTAAATACCAATTCAGTAAATCGGCATTATAATTGATATTATTTTACCTTTGGTTATTTCACTTCACTAAATCAAATCAATATATTGTAACGTTTACCCTATATTGAAACTGCTGCATCTAAATTTCTCTTCTAAATTTAATAATTGATTTGAGAGCTTATTAAAAACTTTCTTCAATAAATTTGATTAATATTACTACTAACTTTGACGCGTGATTAATATACCTTGATGCGACCTGGTTTTCACAGGTTCAATTAGAGAATTTTATATTACGTAAGTTATGTTGTTCTAGGAATGCAAACTCAGTACGTACCAACATTATTAGAATACGTTAAGTGTGTTGTAAGGAAATGTAAAATAAGTGTCGCGATATAATCAAAACATTGTTAGATTGGAAGATTATGATTTAACCAAATGAAAAAGTTGTAAGATCCGAGTAGCTTCCTGGGGATTGCAACACCGTATGACACTATATAGTGAATGTTTGATGTTTTATGTCTATATATATATATATATACATTTTATATATAGACATATTTATCATTACTGTTGTCATTGCTTTACTGCTATTATAATTACTACAGTATTAGTATTACTATTTTGTTACAGTTATGTTGATTTATTGAATTTAATTGTCAGACGAGGAGTGATTGGTGGATATTTTTCACTTATATTTTATTTTATTATACTTTATTATTATACTTATATTTTATAAGTTATATGAAATCTCACTTGTACAACTTTTTATAAATTTATAGATTTAGTGTTTGTTTAATACTCAACTTCTGAGGATGGTAACTATGTTACTGAGATGTACATCAGGTAGAATAAACATAACTATACAGTTTTTGTGTTGTTAGTGTTTTATCTTGTGGTTTTGGGGTTAATCTTTTCCTTTATTATATTTGATTCATGAAATAAATGAATAATAATTAAAAGTTATTTAAATGTGCTTTGTCTGTAATAAAAAAGTCAAATTTCAAACCCTTCTTCATTATTAGCTGAGGATAAGGATAAAAAATATGAAAAATCCAATATTCCAATTATAATTAGTAATGAAAACTTAATTATATAAATCAATTTCGATTTAACTATCTCAATGATAACGAACAAAAATAATAAAAAAGATAAGAAGTAGCACAAAGGTCTAGCGAAATAAAAAATATTTATTTGATCTCAAATCGAAAATTATGGAAACATTCTGAGGGTGGGGAGAGATTTAGCATAACGGTACATATACTGTATTGTATTAATTTGTCGTGTTAATATCAGACACTGCCTTTGTCTTTGAACTATCGTACCTCATCCCTCTGCCTACAATGTAATATTGTACATGGTATTTGTTCCTGGGAATGCAAGTAATTGTAGGCTTGCTTCGCTCCTCATGTTGTGTGCAAGTCGGCACATGTATGTAGAGGATGGTACACAAATTAAGTGTTTTGATTGAGGCGAAGTAAGTTGACAAGATTTACTCTTTCTTTTTTCTCTCGTATTCATAGGTCAAAAGGTGTAATTTACAGATATTCAACGTAAAAAAATGTTTGCCATTTTCAAAATGTCATTATAGAAATTATAGCCTACATTTCAGAATAAACATATGCAATAGCAATTGGAATGTACGTAAATTAGAAAGAAAAATTATTTTAACCAAATTTATTATTGAAGAAAATATGAAACACTATATTCCCAGTAATATGTCAATCTAAAGGCCATTTAATAATAATTTTTACCTTATGTCATGTGTTTTACAACTTGCAATATACTAATTATATAGCAATTGGCATATCTCAAATCTACATTTAATGGTACCTACCCCACTTCTCTATCATTATAAATAGAGCAGTTATTGTCAAAAAAATAATTTTTATCTCTGACCTCGTAACAATATAAGATATTCGTATAGTATGAGATTCGTTAAGGCTGAATCACCCATACGAGGACAGCAAGTGGATGCTTGTAAAGGTTCGAGGCAGACTAGGAGCGAGTGGAGATATTTTAATATGTACACATCTACGTGGCTAAATAGGATCTAACCATTATGAAGAAAGTTGTGATGTAGTTAAGAGGCTCAGAAAATCTGTGTAACAAAGGTTTTAAACAAACTTAACCTACTGGATAAGATACCTGACTGCCATTACAATTTAACAAGGTCTATAAGTGAGTTGCTGTCCACTGCACGTTTCTGCTGTTAGTGAGTAAACTATGGTAGTGAGCGTAGCGAGTAGAAATAATTGTTCTGTAATTGGGTGTTGAATGTTTACTTCTCTTTTTATTTAAGGGTAAAAAACACCTCGATCATTATTGTCTTTAATAAAAGCAGAAGAAAATATCATACAATCCAAAACCCCTACCCCTCGCATATTCTAATAGCAACATAGTGGAAAAAAACAAAAATTTGTTTAGGTTGGGTTAGGTTAAGTTAGACCTGATAGACCTGATGATAGACCTAATAGGAAAGATGCAAGAGAGGGAATTCATACTACATGAAAAAAAACTTATATCCAATTAGTGTCCCTCGCGCTTACACAATATAAATGAGTCACTAAAGTTCTATCCTTCCTAAATAAAAGTTTTGAAAGCGGACATAATAACAGATGTTTTGTATTTTTTTGTGATTTTTCGTTATAAAATCAACATAAATTAGTGGTGCCCCTAAATTATTTTTGTAATTCTAATAAATACCATATTATATTTTAAGGTATAGAAAATTAAGTTTATTTACATATTTGCCAACGTTTTACAGACGTATGTTTGTATAGAAGTTTATACTTCATTTGTATCGAATCCACTATCAAATTTTCTCAGCCTTCCCTCTTTTATTCTTTAAACTCACACCTGAATACCAAATTCCAAGACTGCAGGTTAGTTAAAGAACTTAAGGTAACCATAGCAACCTAAACAAAACTTATTTTGTTTTCTCCAAGGATTTGTTGATTGACCAATCAAATACCAGCCAGGTTCCTTAACAACAGTATTGGGTTTGAGAGTTTTCCGTTTAGAAACAAACAAACTAAACTTCAGAAAATATTGAATGGGGTAAAAAATACAATTTGAGAAATGTTTTATCTTTTTCATGTAATTTTGTTAGTGTAAAGATAGTTTTGTAAAAAAGACAAACTAAGCAATGAATAGGTTTATCGCTTAAATATACTGTTTAAGAGGCTTTTAATTCAATAATCAGATCGCTAATTTCTACCCTCTAATATACTTTCTGATTAAGGTTTACAATAACAAAAACTACTATACAAAGGTTGTGTAATTTTGTATTGAATATTTATATTGTTTGAATACGTAATAATTTCCACAGGCTTAAAATATTACGTTTAAATAGTTTGTGAATGAGATATGCCTCCTGCATATATACTAAACAAGTAGTACCTAGTTTATTTAGAGTAACAAACTTTGATTACGTCAAAAACTTGTCCAACTCAATTTAAAGTATTTCATACTTTCATAGCAAACCTTCACTCATTAATTTAGTTTCCTAATTATATAAGTTTAATTACCTCGCAGGTTACTAATAGTTTCAAGTTTTAATGATAAAATAATGTTTATGGATATTAATACAAAAAGAGTGACGTCATTATAACTACAAACTAAAAATTGAGGAAATATAAAACTTTCAATAATATATATATATATATAATTTGGGTTTTAAATGGTTTGGGTCTACCCAAAAATACCCACGAATAAAACCCTCATAAAATGATAAAAAAATGTTGGTATTAAAAAAAACTAGGTTGTCAGCCATTTTTAAAAATTGCGGCGATTTTTTCAGAATTTGGATAGCATATTTCAATGTGACATTAAAAAGTTATGTTTTTCCCATTGAAAGTTTGCTGTACCTTTTATAGTTTTATGGATTCTAATGGAGGCCTTTTCGAGTTGTTTTCAACGTCTCAAATTTTAAAATTTGTGTATTTTCGGTTTCTTCAAATATTGAATTACCCATAAAAAGCAAAAAACAAAGAAAATGTTATTCAACTGTGACGGTGTCAGTAGGTTCAAGTGGGCTACATTAGCAGGACCTACTTGAGAGTGGTCCATTTCGCCTTATTGTAAAAAAACAGCTGACTGGAATTTGGTTTGCTATTTTCAGGAGACTACGCAACAAAGAAGAGGAAGTGAGCTGTCTGTAAACGCAGTTAGACATGCTAGTGCTTGTCTTGTATTAATTTTGGTTTTAAAATTACGACTAAAAACCTAACCTAACCTATAATACATCATGGATGTTTAACTAATTAGGAACCGTTCTAAGTTTTTCAGCGCCTAATCCCAAATTCGGACGTGAAATTTGTTATCTATACGAGAGCGGGTTGAGAGTGGGTAACATACAACTTCAGCTCATTCGTTAAATATTGTTGTGTGAGTGTAAAATTTAATATTTTCTTAGGTTAAGGTAATGTATTATTAATTAGTTTAGCTTTTCGAAGCTGGGTGATTTAGACCTTGAAATGGAGATGTGCTAAAAGAAGTGTGCCATTCAAAAGTGTAGAGTTAGGGAAAAGCCTAAATTAATGTTAAAACAATAAAAAAATATAATATGCCACATTTCTAATTTGATCAAAATCCAAAGTCACGTTTCGATACCAGGGCATTGCTTAGACAGAAAGATATCCTTCTAAAAATATCAAAAGAAATATTTTCCGGACAACGTAACTTATATTATCATCTTCTCTATATCATGTTTACCTAAGTACTTAAACAGAATTCAAATAGTTTCTTCTAATTTAAAATACAACTTAAAACTTCTCTCCTTTTAGTTCCTATGTGTTTGTATTACCCACAGCACTTTAATTATAATCAGTTTTATCAACATAAACACATAAATCAAAATTTTATTATTGAAGAAAGTTGGTCCAGCTTTTAATTGACTTTATGGTTATTAACACTTGATTTAAAATAACACTGCTTGACATCATAGAGGTGAAAGATTTTTCTGTGTAAAATATGTGATAAAATAAAAAAATGAAATAAGTGTCAAAAAGTAATGAATTGCTTTAAAATAAGTAATTTATTCAGCGAGTAATAGTGAGTACGGGAATGGCAATCCCGAAGACATAGCTTGATCTACACCTTTTTTTCATGAAGTCTTCTGTTAGATACTTCTTTCTTTTTCATATTTCCTGTCAGGTCTCTCTTGTCCAAATCTTGTTCCCTTCTGACACTGACGCTATTAGAGTATTTGAAGTATTTATTTTATGTTATTTACTTCCTTATTTTAATACGTGATTATCACAGAAAGGTGTTTTGTCTTTAAACAAAAATAAAATATAGAATAGACATCTGTTGTATAACTTAGGTTTTTCTATGTGTTACATATTATTTTGCTAATAAAGAAAAGACTAATCATTTTTAAATAGCATCTTTTTGAAAAGGCTGTTATGGGACAGTAAATTTAAAATAAATTACGTAGAAAAGAAAATTAGTTTTTTTCCTTAAGGAATTTTACAGTTAACTACTGTACTATATAGAAAAATGGCGATTTGTAAGTTTGCAAAATAGCTTTTTAAATGTCATAAAAAAATTAGCGAAAGTCCCAAATTTAAAGTTTTTCATAGGATCAAAATTTTACGAGAAACCAATAGTGAACACGATTGATTTATTTGATTTTGGTGTTTAATGGGTCTAAAATCAGCTCCGGCACAGCAACAGATAGCCTATTGTGCAACTAAAGCCTACTCATTCAATCTTAGCAGATTTTGTTCCATTTACGAGTTTAAATAATCCACTAAGTAGCTCGTCCTATCATAGTTTCCCAGAAATTTGAAATCTCAAAATCATTTGCTTTTCTTTGATCAAGTCGCCTCATAACTTAAAATTATATGGTCTGCTGTATCCGCCATCCTTCCCGCAAGGTATCGCCCTTACAAGCTCTCCTATACTGTAGAAGTGCACTGTCAGACTACAGTGTCCCGTAATTTGTTCGAAGTTGTTCCTTTCCTCGGGTCATTATCAACCTCTATTAAGTTAGCCCCCCCCCCACCAGTGCTAAAAAAGTTTTAACCATAATTAAAATTAGGTGCTAATTAGGTGCCGAAGTCCGAAATTAGGTGCTCAAACCGTTTGGCAGAAAATTAAATATATAATGGGTGGGGCTGACTTAACATAAGCTGAACCCCCCATATAAAAATAATACAATTAGAAAAAAAAAACAAATGTGTAATAATTAGGTGCTAATTAGGTGCTCTCAGAAACCGTTAAGATATATACAGAATAATTTTTTTTTATATACAAATTTACTCTTGTACGGCGATAGGCGCGACCGAAATTTAGGTCCGAAATCCTGCCAAACGGAACGAGCACCTAATTCGACGTTTAGATATCTTAACATAATATTAATCAAGGAATATTTTGACACCAATAACTCTCGAGCACCTAATTCTTTTAAAGCACTTTATTCTTGTACGGCGATGGGCGCGACCGATGTTTAAGTCCGAAATGCTGCCAAACGGAACGAGCACCTAATTCGACGTTTAGATATCTTAACATAATATTAATCAAGGAATATTTTGACACTAATAACTCTCGAGCACCTAATTTTTTGAAAGCACTTTACTCTTGTACGGCGATAGGCGCGACCGACGTTTAAGTCCGAAATCCTGCAAAACGGAACGAGCACCTAATTCGACGTTTAGATATCTTAACATAATATTAATCAAGGAATATTTTGACACCAATAACTCTCGAGCACCTAATTTTTATATAGTACTTTACTCTTGTACGGCGATAGGCGCGACCGACGTTTAAGTCCGAAATCCTGCCAAACGGAACGAGCGCCTAATTCGACGTTTAGATAACTTAACATAATAATAATCAAGGAATATTTTGACACCAATAACTCTCGAGCACCTAATTTTTATATAGTACTTTACTCTTGTACGGCGATAGGCGCGACCGACGTTTAAGTCCGAAATCCTGCCAAACGGAACGAGCGCCTAATTCGACGTTTAGATATCTTAACATAATATTAATCAAGGAATATTTTGACACCAATAACTCTCGAGCACCTAATTTTTATATAGTACTTTACTCTTGTACGGCGATAGGCGCGACCGACGTTTAAGTCCGAAATCCTGCCAAACGGAACGAGCACCTAATTCGACGTTTAGATATCTTAACATAATATTAATCAAGGAATATTTTGACACCAATAACTCTCGAGCACCTAATTTGTATATAGTACTTTACTCTTGTACGGCGTAGGCGCGACCGACGTTTAAGTCCGAAATCCTGCCAAACGGAACGACGCCTAATTCGACGTTTAGATATCTTAACATAATATTAATCAAGGAATATTTTGACACCAATAACTTTCGAGCACCTAATTTTTATATAGTATTTTACTCTTGTACGGCGATAGGCGCGACCGACGTTTAAGTCCGAAATCCTGCCAAACGGAACGAGCGCCTAATTCGACGTTTAGATATCTTAACATAATATTAATCAAGGAATATTTTGACACCAATAACTCTCGAGCACCTAATTTTTATATAGTACTTTACTCTTGTACGGCGATAGGCGCGACCGACGTTTAAGTCCGAAATCCTGCCAAACGGAACGAGCGCCTAATTCGACGTTTAGATATCTTAACATAATATTAATCACGGAATATTTTGACACCAATAACTCTCGAGCACCTAATTTTTATATAGTACTTTACTCTTGTACGGCGATAGGCGCGACCGACGTTTAAGTCCGAAATCCTGCCAAACGGAACGAGCGCCTAATTCGACGTTTAGATATCTTAACATAATATTAATCAAGGAATATTTTGACACCAATAACTCTCGAGCACCTAATTTTTATATAGTACTTTACTCTTGTACGGCGATAGGCGCGACCGACGTTTAAGTCCGAAATCCTGCCAAACGGAACGAGCGCCTAATTCGACGTTTAGATATCTTAACATAATATTAATCAAGGAATATTTTGACACCAATAACTCTCGAGCACCTAATTTTTATATAGTACTTTAATCTTGTACGGCGATAGGCGCGACCGACATTTAAGTCCTAAATCCTGCCAAACGGAACGAGCACCTAATTCTAATATATCTTAACGGTTTCTGAGAGCACCTAATTAGCACCTAATTATAACACATTTGTTTTTTTTCTAATTGTATTATTTTTATATGGGGGGTTCAGCTTATGTTAAGTCAGACCCACCCATTATATATTTAATTTTCTGCCAAACGGTTTGAGCACCTAATTTCGGACTTCGGCACCTAATTAGCACCTAATTAGCACCTAATTTTAATTATGGTTAAAACTTTTTTAGCGCTGGTGGGGGGGCTAACTTAATAGAGGTTCATTATCAACCTTTTAGAACTACCTAAAGAGAGGTTCTTAAGTAATGATTTACTATGATTGTGCCTATTAGGCTTCCCCATCTTTGCTGGTGTTTTGCATGAATCCTAATGTTTATGGCCATTTTGGCAAGACACACCTATTCCTACAAATGGCTCTGGTCCAACAAACTCTGATTCAGAGCCCTGTTTAGCTAGATCCCTCAAGTCCCTTATACCCTTACACCCAGTGCAAAGTTTCCCGGTGTTCCTGAGATGAAGCAATGAGATTCTCTCGGCATTCACATACCAGACTAAATTTTATTTTAGTTTGTACAAGTGCATTAATTGCAGCCTGACTATATGTGGATACGGTTTTCCTTAAAGTCTCGCATTAAATTCTCCTGTATACAGTAAATTTTGGCCATAATCTGATCTTGATTATATAGTACCTACGATAAAATGACCTCTCTGTATATAATATACATAGATATTACATTCTGTATTATATTAATTAATGGTGTTAATATAAGACACTAACTTGGTATTTGAAGTATCATCCCTTATCTCTTTCCCAACAATGTAATATTGTACATGGTACCATAGAATTCATGTAACAGTCGGCTTGCTTCGCTCCTCATAATACGTCCAAGTCGGCACATGTATGTACATAGCGGTACAAAATATCAGACTTGAATGAATATATGCAAAATTAACTGCGCAAAAATATAAAACCAACTTTCCCAATAATGATTCGAATTTTCCCAAAACCACAATCACTAGAAACTTTAAAATAAAACACAATTATCTCATTAATTGTTCTTTATTAATTATTTCCACTAAATACCCTGATGTACATTTCGATAACATGGTTATCATCATCGGAGGGTCTTGCTTATAAACTAAATCTAAACTTACATATCTACTAATGAAATACAATTAAACCTAAAACTATAATACCCTGATTGCAAGCTAAAATCCCTCCCACTCCACAGATCAGTTGGCCAATAAGATAGAGGCTTGGGCTAACCCTTTGTCATTTAGGAATAAAAATGTCAATGAAGTAATATTTAAAAAGTGAAGCAATGTGACATTCCTAATTTTGACTAGCAGCATTACCACTCCATATTACACTGTTTAACAGTTTCCTACACTACCAACTAGACTTCGAACATTATGCAGGATGTGATCTTGTTTTCCAAACTTAAAGACAGCCTGCCAACCTACAAAAACTATAATATCAGTATAGTGTTTTGTTTCGAATTTAAATTGACTCTGAGTGTTGCGATAATTTAGGTAAAATAAAACCCAATGTAATAATGGCAATGTACCGGGAGGTCCACTACTCCCCATACAAACAAAACGACTGATTTCTCTACAAGGTTAGGTTATGTTTGGATTAAGTTAGGTTAGGCTAGGTTAACTTGAAACATATTCATTTCGTATTTTTCGATTATAGGTTGTCTAAGATGAATAACGTCTCGAATCTATTCTTGATGAACCATATTCTTAAAGTGTAGTTCAGTAGTAAAATATAGAGAAGGGGATGTTTGGAGATCGCATCGGTCACTCCAGAAGACCTTAATACGTTAGTAAACTGCTCGTCAAGACACTCACAAACTTTCAGATCGTAATAAGAAAGGGCACTACCATGACGGAATCATTTTAGAAAAAAAATTTCTTCATTAACAAAATTTGGTATTATGAGTTCCTATAGCATATGGAGATAGTCAAAATTATGTAATTTGCGTCAAGAAAATAGGGTCAAATAATGCCAAACCAAACCATCTATTTATTGGCACCTTGGCAAATATTTAACAGATACAGTCACTTCAATACACGGGTTTGACAATTACCTTCCACATTTACAAACAGATTTACTTCATTAGATAAAAATATGCTGCTCGAAAACACCTGTTATCTAACCGCAAAAATTCCATTCTTCTATCACAACTACCCTCCGATATGTGATGGAGAAAATTCATTTTATAAGGATGTCATTTCTTTTTGGGTGTAATTCTAGAAATGCTTGTTTTAGTGATGCTTTTTTTCCAAGGCTAAACGAAGATAATTCTTTTGTGGGCTTTTAATAACAGGTTTAAGCAACATAATTGATGTTTCTTCATTCGTTATGCTTCTAGGAGGTCTAGATCTTTGTTTATCTTCAACGCTATGCGTAGCGTATACGCTTAGCAACTACGTTATAAGTAACTTTAGTTTCGTGGATAGAAATAAAAGTTGCTGCCACTTGATGTTTACATCGATGCGTTTCTGTTTAGTTTAAAAATCAAAGCAAAGCACGTTAACTAAAATGAAACCTGTAACAGCTGTTGTAGTAACACCTATACAATATCAGCTGTGTTTTTATTAATATTGTTGTATAAGAGTAGTATGAACCACTTGGTTTGTATGAGGACTAGTGGACCGCTATTTGGAATTCGAGTATAAAGTCAGTCAGCTGTTTTACTGGTATAAGAGTGTAAAGAATGGGTTGCTATGGAAACAAAGTTTGTTATTGTCGATATATTTAACCTAACCTCAAAACCTCAGATTAAGTTACCTAAGAAGATAAAAAACATCGTTTTCTTGGCAACCAATATCGTGCAGAGTAAATGTAATAATATGGGGAAAAGAGAGTTTCTTAAAATAAAAAATATCGTGCAGGCGAAATTTCTCTGTTAGGAAAACTGAAAGAATAATATATTAAATGTATATTTTATTAACAGTTCTCAACATAAGTTAAGTACACAAATCTCGCTTTTTTAAACTTTTAAAGGGCAGTAGATTCGTTTTTTTTTCAATATACAAAAATTAAAAATTAATTTGAAGTGATATTTTAGGTTATATCTTAAAAAAATATATAAAATATGTCAACGATATTCGATGAAGGTATTTTACAATTTATTAGCGGAAAAATATAAGAACTCCGGAAACATGTAAATTTTAAAGTATTTCTTTTAAATATTGTTTTCGCTTGGCTATTTTTTAGCGTAAACAAAAAAAAATTAAAACAAAATATAACGTTTTTTAGTTTATTGCAAATTTAGATTAAATACCGTGTCTAAATAAATTTTTCATTATAATCTTAGTTTTCGTATAATTTGTAAAAAATAAATTATTGAAAGTAAGTACAATTCTCGTTTTTCAAAAAAACTTACGTCTAAAAATCCAGATTTGTGTTAATTAATATTTAAAAAAAAACAGATTTATTAAGTACAAAAATTCAATACCTTGAGATTAATAACATACTTATTTATTAACTTAACGGTAGACTATGATGTTACCAACTACGAGGGGGGGGGGACTGCGGGTTGAAGAATGGAACTTTTGGTAATCTTTAAGATTATCGTAATATATTGTACATGCACCACTACAATAATTTTTTTTTACGTTATGGTGAATTTTGACACTATTTCCCCATACTGTAACAGCTGATTTAGTTGCGCACAGATTCTACATATTGCCGCTAGGATCAATGTTACTATAACATTGGAGTACATTTGACTCTGAATATCTAATAGTGCATTTCGTAAATCTTAATTCATCACGACCTGCTTCTTATTTTATCCTAGTTCCACGTAACGTTTCTTTCAAATTGGTTGTGTAATTGTTGAGAAACATCGATAGAGACCATATTATACTTAAGTCGACACAATGAAAGCTTCCTTTAAATAATTAGTAATATCTATTCGCCCTGTATTCGCCATCTGTTTATTCACCCTTTCTCTGTTCACCCTTTTATCATTCACTCTGTGTCTTTGTGTCTATTGAGCTTTAATCTATTTACCCTGTATATATTCATCTTATGTCCGTTCACCCCATATCTATTCATCATGCATCTATTCACCCCGTAACTATCTCCCTAAGTTTAAATATCATCTGTCTATTCACCTTCTATCTATTCCCCCTGTATCTATTCACTCTGTATCTATTCATCCTGTGTCCATTCGCCATGTATTTATTCTTCCTGTGTCTATTAATCACATATTTATTCACACTACGTCTATTCGCCTTCTGCCTAATCACCCTATGTCTATTCGTCCTGCATCTATTCACCCAGCATCCATTAACTCTACGTCTATTCACCCAGCATCCATTAACTCGATGTCTATTCACCCTGTGCCTATTCACTCTATGTCTATTCATCCTGTGTCCATTAATCAAATATTTGTTCATACTACGTCTACTCACCTTCTGTCTAATCACCTTATGTCTATTCGTTCTGCATCTATTCACCCAGCATCCATTAACTCTATGTCTATTCATCTAGCATCCATTAACTCTACGTCTATTCACCCAGCATCCATTAACTCTATGTCTATTCATCTAGCATCCATTAACTCTACGTCTATTCACCCAGCATCCATTAACTCGATGTCTATTCACCCTGTGCCTATTCACTCTATGTCTATTCATCCTGTGTCCATTAATCAAATATTTGTTCATACTACGTCTACTCGCCTTCTGTCTAATCACCCTATGTCTATTCGTTCTGCATTTATTCACCCAGCATCCATTAACTCTATGTCTATTCATCCAGCATCCATTAACTGTATGTCTATTCATCTAGCATACATTAAATTGGTGTCTATTCATCCTGTGCCTATTCACTCTATGTCTATTCACCCAGCATCCATTAACTCTATGTCTATTCATCTAGCATCCATTAACTCTACGTCTATTCACCCAGCATCCATTAACTCGATGTCTAATCACCCTGTGCCTATTCACTCTATGTCTATTCATCCTGTGTCCATTAATCAAATATTTGTTCATACTACGTCTACTCGCCTTCTGTCTAATCACCCTATGTCTATTCGTTCTGCATTTATTCACCCAGCATCCATTAACTCTATGTCTATTCATCCAGCATCCATGAACTCTATGTCTATTCATCCAGAATCCATTAACTCTATGTCTATTCATTAAGCATCCATTAACTCTATGTCTATTCAATCTGTTTCTATTTACCTTGCATCTATTTTCCCTGTATATGCATCAGAGAGACTTCAATTAGGAAGTTTTGTTAAAAACGAAAGCTTCATTTTAAAGTCAATCAATATAACCCCACTATATTACAGCCCAATAAACTGAATTGAACACTCCCCATATGTGTACAAGCTACTGTTTGGTGAGAGATAATAAAATGATAGATTTATTACCTGCTATTAAAGCAGACTAGGTCTACATTCCTGGATTTTATTGCGACATAATCTCTCAAGTAAAAGTTTGTTACGTTATTTACTAATTTAATCTGAAATGTTGGTTTTCATTCTAAATATACTTCTAAATGTTTTGCATAATCTACAAAATAATATCGTGACTTTAAATACTTTACTTAACAAAACCGATAACAATCATTGATTTAGTTCCCTAAAAAGAAAAAAAATAGTATACCCACTTTTTACCTAACTCTCCCAAAATAATCGATTCTACCCCACGTTTGTGTAGGCTAGTATTATATTAGAATTGGGTAATAACAAAGTGGGTAGTATTTCGGAAAGGGAAAGCACTGTGAACCAGACTTTTACTGTAATAGAAATTTAGGAATTTTTTTTTTTCATAAATTCTGGAGATAAAATAGAATAGATGCAAAACCGTGGAGTTTATAAATTGACATGTAGTATGTTTAATGCTGCTTATGTTGGTCAAACAGGCCGTAGTTTTATGTGTAGACTAAGTGAACATGAAAAATGTTGGCGGTTAGGTTAGGTTAGTTTAGGTTAGGTTAGGTTAGGTTAGGTTAGGTTAGGTTAGGTCAGGCTAGGCTAGGTTAGGTTAGGTTAGGTTAGGTTAGGTTAGGTTAGGCAAGGTTAGGTTAGGTTAGGTTAGGTTATATCGATTCTAGTTTTTCCTGACGTTTAAAAAATCACACCTTAACTGATTTTAATTCTAATATTAAATTTGAAATTATCCATGTTAACCTCAAGGAAAAATTACAATTTAAAAATATTAGAAAGTAACACACTTACTTGTAATAGCCTAGTGTTAATTTATTCTTAAACGATAAAACAGATTTATTGTCTTTTTCTCCACTACTTTAACCTTTGTCGAAGCATGTCTAAAATTGTTTGTGACTTACTGGGTTTCCCGGCTACAGGTTCCATCGTCATTTAACGGGACTTGTGGGCTTGGTCTCAAAATGTGTGCAATGTTTTCTTCTTAGGTTATTTAGTCTTTGTATAATCCTCGTCAATGCCGTAACTGGCGAAATCATGGTCAGATAGACCTAATAAATGTAGAAAAGAATTTGCGCTTGTTTTATTTGAATAATATGGAAGTCTATCAAGTCATCAGTATAAACAATTTTAACAGATATTTTTATTTTCAAACGAGCTTACTTCGCTCGTTCTATAAAATAATGTCCTCTCATCATAAATATTGTTTGATATAAATATTGCGAAGAAGATTTTTCTTTCTTTTTTCTCCAATTGTTCCATTGTGTTTTTACTTACGATTTTGAACATTTTAAATTACATTTTTTATAAAAGTATAATTCACCGTTTGTTATTTTTAGACTAATTAATAGTACAATTTAATGGTTTTATCTTCATTTTATTAGTCGCTAACGTGCTTACGTACAAAAAAGAACGATGGCGGAAGGAAAGCATGTCTAAAATGACTTTTCGGTTTACCTTTGAAATAGAGTGTAGGAGAGAGTTTCATCCTACTCAAAATTTGACGAGGGTAAATTAGGTCATTTTACATTTGGCGGAGCGAGTGCCAGTGGTCATAGAGTGGAGGGAATCAATTCACAGAATAGTAGTGAATACACAAAATTAATGTCGACTCTGTTCGTTTAAGAGGGAAGGCATGTCTAAAATGACTTTTCGGTTTCCTTTTGAAACGGACTGTAGGAGAGAGTTTCATCCTACCCAAAATTTGACGAGGGTAAATTAGGTCATTTTACATTTGGCGGAGCGAGTGCCAGTGGTCATAGAGTGGAGGGAAGCAATGCACAGAATAGTAGCGTATACAAAATTAATGTCGACTCTGTTCGTTTAAGTTATAAAGTATTATTGTAACTATTACTGAATCGTAATAATTATTGAAACTTATAATATGATATAATACAACCTAACCTAACCTAACTTATCCTAACCTAACCTAACCTAGTCTAACCTATCATAGCCTAAACTAACCTAACCATCCCTAGCCTAACCTAACCTAACCTAGTCTAACTTATCATAGCCTAACCTAACCTAACCTAACTTATCCTAACCTAACCTAACCTAGTCTAACCTAGCCTAACCTAACCTAACCTAGTCTAACCTAACTTTTTACTGCACTATTTTCCAAATTTGGAGATTTGAGCCACCTCCGTTTCAGAGGAACTTTTAATCTTCTTAAGCTATAATCCCCACAAAACACTTTACCATAATCATTTTGTTACTTCTATAAAATAATTCTACATGATACAAAGTCTAAGACCAAACTTACCCTATAATTCGTATACAGGGTAGGTTTTAATATGAACTTCCTCCAACCAATCGTTATAAACTTACCACTGTTTTTCCAGTTAAGTTTGATTTCAATTTAATTTAAACAAATCATTGTTCGAATCACTAACATTTTAATCTAAAATTATATATTAAAGTTTTTGTTCAAGTAAATCCAAAATTAAAGAAACCTCGATGAAATCATCTGTAACCTATCATGTCCTATATTACAATATCTTGGGAGTTGAGTGTAATAAACTCCCCAATATTTGGCAGTATAATTTGCAGACATCAAGGAGTACTTAACGTATAAACATACTTCACAATCACAATAATGGGATTTTAATGGCGTCTTAATGTCAATCCGCCATCTTTTTTTTATATTTGTTGACTTTATTGGTTTTTGTACTGTAGAATATATTTTAAAAATAGGTAAATTTAATTATTTTGTGTGTGTTTTTTTTAACTCTAGGTTCACATCAGACAACTGGACAATTCGAGCTTAGGGGGTATCAAATTACATACTTAGATCAAACTTATTTGAAAAATAATTTAATGTTACAACAGTCAGTACATGATGGAATTCCATGATAATGGAAATAATGAGACTTCCAACTTAAATGAACAAATACATCTTAACTCATCACCACTATTGAGACCTATTATGTAACCTTTGTTTTCTAAAACATCCCCAACTCCATCCCACAGGTTAGATCATTGACTTTTTTTTGTCATTTCGCAACCCCTTTAATCTACCCTTTCCCTTTTTCTCACATTTTTAGTTTAGACTTGTTTTGTTTTCAATTTAGTTGCTTGAAAATGCCTAACGGCGAAACATATGTCGCAATTAAAGCTGTTTTGCGGAATTAAATAATCATCTCATTATTTCCATTATTTGAAAAAGAAATTAAAATATACTTGTTAAGTTTTGAACTGTAACTTTAATTTTCAATATTTAATTTAAAATTTCACATTCTACAAACAGGAAAATCACCTCAGCAAGATGACATTTCAAAGTCTATGTCGCCATCATCAGGTGCAACAAACTGATTGTGAAGTACTAATAAATCAACTCTCTCAAGACCAATAGCTTTATTGTTTTAGTAGTTTTACAAAATTAATTATTTACTTATATATTTCAATATTTCTTTAAATCCATTTGTTAGTAAAATTGTATGCTTTAAAACATTAATGAATTCAGTTAATTGTATTGCAAATTTCAATTTGTATTATTATTAATTTTTTTTTAAGTTTTTTTTTTTTTTTAAATTGGCGTCAGTTTAATGTTTAGTAGGTAATGTCTATAGTCTTTGTTTACTCAATACATGTACAAAAAAACTTACAAAATAAATATTTTCAATGCAATAAATTAAACGTTACTTGAATTATAATTAAAGTTGCCCGTTTAGAGATTATAATGTGAAATAGTCCCCATGGTTAAAATTATCGCCCTTATTATATACATGATTTTTAAAAATATAAATTAAATTTGATATTTTAAATATTGGTGCATTTAGTCCTTTTATGACTGAAGATGTTAGATCAAAATATACTAAATTAAAAAGTTGTTTAAATATGTTGTTTTATGATTCAAACCAACCTCGTCAAATTCCACTCAAGCCAACCACTGTTTATTTATAGTGGGCCCACTCGACTGTATACCACAGGTGAAACAAGCTGCACAGAAAATACCTTGAGTCTTTTTAGAATTCGAAACTATAACCTTCTGTACCTATTCTTGATGAAGTTTAACCATTAAACAAATTCGTAACATTTCTTTAAACGATAACTTCTATTATTATATTTAATGAAATATTTCTCACAATAGAAAACATATTACCAGGAATTTTTAAATGATAAAGTCGTCATCATCAGGTGGTACAAACTAATGGAAATTATTAATTACATTATTTTTGTTTTAAATTTCTGTTTAAATTTTGTATACTTTATGCTTGATTAGGTGTGTATCTATAAGTCTGCCATACTCTGAGAAGTACGTTTGATTATCAATATATAACATAACCTAATCAAACCTAACCTAACCTTTTTTGATCTGATTTTTTCTATCTGTTTGGAAGGCTAGAATAACGTATCGTGGTTTTTCCAGCTGATTAGCAGTTTTAATTGTGCACGAAATCTGATTTGTTTGCGGCACTATTGGATACTCGTGTAACTCCCAACTACGAAACGTAACATGGACAGGTTCGTCTCTTTCGATCATTTTCAAAAGATTCAATCGGAGTGAATCTGAAACCGTCACATAAGGCACTCTCCAGTGTATACTAGTTATCTTTAGATTAACGTTTGCAGCATCATAACCTAACCTAACCTATTACTATGGTATTTTCCAAATTATGGAGATTTGAGCCACCTCCGTTTCAGTGGAACTCTTAATTTTCTAAAGGTTATCATCTATACAAGCCAACCAACTGTACTTATTTTGTTACTTCTGTAAGAAAACTCTACATGGCCAAGTTGTCTAAGTTGTAAACAACAAGGAAAATCAAATTAATTATTTTCTGTAAAGGCTGATTTTAACGAGAGGATAATACAATCTTAAAACCACGTCACAAATTTTCTCTAAAACATATCACCACTACTCTTTTTATTTAATTACAATATGGCGAAGGAAAGCTTTTTGTTTGTTTGAGAGCAATAAATGTAGAGCTTTATTGTAGTTTATTGCTGTAATGAAGTTTTCATTGAGAAGTTGTTACAAGCTGGAGATGTTTTTACTTCCATCCTAGTAGATAAATTTGTTATGTACACGTGTGCAAAATTACTTTATCTATTTTCAAAGTTTAAATTGACATCGGAGCTATTTCCCTTAACATAACTTAAAAATTGTATTTAAGTCTGTTGAGACTATATTAAGGGATAATAATTCGAATTTTCCCCTAACCACAATCACTAGAAACTTAATAAAACACAATTATTCTGGTTAATTGTTCTTTTATTAATTATCTCCACTTAATGCCCTGATGTACATTTCGATAACATGGTTATCATCATCGGAGGGTCTTGCTTATAAACTAAATCTAAGTAGATATGTAAGGTTAGATTTAGTTTATAAGCAAGACCCTCCGATGATGATAACCATGTTATCGAAATGTACATCAGGGCATTTAGTGGAAATAATTAATAAAAGAACAATTAACCAGAATAATTATTGTGTTTTATTAAGTTTCTAGTGATTGTGGTTAGGGGCAAATTGGAATTATTATTGTGAATTTCACCACAGTGCTCAACAAGATTGTATGTATTAGGGAGTTGACCTCTAAGACCGATCAAAGTTTTATTATCTTTTAAGAAATACCTTCTTAATTATGGGTTTTATAGAGATTGCAAGGAATACATTTTGTTCCCTTAACATTTAACTTTTTGTACTCATTAATTCACTTCTTTCATTAATTATATTAAAAAAGGTTTGAGATTTGATATATTTTAAAAGCATTATTAAAGCCACAATTTACATATTATTTATTTCATTCATTAATAAAATGTAAATTGTAAAAGGCCCCACAATGACACTCGTCTGATAACTAAATTGATTAAAACACAATAAGTGTTACATAATAATAATAATTTTTCCCTTCCGTTTTCTAATGCAATATGTATATTCATACACATACTTATATTTGGAAAATTTGATTACCAAAAAAGAAAAAGAAGAGGGGAGAACGTAGGGCTATTTCTTTAAATTTAAACATACAAATTGAAATAATTTTAAACACCTTTAGAGTGTTGAAAAAATGTCCAGTAATGAAAATAATGTAAACAATATCAGTGACTCCACTGTCTTGTCCCTGTTACTTTGTATATGAGGCATCAGTTATTTCTCCTTCGTGTACATACTTCTCTGTATTATCTTTGTTTGTTTCCAATCAAATTCATCATTTACGAATCTAATATACTCTGTTCTTTTAAATTTACCTACTCTCGTAAATTCACTAATCCTTACATTTAGAAATATTTTCGTATCGACAAACTTCCTGCTGTAACATTCACATTTAATACTGCATAGTTTGTATTGTACTGAGCGGTATGTTTATATAACAAGATATTTCCTAACAATGTTATTACTGTATGACAGGTATTTTACATTTCCTTGCAACACACTTAACTTTTTTTTTCCAATAATATCGGTACGTACTGATTTTGCATTCCTAGAATAACGTAACTTACGTAATA
Organism: Aphrophora alni; assembly: GCA_963513935.1. Lineage (NCBI taxonomy): Eukaryota > Metazoa > Arthropoda > Insecta > Hemiptera > Aphrophoridae > Aphrophora > Aphrophora alni. The sequence goes on from OY740778.1 coordinate 40,064,289, forward strand.
TAAAATTCTCTAATTAAACCTGTAAAAATCAGGTCGCCTAAAGGTATATTAATCACGCGTCAAAGTTAGCAGTAATATTAAACAAATTTAATGAAGAAAGTTTTTAATAAGCTCTCAAGTAAATTGTTGAAGTTACAACAGATATGTAGGAGCTACAGTTTCAATTTAAGTTAAACGGTGCCCTATATTGATTTGATTTAGTGAAGTGAAATCACCAAAGGTAAAATAATTTTAATTTTTACTGATCGGTGTGTTTAGAAGAGACCTAACAATAATAAATGTGTATTAAATAAAATGGTAAACAAAATTTAATATTTGTATATTAATAAACGAAATATGTAAGGGGAATAATTACACCCTCAAATGAAACAAAACTCCTTCCAATACAAAACGCTCAACGTATAAATTCCCAACAGGACTTGTGTTAAGGTGGAAGGTAAATAGAATAAACTTTATATCCTACAATAGAGACGATGTAAGTAGATACATAGTAATGAGGCTAAGTACCTTACAGAAACTCTTTTAATGGTACATTCTTGTGTTTCTACAAATAGAAGATAGTTTTATTACACGCATAACTGATGAGTACAGATCCTGGAAGAATTTTCACCAGCTACTGGTTTATTGGGAAGATATATTACGAAAGATAAATTACTTGATAAGTTTGTACTTAGTTGTAATATAAATATAACAAATTGTTAATGATGAAAAATTAAAAAATTAAATAAAAATAACTTACACAAAACTATATTGTGTAATCTTGGTAATTTCTGTTGTATTCAGTTTGTAGGAAGGACGGTAAATGGTCCACTAATTCACTCAAACATCCTCAAAAAAAACAAAAACTAAATATCATCAAAATTTTCAGTACGGTAATTTTCAATAAACAAAAGTGGAAAATAACCATTGACACCGTAAAATATATATTTACTGTAGGGTCTAAACACGTACTTGTAAAGTGAGGTCTTCATCGCTTGAGCCATAAACACGTCTTCATTCGTATTCGATTAAAATTGATCTTTTATCAACGACTGTCAAAAGGTTCATTTTGGATTTTTACCAGTTATTTTTGAGCCGAAATAATTTTTACATGCGATATAACACACCGGTTTAGGGGAAGAGTTATAGGTTTCAACAAAATTAAAACTGATTTTTTTTATTAGGAACTTTTTTCATAATCGTCAGAACCGATTTTGAAAAATTTAGCATTTTTTCTGACAGATACCTTTACATTATCATTAATATAATATATTACAACTAATATACAATATACAACTAATCTTAGAGACAATAATTATCAGTACAAAAATATTGCACGAACTTTCTCGTTCTCCCATTCCCATTACCGAATAAAACCCAACTAAAACTATTCATCAACCACAAAGTGAATTCAATAGGTAATAATAATAATAATAATAATTCTTGTCTCTGCAACTCAAAGCTTCTTTCAACATGCACTGCCGTTTTCAGTCACACAACCTTAAAATAGACCAATCTTCGCCTACCACTCCATCTGCATAATGCAGTTCCGCTTTCCCTTACACATTGTCGATCTCTCAAAAATTGTTTTATTCTTCATCCTCTTTGGACACACGACCAGCCTAACGAAGTATATAGAGAGAGAGAGAGAGAGAGAGAGAGAGAGAGAGAGAGAGAGAGAGAGAGAGAGAGAGAGAGAGAGAGAGAGAGAGAGAGAGAGAGAGAGAGAGAGAGAGAGAGAGAGAGAGAGTCAAAATATTCCCACATACGAAATTTAATTGAAATCGGTCCTCCCTGTGAAGTTTAAACTCAACATCGATTGTTTGATCATGACATACTTTCTCTATAAGTATCTCTGAGAATATACAAAATAACTTGTACTTGTTTAAATATCTAAAACATTTCCGGACACAAAACGTTGTTATACGGTGAATGGCGGAGCAAAACACACTTCTTCCGCGAAGATAACAAATCAGTTATTCATAACTTTAAGAAACTACCCTCAAGGGAGCAGAAGGGAGTATAACTGTACATGTAACGTCAGCATTTATAAAATTATTCGGTCAACGTTTATTGTAGAGGTCTACTTTAAGAAAAAACAAAATTACATTTAAAGTTTTTGGATATATATACATTTTATGGTCCTATTCGTGATTTTATAAATGTCTTAATTTTAATTAAATCTACTTTATTGACCCTTTTCCTTATTTTATTTTATGTTCACCTCGCGTAAACAAAATTTTCAGTATTTTATGTATGTCTTGCTTGTAATCATTTTGTTTTTTAAAGTGCTGATAGCATAATACAAAATTACTTTTGGTAATTCCATTAGTTTTATTTTTAAAATGTTTCGAAGTGTCAAGTGATTTGCAGTAGATGCATCATCGGACGAGGTCTCTTACGCTTGTAGGTGAAACGATATCCACACATAGCCGCTATGAACTAATAGACAACCTAGAAATATAAACAAAAAGGTGTTTAAAATGGCCGCTACTTTAAAGTTTCTAATTATTATTTGGGAAGTTCTATATGGTTGTATACAGGGTGTTCGACAAATGTGGGGCAATAATTTACGTAGTGATTCCTTGGGTCAATATAAGCAAAAACGTTTATATAGACATATGTCCTATCTCGTTTCGTTTAGCGTCTGCCTGTCTGTATGTGTTTTTAACAAAATAATTCATAACTCCTTAACGGTTTAAGTTACATCGTTGAGATTCTATACAAATCTTCATCTTATTGGCCGCTATGTTTGTGCAAAATATGAATAAAAAAATCTTTAACCGTTTCAAAATGACGGCTATTTAAAATATTTGACGGCAAATTTCACGAAAACCATTAATTTTACAAAAAAATTGCAAGATACATAAAATGTAGTAAGTTCATAAAAAGTGTTCATTTTGTACATGTTTGAAAATAAAATAATATTTATGTATTGATAATTTGTGATTTTATTATATTTGTTACAGTTTTAACATTGTTTAAATGAAGAAAACTGTAGGTATAGCAAGTAAGAAATTAATTTCTCTGTTATTCTTCGTCCAAAATAAGCTTAATAAGATATCGTTGGAAGAATCTCCATAAAACTTACTACATTTTATGTATCTTGCAATTATGTGTAAAATTAACGGTTTTCGTGAAATTTGCCGTCAAATATTTAAAATAGCCGCCATTTTGAAACGGTTAAAGATTTTTTTTATTCATATTGTGCTCAAAGATAGCGGCCAATATGATAAAAAATTGTGCAGAATCTCAACGCTGTAACTCAAACCGTTAAGGAGTTATGAATCATTGTGTAAAAAACACATACAGACAGACAGACGCTAAACGAAACGAGATAGGACATATGTCTATATAAACGTTTTTGCTTATTTTGACCCAAGGAATCACTACGTAAATTATTGCCCCACATTTTTCGAACACCCTGTATAATCACATTATAGTCCCTTATAACAAATTCCTTGTTATGGTCGTTATTGCTCTTTTATTGGCGACAACAACAATGGATGGACAGCGTAACTTGTTCGGTTTTCTTAGATTATGAAGCTTGAAGTCCAATCAAAAACCAAGATGGAGGTTTTTTAGTCTTTACCAAACTTATCACGCATTTCGTATCCAGGAGAGTAAAAGGTAGTAATTAATTTGGATTTTTACGAAATTTTGAGTTGTAGAGAAAACCGTCCACATAAGGGCTGGAAACACACAAAAACAGACTCTCGGAAATATCACCCTTTTACGCGTTTCTAATTAAGTAGATTAATGAACACGAGATAATCACTTAACAAGATATTTGTGATTTGCTAAGTACCGCAACTCTAACCTCAATAAGTAAACAAACCAGTGTTGTGGAACTCCCCCGAAATATCATGAATAAGTACATTCCAATTCATCGATGAATATTATAATAAACACAAGTAAACTGACATTTATTACTACGTCCATCTCAACACTATAAACTGATTTTGATTAAATAATTCTAGAATCAAACAATTGTCTTGTTTAATTACATTTCTCTTAATCATAAACTGGGCTACGTTTTCAATTAACTGAAGTGGATTCATGGCAATTGTATCATCTTAAGACTATTCCTTCGCGAATTGTAACATCTGGAGTTGTTGATATCCCGAGAGAAAACAATACTGATTTGTAATTACAGTTTAGAACAGTCTAATTTGATTGTATAGATATAATTTTTAAAAGCAGTTTATTTTTTAAATAGTTTCCAATTTTAATGGTCAACTTATCAAGTAACTTTGGTTATCGCAACATATTTTGACTTAATTTTTTATTGATTTAATAAATGTATCGTTTCCCTGAATGTTTAGTGGTCCCAGGGAACCGTAGAAGCGATTCTCAACGTGCCGTACGTTCACCGTCGATGATGTTGTCGTCTCAACTTAAATAAAAAAAAAACTGCAGTTAAAGGCAATTTCTGAATAAAAATCTAATAATACGATTGACCTAAAATCGGTTCCGTGGATAAGAAAAAGTATATGAATTGTTACAGAGAGGCACAAAATATCTCTTTCTGAATAATATGTAAATAAAATTAGCAAACATTTACATTTCGAATGATAGCTTTGCTTTTTATAAAACTCATAGCAAAATTATAAAGTCAATACCAATGATCAGAGAGAATACTGGAAGATTGATGCTATTACATTTACCATACAAAAATTCACTTGATTTGTGTAAAAAAAAAAAGGTTAAATTACAATCCTACAGATATACGAGATTACCCTTACAAGTGTTTTCCTTTCCCAACAGTTATACATATACAAACAACCCCCAAAGCTGCTTTTAAATAGATTTATATGAATTTGAATGGAAAAAATATGTTCTCTGAAGGTAAACAGATTTATATGGGTGTGAGATTGAAAATATGTTTGCTGTATTTGAGTGAATTTGTAGGAATAATGTTGGTAAAATATTTTCTCTCGGGTTAAGTGTTGTGATGAGGGTAACAACTCGCATTAAATGTTGAGCTTGACTTATGAGAAAAATTATACAGTATAATAAACACACAGAACACAGTTCTCACAAAAAATACGCCTTAGTATCAGACGCGTTTCAACGACAAGGTCGTCCTCTTTAGTGACACACGAGCTACACAAATCAAACTATAACACTGAAGAGGGAGACCTTGTCGTTGAAACGCGTATGATACTTATGCGTATTTTTTGTGAGAATTATGTTCTGTGTATTTGTTAGACTGTGTAACAACTCATGTTGATTAATATTTAGTTTAGATAATCGATAAAAAATGGTGACCCCCCCCCTCAAATTAAAATAACTAAGAAAGGAAGGCTTGAGTGTACTCTTGCAGAACTATACTGATATTCTGAAAAATCGAATTGAAAATGTCAAAATGGCGGCCATTTTAAACAGTCCGAGAATCATCTCCAGTTCGGACTTGTGAACAGTGGATCGTTGTTTAGATTCTAATATGATTGGTGGCGATAGATTTGTATAAAATGAATCAAGTTTTTTTAAAAAAACTATTTCGATAGTTGCTTACAAACTTTGAAAAACTTAAATAAAAGATGAAAAATCACATCTTTTCTCTTTAACTCTTATATATCACCTTCCTCAGTTGAAATCGGGAATGGATATTTTAGTCAAGGCACAACAATTGCCAATTACTGTACGATATTTATAACCACATTGAGAACTCCCAAGAGAAAACACTGGAGTTAGATTTACAAAACAGGAAGTAACAATACACAAGGTGATATAAATATTTGGTGATGTGTAAAGCTAATATAAGATTTTGGTATATTTTGCTAACCTGACAGAAATACCCCCTTTCCCTTAAGCCTAATTACAGATATTCGAAAAATCTTTTTGGAAAGCCCAGACCGGGGAATTTTAAATGTGAATAGATGTATAATTTTAAAAACTCTGACGTAGGTTTTTCAAAACAAAGTTTTTCTGTATATCTTTGTAAAAGAGAAATGGAAGTCCTCTTGACGGGTAGCACCTCAGCTACAATGTATATAAGTGTATATTTGTATAAATCTGGTAGTTAAAATAGACTCGTACTAAACTTCAAGCACATACAGATAGGAAGTCATCTTACTGCACATGAAGAAGAATTGAAGGACATCTAATTTTCTGAACAGATAAATCGACATATCGGCTTCCTAGAGTCTAAATAAACCGCATTTGTCATAGAAGACTGGCTACTTGGCCAGTGCTTTACTCCTGTACCCTAGATCAGAGTAACCCATTTGGGCTTACACTTCATCTTCGTCGGTTAGATAGTGACTTCGATTTATATGCTCGCCAATGGAGGAAGCAAAAGAACAAGAAATACTCCACGAGTCTTTTCAATTATCTACCCTCTTTCAAAAAAGGATTTCGTAATTTATACATGTAAATAAGTCAGACTGAAGGGTTAAAGAACATTTTAAACTCTTGAGTAGTTTTTGTATTTCTCCAGTTACAAATAATCTCCCTAATTTATTTTTTAAGAGTCCTCCATTATCCTTTATAAGTGACTCAGTTGTAGAGATAGCATTAAAACTGAAGGAGCAGATAAGCAGCAACATTTCTTTGTAAGTCAGATTTCAAGAACTGCAAGGATAATGTTTTTAGAAAAAGTTAATTTAGAAGAGAAATATATTTAACCTGTTACGTTTAACGTACTATCTTTTCCAAAAACATGAGATGATTTATGTAAATAAAGTCTGTATTTACAATATCTTGAAATTAAAACTACGATTGAATTGTACATTTGTGATTCTTCATTCTAGAAATGTTTAGGTAGGCTGACAAAACCGGGACTAGAATGAGACTATTATCGTATATACTCATCTCCGTGTTTGAACGATTAAATTTCCTTTGCGTAGTGTAACATTATAGTAAAAGTATGGCTTATTTGGTGAATAAACTTCAAATTTAAGACTACTCGTTATACTATAGTCTACATTAAGCGACCTTTACAATTCTTAGAAAAATTCGTTCATCCACCAGAAAATGTTTTAGTAATTTAGACATTTAAATATATCAGACTGAATGGTTAATGGGCATTATACAATTTTCGAATTGTTTTTGTATTCTCTAGTTACACATATTAATGTCCTGTTATTTTATAACAGTGCTCCATTAGCCTGTAGAGTGATTATGAGTTGCACAGATAGCATTACTAAAACTGAAGGGGCAAATAAGCAGCTACATATTTTATAAATAAGATTTCAAGAATCGCAGGATGATGTTTTTAGAAAAAGTTAATTTTTAATATATTTAACCTGTATTGTATAACGTAATGACTTTTTCAAAAACATTGAAATAGTTTACGTAAATCTGTCTGTATTTATTTTGCTATTACAGCTTGGAGTGAAACTGTCGCAGTGCCTCATCATTTAGACCATTTTTAAACATTTCTAAAACCTGAACTAGAATGTAGACTACTAACTTGTTTACCAATTTCTTTTTCTAATTTCGACGTTGTACCTTTAAATTTCATTTCGTTATTGTTAAAGTTGTAATTAAAGTAAATTTTATTTGATTAATTAATAACTAAAAATATCCTCTCACGGACTTTACATTTATACCTTTGGATAAACTTAAATATTCAGAATCATAGCTCTCTGTCAACAGGAAGTGTATGTATTCCTATCTAAAAAAACATCAACTTATTTTCCAGTCACAGTGAAATTGTTCCCAATAGTTTTGTATTATTTTATTATAGAATTATTATTAGTAACAACAACATATTGTTTTGCAACCATTATATGTTATTTGATATATATTAAAGATATAGAATATACTTGTATGAGTGAACATTTTTTGTTTGAATAGTAAAGCGGCGTCTGAGGTAGCCCTCTGATAGATATGTATAAATGGACAGGTTTCATCTAAGCTGTGGAGTTTGGGTGCGCAGTGGGTCTATGCTTGGTCTAAGTAGCAGTGATGTGGTGGGGGAAGGGGTATAATAGATCAATCCCTCCCCCCCCCCCCCAATGTTTCTAAATATGTTTTTGTTTATAATTGCATTTTGGAAAAAATTTCTTAGGTTATTAATCTTCATATAAATGAATAAAACAAACTAAATTGTTAGATAACTAAAATGTATTTCCGTCTCTGTGACTTATTTATTATGTAGTAATTCTACTTACATTTATGACGCGTTTCGGAAATATTTTTTTCCATCCTCAGAATATCTCGCTCATTGGAGGTCGTCACAATAAATATGATTTCAACATACAACACAAAACACACTAACACATATTAAAACACATAACGTACACTAACGTACACAACACGTAACGCACGCTAACGTGTGCACAAACGGACGTATATCGGTCAACTCATATATAGCGAGATATTCTGAGGATGGAAAAAAATATTTCCGAAACGCGTCATAAATGTAAGTAGAATTACTACATAATAACTAAGTCACAGAGACGGAAATACATTCTAGTTATTTTAATCGTGACTTGGGCACATTTGCAATGAATATAAATTGTTAGAGTTTATTTTAGAAAATTATTTCTTTTACAACACCTCAATGGACAATCATTTTAGTATTTCTATCGATATTTCTTGAACCTGTAGTTAGTTTAGAGATGGTTACTAAATGTATCGCCATTAGACTCTTAGAGACAACATTTGAGAGCAATAGTTAATCAAAATAGTTTTGATAAAATTGAAATTTTAAGCTTTCGTTTTCCAACGTCTACTCCCAATTTTAAAGTTATGTTTATTAATGGAACCTGTAAATCACAACCCACATGCCTAAATCAAAAAATATGTGTTCATGCAGTAAGATTTATGATTTTTTAATATTAAACGTACATGGAATCTTAAAAAAAATTTTTGTTTCATATAGTCAAAATTTGTGGTACAATAAAATAAACTGTATTTGCAACTGAAGAACCTGCAATATTAAATTGTTAATATACAGATTATCGAAAACTTTGATATTTAAACAAAAGATAAATTAATTTTTAAAATAAAAATGTAGTTTGCTTTCTGATAGTTTTAAAAATAACAGTAATTATTTTCCTCCTCAAAACAATCACTGTTTTATTCCCTGGAAGTAATTAAAACTATGTAATAACGAACGTTCTGTAACGAACACAAGCTGAAGTACTCTTCTATAATTTAGTCTTATTTTGAAATGATTTATTTTTAGTATTTAAAAAGTTTATACGATGAATTCATTAAGTTGTCTTCTAAATAAAAAGCCATTCACTTAAAACCATCGTACTCTCTCATTTAAGTGTCACTTGAGAGCATCCATCCCCTAATATCAACCCTTAAGGAAAAGTACTTGTGATTTGAGCAGTTGAAGTATCTATTTAAAAAGTTAATTAATTCCGAGACAAAACTAAAAACTAATTCAAAGTGGAGTAGTACAACGTAGAGACCTCTCTTAGCATTGATACTGAGGGCGGTTGTTTTTAATTAATAAAATTTATTATGAAATGTAAATGTTGTTCCAATATTCAACCAACTTTCTCGTATACCCATGTACTGTAAAAAACCATATAAACAAACAACTATGTTCATGACAGACATTGAATTTATTTATTCAATTTATTTTCATTTATGTTTTGTTTTCAATTTAACAAATTCATTTCACTCAACTCGCCACGTTGCTAGGAAAATTTTCTATTTTACTTGTTGTTTAAAGACGAAAAACTTTTCTTACATAATCGCTAAGAAAAGGGAATAAAATAATATAAAATATATCCACTAGTTATTGAATACTCTAATAGCGTCAGGGTCGGAAGAGATCAAAAGTTGGTCAAGAGATACCTGAAAGAAAAGATACAAGAGTGAGATCTAACCTAACCTAACCTAACCTAACCTAACCTAACCTAACCTAACCTAACCTACGTCTACAAGAAAATGGTGTAGACCAGAAAGGATATATTTGGATTGAGCTATGCCTCTATTCATTATCAAGAGCTCCTAATAATTATTTCGTGTATTATCCACTTCACCGAACACATGCTTCATTTTAAATGTACGTTCCTAAACAGAAAACAGTCGGGTATAAACACTCATATTGGTCACACTAATTGGTTCAATTTGACTGGTAGGTAGCCGACCATCAGTGACAGTGCGTCAATAACAACTCCACCTGGTATCTCTAATATTAACTAGATTTCGTTTGTACAAAACGACTAATAGGAAGTTTTCTACTGAAATTAAAAATACAAAAATATATTTCTGTAATTGTAAATCAATGGACAAACCTTTTTGTACACGAGGAAAATACAAAGATTACACAAAAAAGTCTTGTGTAAGTTAGAGCGTGTAATAAAATTATCTCTTATTTGTAGAAACACAAGAATTTGCCTTTAAAACTAGTGAAAACAATTTCTGGAATGTACTTAGCCTCATTATATAACGTTACTTTGTATGTACTTACTGATTAAAAGTTTGTATTGTAGATAATAAAATTAATTCCTTGTACTTTTAACACAAGTCCTGTTGGGAATGTGTACATTGTACATTCTTTGTTTTAGTTTTAAATACAGAGTTTTATAATGGATATTAAATTGTGGTCGGAAATAGGGTTATTAAATTAGAAATTATAATAACGGTGGGGGGTATAATGAATAGATAAACTTAGATACAATGTGATCATAAATTCTCAGATCTACTTAATCGCTATTTACCCATTATAAGAAGTAGCCTATAACTTAAGTTCAGTTATCGCAACAAAATTTTGTCTGATCTTTTTTTTTTTTCTTGAAACAGATTATTACTTTTTCGGGATCCAGTCCTTCACATGGGGAGGAGATATGGGGAGGAAGCATGGGAAAGGGGCAAAGGGAGGGGCATGGGGAGGGGATGGGCAAGAGGAGGGGTTTATGACGGGGCTTGGGTCACATGGTTACCCCCACCACACCCCAACTTCCCCCACTCCAATCTTGTGATCAAGCGTCGGTATCTCTCCTTCCGTCTGTTGGTATTTATGGTTAATTTCGTTAACTGTAAACGGCGATTGAAAATAAATAAAAGTTTATAAGAGTTGCATGTGTTGCTTGGGGAAATAGTTAATTGAAAAAGACAACGATGGTTGGGGTTCGTAGTGGAAATGGAGAACTAGTAGATGAGGAGATTTTTATTTACCAATCAGGAGGTAGAAACAAGTTGCAACGTTCCGGACGAAATGGCTCTAGAACATGGAGGAAAACTTAAGATTGTTGAGGGTTATCGGATGAAGGAGGGTCGCTGAAGATAGAAAGGAATGGAGATCTTGGAAGAGGTTAAAACTCGGCCGATGTTTTCGTACTAGATGGGCAAGAAAGGAGAATATTTCTTTTAGCTGGACTGCAATCAAATTGGCAGTTAGGATTGACTACATATAATGAATACTTTTTTTTTGTTATGGGCCGTGATAGCCTCCGTCAGAGGCCCCACCGGCGTCGACCTAAAGGTCTTTTGCCGCCCCAAGTTCCATCCAACACCCACTCAGTAATACCTGTCACTGTCATCCTTATGAAGGAACAGATACTACCTATAGGGTTGTCTAGGATGGTTTCCATCTCCTTCCCCGGAGGGCCTTGTGGACCCTTCAACCAAACCACATTTCCTGTAAATATTTTCTGCAGCAATCCCTATCCTGTGTAGGTGTTTTCAGAGGTGGCAGTGGCTCGTTAGGAGCCCAACCACCCACCTCATATTATCCCTTCTTAGAGAGATGAGTTGTTCAGCATGTTTCTTGCTTGGTCTAAGTAGCCTCTTTGCAAGTCTACTTGTAGTTGAATTCGTCCAGGCTCTATTAATCCCCTCCCGTATCCATGTATCTACCGCTGCTCTGGCATGTCCATAGGAGATCCCGAACACCGGTACCGGGCCCACGAAAGGGGATTCTGAATCTACCCTGGCTAATTCATCTGCTCTCTCATTTCCATCGATACCTGAATGGCCAGGAACCCAGCTCACAGTGACCGTGTTCACCTGACTAAGCTCTATGAATGATGAGATGCAGTCAAATGAATACGTTATAGCTTTACTACGTTGCTAAAACAATTGTTATTAAATGGCACAATTTACAACAAAAAAAAGGTTTTCAAAGTTACTTTTAAACTTGTAAAAGATGAATTTACATTGAATATCTGAATTCTACTAACTTTAGTACACCTTTGGATACGAAATTATTTAGTAACCCAAAATAGGTGGAGGAAAAGAAAATGTATACAGTTTTATAATGCAAAATAGTAATTGCTTTATATGATAAAAAAGACATTTTTCAAAAATTGTTTTTAATGAGTTATCAGTAAAAATAAAACATAAAATAGACATGATCCTGCTACAAAGTATTTTATTTCAAAAATTACTCTACCAATTTCATAAGTTTGAAACGTTACGATTCATAACCCAAACTAGAATTTTAAATTGAAAATAGTTGAATATTATTGTCGAGGAACATTTTCAAAAAAAAAATGAAATTTTTTCCCTCATCATTTAACCTAAATTAATTTTATAATATTTAAGAACATGACAAGGTGATGACAAAAATTTAGCAAGTTCAGATATAATTTTAAAATATAAACACTGTATAAATAAATCTACAAATGAAGTTTGTAGTTGAGTTACACTCTCTTACCAACAACTAGGCTAGGATGTATGGTCATCGCAATCATAAAGCCCATCGATAATATGACATATCATCGAATTGGATACTTAAATAAACTTCAACAGTGCCTTATGAGTTTAGAATAGTTATGATTGGTATTGTGCTTTCTGTTAGTTTTAAAGGATACCGGGTTAGCCAAGGACTAGCCAAGACCCGAGAATACTACCCGCGAATAACAAGTCATTCTATTCTGACAGACGACGAACCTCGTCAATTGAGTGTCGCTCCTCGGTTGACCGAACAAACAAACACCTCCAATTCCAAGAAGGGTTGCTCATTAAGCAGGAGTTTGAACAGATGACCCTAGTTCCCCAAAGTGTCGAGCCAAAACCACGTAATCGACAAGGTATTCCAAGGTTAGGGTCATTATTTATACACAATTTAATCCTTTTTTAAGGCAATGAAGACCGACAATTTTTTTTCATTAAACAACGAGGAACAAAAATATTGAAAATCCTATATACTCTACAATGTCTAAAAATTTATTTATGAACTTTAAAATAAGAATCGAGTCGAGCTCGAAAATATTTCTATCTTAAGTGTTTTAATGTAAATACAACCTTTAATTTTTAACTACATAAACTAAAACTTATACAATTAGTATATACAACTTAGTAACATATTATTTAAAGAATGTTTGTTGAATCTACCAAAACATTGTCAAGTGAATGCTAATAAATGAATTATAAAATTTAAAATTGAAGCAAAAAATGTTGGTTATAAACTTATAAAATATGAAGTCACTCAGCAAAACTAAGTTCACCCAACCTTAGTACAACTGTGGATACTAAATAGTTTATTGTCTTTATATTGGTAGCAATTCATGGGTAGAAGAAAAGAAAATTGACACAATTTTATAACTAGAAATTAAAGTTGCATTCCTCTCTTGGACTGAAATACAAGTATATGTTTAAATCAAGGTAATTACCCAACCCATTCATACAATGTGATGCAATCAGATTCGCTAAATTTAATGTAAAAAAAATGGTTTTGTGGGCCCTGTAGGAAACATTAAAATGTATTATCAGATCAAGGAGTTTCAAACTGTAGGGTGGGGGTTTTTTTAAAGCAGTTATCATAGATGTTATATGTAACTCGTATTATGTACATCTACTTTCCTGACATATAAGTTGATGTTCGCTATCATGGTACATGCCCAGCCCCTTCATACAATGTAATGCAATCTGATCATCTAAATGTATTGCACAAAAGTTGGTTGTTAGGACTAGTGGAAAATAATATTGGTAGATCAAGAGTTATTGCCCTTCCGTCTGTTTACTGGAAATCGTAACTACGCGAATATCAATTTTTTGGAAAGATTTGGATTCAAAAATACATTTTTAACGAAAACTTGCCTATGTGTCTTTGTAGAGATGTAGAGTTTTCACCATTACATGCAGAATTGAAATCTGTAAATTTGTATGTAATTGAATATACTACGAGTTGAACAACACAAGATATGAACAACAACTACTTAATATGGCCGCGGTTTGGACAATTTTATGAGCACCAGATTTCATGCTCCTAAATTAATATTTGTCGATGATATATTGTTTACGTACATATGACAAAGACGCCAACGACTGCGAACAGATGTTATTCGAAAATCAATTTTTCAGTTTCTTTGAGGCCATTAAAAGTAAATAAAATACATGTGGTCGAGAAAGCCAAATTCACCCTATCCTTGGTATCCTGGATAAGTAAAACGAATCTCGTGCAACAAGCACAGATAGTTATAAATTAAACTTTTTAAATGATATATAGCAGAACTTTTTCTGCTGTTAAAAATTATTTAAAACCATTAACAGATATTGTCTATTGTACAATAAATCTGTTTTATACCAGGCAGCACAAAACTTCCCAAACTAGCAAACCCTCTGATAAGCCAAAAACATTCGCTTCCCCTCCAAATGTAATCAAACTTCCCTGCGTCCCCTAAATCCCACAGGATAAATACAACTCCAAATCTGTTACTCTCTCTTTAGTAATATTTTCTTAAATCTTGGTTCTTCTATATAGTGTTCCTAGATATACAAAATTGTAACCAACAAAGATGAATTCAATAATGTTGTTTACGGACGTGAAACTGTTATGTCTCTTTGTTTACAAAATATAAATTGTGTCTCCCCAATTAACGAAGATACTTGGAGTTTTATGTAGAAGTAAAAAAATAGAAGTTAAACTCAACAAATTTGAAAAAAAAAGCGTAAAACATTAAAAGCTCTGTTAAATAATGTAAACAGGGAACTAGGACAGAATAAATATGCCAAGGGAACTTTACTTTGGGGTACAATTTGATGTTTAACTGTGTGTTTTTATATGCTATATATAGGCTACTCTGCCCTCGATTCCTGTGAGAAGAGAGAGTGAGTCCTGTTTATGAATAGATATTTTTTTTTTCAAGTTTTAAAAACTTGCTTGCGTGTCAGTTAATAATTATGGAACCGATTGGCACTTAGTTTTTAGTGTTGTAGTTTCTAAATTTGCTAAAGTTAAGAAATTTAAAAGAAAAATCAGAAATTCAAAAATCACAGATTATTCTAAATTTTGTATTCACACTATCACTAAACCATTTGTTTACTTTTGCACGACCGATGCTCTCTTCATCTGCTCCTCAACCAACATCACCATTGTTACTTATAACATTTTTAAGAAATCTTTAACGGTACCTATAAATATCGATAGTCGCTTACGACCTAAAGATATATGTCTTATCGCTCGACTAAGCAGCCATCCTTAGACAGTCGGATTGATCAAACTATATCTGTTTCAAGGTTGTAGAATGAAATCAATATTGTTTATTTATAATTCATATCAAGGAATACCTTAGCGATTATAGAAGTCATAAACAAATATTCCCAAGAGAGGAGAGAGAGAGAGAGAGAGAGAGAGAGAGAGAGAGAGAGAGAGAGAGAGAGAGAGAGAGAGAGAGAGAGAGAGAGAGAGAGAGAGAGAGAGAGAGAGAGAGAGAGAGAGAGAGAGAGAGAGAGAGAGAGAGAGAGAGAGAGAGCGAGAGAGAGAGAGAGAGGAGAGAGAGAGAGAGAGAGAGAGAGAATAATTATTGTGAATTGTGAAGATTTAGAATTGTGTTTGTCCTGTGGGAATTAAGAGTCACAGCGAAGTTTGTTTTCTGATGGAGCCGTAAGAGGGTTTGACAATTTGGCACGCTTTTTCCTGTTTTTTTTAATATAAAATGTACAAGGAAATTGTGCACTAACTTTCTCATACTTCAAAGCCGACAAGCTGATTGATGTCATTATGATACTTAGTCGATCTTACAAAGTAAATCTTCTAAATGAAATGTCCAAATGTTTTTTTTGTAGGCCTTGCAGGAAAAGTTCAATTGTATTGCTACATCAAAGTGTCTTAACTAGTAGAGTAAATTTGTTCAGTTGTTACACAGGTTTTCTGAAACTTTCAATTGTGTATATTACTACTTTATCAAGTCATCATGACCCTGACGGGCCTCGTAAATGTGTATGCGTTAAGGAAACTTCAACTCGCTTCGCCCCTGTTAGTGTTTCGACCAATGTTGGTACTCTTCAAAAAGTCTGATGTTCAAGGTTTATAACTTGATATTGAGGGTTGATAAATACTTTTGAAACGTCGTTTATTAATTTGTGTATACAATATTGATGACAACTAAACTCTAATAATAATCCATTGTTATACTGTAAAATTTTATGTGGTTAGTTATAACTAATATGGAATTAAATACTAGTAACTTTGTCCCCCAAAATAATATAGTAATTAATGTTTTTGTGATAACAATGTATTCCAGCGTGTCATTTAATGATTATCTAATCTTCATTAAATGGAGTATTACTTGAGTTTAATTCAATGGAAGGGTAAGTTGGAGATATCAAGAAATGAGTATTTAAGTATTGTAAAGTTGGTAGACCAGTTTCATTAGCAAACTTATTTACTTTGTGTTTAATGTACTGGACGTAATTACAGGAACCGTGGTGAAATATTTAATAATAACTAGTGAAATTAAATGAAAATGAAAACATTGTAAAAATATACCCAACACACAAAAATAAAACCCTATTTGTATAATGTTGTATCATCTTTTGAACAAAATCACTCTTAAGAATTTTAACCTAAATATTAAACTGTTTATATATTTGTGTGTCTGGTTTAGGTAAAGGCAAAAAACATTTCGGTAATTATAGCCTTATAAAAAAAGGAAGAAATGAACATAATTAAAGACCTCATGAATACTCTAATAGTGTTTTGGTCCCAAATATTATTACAAGCCTTAAATACTTTGTTTTTTATTATGTTTTATATATAAAACTAAACAAGAAAACAGTTCTTAATGAGCGATATAAAAATAACAACTGCAGTAAAAATCTTTTTCAAAATTATTTTTAACATTAACATTAACTTTTTGTTGCCCATTCACACAACTCCACTTCCTGGCCTTATTATGACTTCTTAAAGTATAAATAACTATACTAACAAATTATTATCATTCATCAAACATTTTCAAAACAGATTACTGCACTTAAATCCTTCATACGTTTTAAAAAAACTTTGTTACTGCTTGTTAATGAATGATACCTTTTACAACTGCACCAAATGTTTTTGAAAGTTGATTTTCAAACTTATAAAATATTAATTCACTTTGCAAAACTGAGCTCACCCCAGCATAGTACACCTGTGGATACTGAATATTTTAGACTGTGTGTTAGAGTCTTTATATTGGCTGTAATTCTTTGGCATAATGGAGAAAAACATTTTATAGACCAAAATACAAGTAGTAGGTTTCCTTAGAGAATATTAAGCACCTATAACTGTTCCTCCTGAAATAATTTTGTAAATTAAATTCATTCTCAATTTCAGCAAGTTAGTAACCTAATTCTTTCTTCCCTTGCACATAATCAAATTATTTTCTGATTAATGTTTGTTTGTGATAATGATAACAGAAAATTATGCGTTTATTGCGGAGGTTGGTAGCACATTAATTTCAATCACAACAGGTTATGATTTTGTTTTCGTTTAAAGAGATAAACTCTCAATCTTCATCCCTTTAAAAAACGAATTGCACAAAATAGAGACCCCTAGCTATAGAATACTCTAATAGCGTCAGGGTTGTAGCGTCAGTTGGCCAAAAGAAACTTGATGTAAAGATGTAAAAACTATTGAATATCATCCCCTTAATATAAACAATTGAACAAAATTATTATATTTTAATAAATCTAATATAGAAATATAATAGAATTTTCAAAAAAAATATATTTTTTTTAATATGATGATGAGCAAACGTTTTTTGCTTTTAAACAACAAATATAAATAACAAAAACACAAAGCGTTACGATTGCAAGAGAATGCAGTCTAAACCAATGGATATTGACAAAGAATGTGATAACTTTGAAACAATAAACGATGAAATCAGACGAAAAGGTAGTTTTATTGTTGTAGTTTGTTTTGAAAAAAATTGTAAAGAGATGGCAGTGGGTCAACGTTTATTACGAATTGGCGTTTTAAAAAACTGACTTCGGTTAATTTTGAAATATATCTTGTTTTATAATTGATCTGAGGCCCAATTCCTTTAATAAAACAAAGAACAATTCATTACTAAAACTATGGCGGTTTATTACTTTACTCAACACTTGTATTCGTTTCCTAATTTTCTCGTGAACAGTAATGTCATAATTTCCACTTATTTAATTGTTTATTCATTTTATGTGCAGGTCATTATATGATTAAATGATTATTACAAACAGTTCAACTTCGGTTAATTGTGTCAAGAAATGATGAAATTTCATAATAACCAAAGTTAGAGGGTTAAAATTTAGCAAGAATGGAAGCTATTATTAAGCGTAATACCCTTGTAAACTTTTCAAGATCGTTGAGTTGTAGGAATTTTAAATTATTAGATTAGGTAAAAAAGTTACAAATGGGGGAGGGGGTTCAATACACTACTTACGCCCGTTATTCTTAGAATTTTACTACATCTTGATTTCAAATTTAAATTAATTGTAATGACGGAATTATACTCTGTAGAGAGAAAAATATATTAGTTAAAGTACAATTGTTTCAAGGGTGTAGACAATCAAAGCATTGAAATCACCACTGTTTGTTTGAATTTTCATATCAAGGGATATCTTAGAGAAAGGATAAAACTCAAACAAATATTCCCCAAGGGAGAGTAACAGGTTTGGAGTTGTGTTTGTCCTGTAGGATTTAGGAGAACTGGGAAATTTGTTTGTAGGTGGACATAATGTAAATAACGGAATTATTCCCTGTAGAGAGTGAAATATACAAGTTAAAGTTAATGTTTGGTGTGGTGTGATATGATGAAAAATCGTCTGATAGGTCCTTTCTTCTTTGCTGTAAAGACAAATAATGGAATTATATATCTCGATATGTTAATCAATTATTGTTTTCCGCAGCTGGATGAACTCGAAAACATTCAACAATTTCGTTTCCAACATGATGGCGCATTTGTCACAGACACTTTGAATGTAAACTTTGGACATCGATGGATAGGCCGGCAAGGGCCTATACGCTGGCTTCCAAGGAGTCCAGACCTGACACCATGCGATTTCTTCTTGTGGGGTTACATTAAAAACATTGCTTATCAAGAAACAAATCGTGACCTAAATCACTTGAGGAACAGGATTAATGGCAACATGTTAACTAATGTTTGGGCAGAACTTGATTATCGATTGGACATTTGCCGAGCGACCAATGGCGCACATATCGAAATTTATTAGTTAAGTAAAAAAAACTGTTTCAGACGATAATAATTTAGACAAATTAACAACATCATCTGTAAGTAATTATGTTTTCATTTAAATCATATTCAAAACCTGTAATGATTACTCACCACTTCCCCCTCCCCTTCCTGATTCTGGCGATATCAGCGCGAGAGCTGATAAGCCAGAGTAGTGCTCGAGACAGCTGTGAGTCAAGTCCTCTGACAGCGTTGTTACTAAATTTGTTATAGTGCCGTATTATCATGCCTTGCTAAACCCAAAGGAATAGGGCCGGTACGGCCCTAGGGTTTGTATCAGGGCGCATCGCGATTTTGGGTTATCGTAAAATTATTAGTTGAAATATACGCGGTCATGTTAGGCCCTGGTATAGAGCGACATGTTGTTGCAATACAGTGTAGTTAATATTAATATTTATATTAGTGTAAACCACTTATTTTTAGTTAATTAGTCTGTAGTAATACTCGTCAAAAATGGCTAGCCTAAGTTGAGATTCGCCCAGTGTGCTTATACTAATTTTACCACGCGATCGGGACCCGGTAGTACATTACCAAAGTAGATCCACGCACCCCCCAAATCGTACCCCCCATGCAATTCCCATTTTCTCCTTACCGTCACAGAATGGTAGTAGATAAAAGGGCTTTGTCTTGTGTTCCGGGTTCTTTTGGTGGTGTCTAAACGAAAAACTACTAGTCTTTTATGATAACAGTGTACAATGATTTCAAGGGTGGACAATCGAAGCACTGTAATCACCACTGTTTGTTTGAATTTTCATATCAAGGAAAGGACAAAACTCAAACAAATATTCCCCAAAAGAGAGTAACAGGTATGGAGTAGTATTTGTCCTGTAGGATTAAGGAGATACCGGTAAGTTTGATTGCAGGTGGACAGGAAGTAAGTATATTTAGTTTGTCAAGGGGTTTGCTAGTTTGGAATGTTTTGTCTATTTTGATATAAAATAGGAATATTATCCTTCAAAGTACTTGTTTTAATGTATATTATAACGAGTGAGATGTCTTATCTAGAGTTGTATTATCAATAAAAATATTAGAAACAGCAACAAAAATTACACATCCCTTTGCTCATGTCAGTGCTGAATATCTTAACTAACGATTAACACATTTTTTTTTTCTATTTGTCATTGTAGAGAGTTGGGATTGGTACTGCAGAGTTTAAATGTACAAATTTGTTTCTAATTTAATGTGTTGTAAGTTGAATAACATACGACTTGAATAGAATTTTTTTAAATAGCCTCCATTTTGATATTCTCAAATATTTTTTTTTTTAATTTTCTATCATAGTACTCTATAGTCTAATTTGCTTAATTTCATGTTCCTATCTTAATTTGTATAATTCTGTCATGTTAGACACGATAACGATGATAGAAGCTGAATTTATTTTTTACGTAAATAAGTGAAAATACATCATCACGTAGTAAATAGAACTGGGTGTGAATTTAGACTCACCTGATACAAAACCTATTTTAATTTTATTTACCTATAAACTTCAACGTCCATTTTGGAAGAAGCATATACTTTATTTCAAAGCGCTGTGAAGATTTATGACGTAATGAAAATCACATCTTGTTAATAACTTACAGAGTAAGCATTGTTAATCACTGTTATCACTGGTAATCACACGTTAACATTGCTGTAAATAGTTGGTAGCAATTCTACTATCATCATTACTGCGATGTCATCATTTCTTTAAAAAGACGACGTCCTGTAATGCGTTTGGAACTGTTTTAGAGGTCGGAGATGAGAGGTTATGACGTGTAATGGTGATTAACTAATCAGTGAAGAGTAGTTATCACAGCAACCGATATAACGTTGCAAGATTATTTTGAAATTCGCCACGATCTACTCACACGACATTGCGATTCTAAATAAATCTAAAATCAAGTTTGAATGATAGGAACTCAAAGCAGTACAAAGATGTTGCTTTGAGAAATTGAAATGCACAGATTCGAGGCCCGATTAGTGGTACACACAATTAAGTACTTGGCATGAAACCACGTGATCTGTCAGTGCTATTGAAAATTTCATACACGCTATAAGAAACCAACTTTGGGACATTACATGATAGAGGATCTGCTTGTAATAAATTGTATAATAGAGTTGTGTAACTACCATGATGGTAAGGGACGCGTGAACGACCTGACGGTGACTCATCCAACGTTGCTTGGGGAACCTTGCTAACATGAAAATAGGTGAACATGGGTGCCACCTACACTCGGGTCGTGTATTTTACTTCACGGTGCCGGCCCAAGAAAACTGGGGGAAGGCCACTCAATCCTACATATGTGTTTAACGGGCGCCGCCCCTAGTAGGTGAGTACGTGGGGGAGGGTATTCCGTAAGCGACCCGACGGTGACTCATCAAACGTGGCTTGAGAAATCTTACCGACATGAGTACCATGGGAGCATGCTCGGCCTGTCTGGAAGCTTCGGCTTCTGGGATCGTGCGTTGAGGAATGGTTTCGTGGTGGCGGTGGGGTGCTAGTGGTGAGATTGCACCCAGTTACTCTTTCTTTTGAGTGGGGGTTGGCGCTAAAACCGCAAGGTATCAGGGACGCCTCCCTCCTAGTTCTAGCAACTAGTTCTCTTGAAACTCGAATCGAACCTGTCTCTTAACATAAAGGGGAGGAAAGTATATTTTATAAAAATAAATTACCTAGGGCGGTTTTCGATTCTTTAAAAAAATGTAATCGTCATAACAAACCATTTTGTAAAAGATGTAATGAATTTATAAAATTTTATTAAATACAAACCCTTACAAATTTAACAAACTTTAAATGCTTAATATTGGGAATTATTGACGGAGAAATACAAAACAGTTTTTAATGACAAATTTTCTTTTCTCTTATCGTAATTTTGTGAATAAATAACAACAACAGATGACTTCCAACTAAATCTAAATGAATATTCTGTAACCTGCATATAATATAAAAACCAATGTCAAATAATCCCCAAATATTTGCCAGTATAATTTGCGGCACATCAAAGTGTACTTAACCTCTGCCGTCACAATAATGGGATTTTAATGTTGTCTTAATGTCAATCCGCCATCTTGTATTGTGTATATTTAAGATCACTTTGGTGTATCTTGTATATTTTTGTGGTGAATGTTATGCGGTTATTAGAAGATAAGATTTCCTTCTTATTTAAGTATAAGTGTGACTATATGTGTTTGTTTCTTTGGATATGAAAATCTAACTGGGGAAAAAACATCTATTTCAGACGCATTAATTTTAATTTTTTTCTGCATACCAAAAATATTCCATCGATTTGTTTTATAATTGATAGGGAATGTCCTAAATAGAGCTATTGATTTGTAAGTTATACACCAACTAACAGTTAATTGTTTGTTTATTTATTACGCAAGTATAGAAGTTGGATTGTCAGAAGTCTGTGCAGTTCTACATATGGCATATTTACTTTGGTCACTGAGCGTGACGTCACTACAGATTCATAACATTTACGATGGAAAATTACTATAGTTTAGGTGACATAATAACTGAAATATCCCATATGTTATGAAGTTGTCCGTAAGTGATGATTTATTAAACCTGGATAGAAGAAACATTGTCAGAAGTTTGTGCAGTTAACTATGTATAACATACATTATAATAGGTTTAAAACCGTAATATGCCGATACGTTGACTACCGATTGTGACGTCACTACGGACTCATAAAATTGTCGAATGAAAATTACCACATTTTAGAGACAATAATAAATTAAATATTCCATATATTATGAATTTGTTCGTAGTTGACACTTATTAAGCAAGGATAGAAGTACCGTTGTAAGAAGTCTGTATGTTTAACTAGGTATAATATTCAATATAACAGAATGAAAACCGTAATATACCGTCACTGTCACTAATTAAATGAGATTTCATTCTATTGTCAATTCCGAAGAAAAATTCCCATATCTGAGAAACAATAAGAGAAATATCCCACATGTCGTGTAGTTCTTGTTAAAACGTTAAAAGATTCTTAGTTTGAAACGCCATCACGATAGAACAAAAATTATCAGAGTAATTACTGTTTTCTATCATGAATTTTCATATTTTATCAAAATCGGGTATTACTAAATCGTGATATTACATTTTTATTAAATGTCATCTGATTATTATTTTTATTATTTCAACCTACAATTTTCAACTTAGATTTTTCAGGAAAATATTTACTTTTTGGAATTTCATAAGATAGTGTAACATTTCAGAACGTTTGTAAGTTTGTAAAATTTCCTTTAAATTCTACTCCATGTTACAAAATATTACTTCGCCCAAGTAATCAAGTTCAGTAGATTGAACACAAAGTAAATAAGTTTCTTAATCAAACAGTTCTACCAATTTTACAATACTTAAATACCCACTTTGTGCTATCTCCAACTTTCCCTTCCCTTGAATTTAACTCAAGAAATGCTCCATTTAATAACTAATATTCTAGATTACAGTACCTTGTTATCAATAAATATAAACTGTTATATTTTGAGACGACAAAATTAAAACTGTTATTCTTACAAGATTAAAAAACTATGGATACACACTTATCTCCAGTACAAAAGGTTTAATAACTCAAAACTAGTTCAAAACACATTTTTATTAAATGTTAGGTTTGCCTTTTTGACCCATACTGTACGTTCCTGCCGACTTTGAATATTTTGTTTACGTTTCTGCGTCTTTTGATCTATTCAAACTTTATTGTCATGATTTTGAGTAAGTTAGCACTTTAAGCAACATATCTTAGTACAAAAAATTTAAATTGAGAATTTTTCAAAATATGTTCTTACAACTTTGATCCAATTTTCTTCAAGAGTAGCTTTAAAAATATATAGAATAATAACACACGTTTTAAAAGCGCCCTCTATTTGGAAGTTAAAATATCTCAATATGGTTCAAAATTGTCAATAAAATGTTAGTGAAACACGAAGGCTTACAATACAAATAAATTAATTTTGTCATGCCGTCCTTCCGTCGTCCTTGTTGTCTCTACATAACCCCACGATAGTGACACCAGAAATTAAGACAAAAACATGAAATTTAATCTAGGGACTATAGTGTGATCATATACGTGTAGAACCGTATTTAAATTCAGAAAAACCTAATTCAACTTTTAAAAATGACGGCCATATTAAAGAGATTATTCAATTTATAAAATATCAAATTAGATAAATGTTATAAGACTATTCTAGTAGTAGTACCTACCCCCCCCCCTCCTCTCTGCGATCACAAACAGCTAAGGTGCTGATTAAATGTAATTTCTAAATCTTACCTCCTAATAAATAGTTATATTTGTATGCCTATAGTTACGAAACATGGCAGGTCCATTACAATTTAACATTTCCTACAAGGAAAGAGAGAGAGAGAGAGAGAGAGAGAGAGAGAGAGAGAGAGAGAGAGAGAGAGAGAGAGAGAGAGAGAGAGAGAGAGAGAGAGAGAGAGAGAGAGAGAGAGAGAGAGAGAGAGAGAGAGAGAGAGAGAGAGAGAGAGAGAGAGAGAGAGAGAGAGAGAGAGAGAGAGAGAGATAAACGACATTTCACAATTTTAGACATTTGACCAAAATATATTTTTTGAGGATCTACTAGTATTAGACTACATTGTACTTTGTGTCTGGGTAAGTACCATGATGGGCATATAGAGTTGTTTGACATTTTCGTGTGTATGTTCTCCCTGATTTCTTGCATGTCTCATGACATTAACAGACATAGTATTGTATAAGACTTACAATCAATATCTTTTGTAAGCTTTTCAATAGATTTCATAGAAAATGTCAACTTTACATCAAGTCCTTCAAATCACATTGCTCGAGACGTTGTTGATTGGGGGCTGTTTTATACAGGATGTCTTGTAAGTAAAGTACCGAATTTTGTTTAGTTATTCTAAAGCTCAAAATAAAGAACAAATTTTCTATAAACACATGACTAAATGGTTTCTTTTTGGTCTTTGTCTTCACACCTAAAACCTACCTGTTACTCTAAACTGATTGAGATGTTCCTTCTCAGGAGATCACTAAGGGCGAGACGATCCGGAAAGCTGGATCTACAGCTTTTTAATGCATTTCAAACAGATCCTCCTTTTTGTCAACGACTTTAACCTCTAATATTCAACTCAACTAAAGAAACAAAACCACGGATTTGAATAATATTTCACCATAACTTCAATCCTTGTGTCTATAATTCTCCTCACTGCAACAGAGGACAAGTAAATTCAAGATATTGTTAGTCACTATAGGCATTGTATAATTTGTGTTGACGCGATTTATACGTGAAGTATTTTAAATTGTATTCACCACAAATTAACTTTTCCTAATGGAGCTGTTTATGTCAATGCAAAGCGAGCGGTGTGGTTCTCCCACTGTAGTACCAACTTGTGACTGTATAATGTTAGGCAGGTTGGTAGCACTGGGTTTTTATATGTATCGCTACGTTCACGTTCTTTTCACTCTAACGGGTATAAAGTAAAGCCATCATGGTACTCACCCAGCTCCTACATATATTGTATACAAGAAGATAATCTAAAAAAATATTTTTATTACTAAATTACTTACGTCTTAGCAATCTTGTGTTTAGTATCTATTAATATTTCATAACAGCTGTTTCGGTATAATATATACCATCATTAGATGAAACAACGCGTTTACACAGCACAATGATAAACATTTCACAAAAATAAATAAACATAAAATGTTTGGTACTGCAGTACAGGTCGAAAATAATATAAAATAAAGTTGAGATAATATAACCACATCTTGCTAATGTAGTGGTCAACTGTTCACCTACGTAGGTGTATAATTGTGTTGTGTAAACGTGTTGTTTCATCTGATGATGGTATATGTTATACCGAAACAGCTGTTATGAAATATTAATAAATACTAAACACAAGATTGCTAAGACGTAAGTAATTTAGAAATAAAATTATTGTAAAGCATTCATAAGGCAATATGGAATTTATAAAAAAATATCTCTAAAAGTTGATATCTTTCCTTGTAGGATATTTTAAATTGTATTGCATCTAATACATCTCCTAACTATACAAATATCACATTTCATTAGAAGGTTATATTCATAATGGGGTGGGTGGGTACTTTATGCTAATATTTTAACTCTATCCACATTAAAGTAATAAAAACTTGAAACCTAACCTAACCTCACACAGTCCTTGTGTGTGCAAGTTTGTACTACAGTGAGATAACCACGCCTGTTCCTTTGCAAAAATATTAACAGCACCATTGGGAGAAGTTACTTTGTGGTGAATACAATTTAATAATATTTTTCCGTACAAATCTTTTCACCACAAAATATTTGCATTTTAGACAAATCCTGTAGTAATTAACATTTCTTGAATTATTCATTGCTTCAATTCCATTGTGGAGACCTAGAGATACGAGGATTGAAGTTATGGTGTAATATTATTCACAGCCGTGGTTTTGTTTCTGTAGTCAAGTTGGATAACTCAGATTAAAGACGTTGATGAAAAAGGAGGATCTGTGTGAATTGTAAAAAAAAAAGCTCTAGATCTATCCTTCGGAATTGTACCACCTTTACTCACTATAGTGAACCCCTGAAGAGGAACAAGTGGTGTCAATATCTCAATCCGTTTAGGGTAACCAGTTGGTTTTGAAAAGAAGTGCAGATACCAAAAAGAAAACATTTGGACACGTGTTTATAGCAACTTTGTTTTTATTTTATTTTTAAGAGTCCCTTAACCAAATATGTTGCCTTATTTACGAGACAACCTGTATACAACAGCCTCCAATCAACTGCGTGTCAACCAATGTCACAGACTTATATTGAAGGCCTTGATATATAGTTGACATTTTCTATGAAAGCTATTGAAAAGATATTGATTTTAAGTCTTATACAATACTCTGTCTGTTAATGCCACGAGACATGCAAGATCTCTGGGAGAAAACATAAACAAGACAATGTGAATCAAGTCTATGGGCGCCATCATGGTACTTACCCAGACACATTATACAACGAAATACAAGTAGATCGTCTAAATATAATGCATGGAATTTTGTTCATAGTTTTTGTAGGAAATATTAAATTGTATTGATAGATCAAATAATTAGTCTTATACAGTAGGGCATCTGTGTTTATGTCATGAGAGATACAAGAAGGCAGAGAGAAAATATCCACACGATAAATTTAAAATTCCTCAAATTTCGATTTTAAAAGTGAGCTTAAAATATATATCTAAGTTATTTAAAACTTACTCCGTCTTATGGCTTTTTTTGTAACAAAGGTGACGCGTTTCAGAACTATGTTCCATCTTCAGACTCGCTCTTGAAAGGTCGTTAAAACATTAAAAAACCACACAACGTACATATCACACACAATAAACAACAGGTGTACACCAACGGTTCAAAAACGACTCAGGAGCGAGTCTGAAGATGGAACATACGTTCTGAAACGCGTAACATATGTTACAAAGTCAGTCACAAAACTGAGTAAGTATTAAATAACTTTGATTATAATCTGTTACTTGGATACGAATACTCAAAAATGAGTTTTAATAATTTAAATTAATATTATATATTCCTTAGTATAAGTTGCCTAGAGAACAAGTTAATGGGCGTTATCAAGGTACTTTTCCTGCCTCGTCATACATTGTAATATATACGTATTGTTAGATCTAGTGGTCTCACCTATTAGCATAAGTTTGTTGGTAACAGTTGGTACACAGGTTTTCTGAACCTCGTAATTGTTTTTATAACTATTTTCTTATTGTAACGACATTCTCTTTGCTCCTGTCAGGGTGGCAGCCCTGCCGGATCTCGTAACTATACTATTAACACATTGGAACAAATCGGGGTTCGAAATTAATTTTTGACAAAAAATTCGCTGTTTGTCATCGTGGTGCGGTAATATTGGTAAAATTACATGGAAAATTCAAAACTGTTTATTTTTATATAATTTAGTGTGTTCTAAGTTAAATAACACATTAGATGTAAACAAAACACTGTTTAAAATTTTTAATTTGATTTTTTGAATTTCAATAATGTTCTACATCACAGTCTCTGCCTGTATTAAATTCCATGTTTATAATTAATGTGTGTAGACACTATCGGGCTTACAAACAAACGAAAACGACGACGGACGGAAATCAGTTTTTTTCTGATTCCTCCGGTCATGAAAACATAAAAGTGAATCAAATTTCGGAGATCGGCATTGGTGTTATTAACAAATTAACCCTGTGCTACATAAACACACAATCTCTCAATTCTCACCATAACCTTGTTTTTATTGTTTAGTATGGATTTTTCAGGCGTATCTTAAAATAATAATTTTATTTTTTTTTTTAAATAACATACCACGTTTTTAAAACGGACTAAAAAGTGTAAAATAATTTTTCATGACCCTTCTACAATTTTGAGGGTGGATTGTTAGTAGGTATAACACAAGTAGACAATCCGGATGAATTCACAGCTAAGTTCAGCGAATCGGAAATGAGATTCACTGTAATTTAATTTATTTACTCCTCCTTAACTATCATAGATTGCCTGCGCCCCACGTTTTTCTCTCCAAGTATTCCAAATATACCCATAGCCACTAAAAATCCTCCCTCAATAACAAAATTATTTGATTTAAATTTTTCTGCTTTCTGTCAATTGAAATTCTGTGACAATGTATATGCACTGGAAATTTAAATACTGTTAAAATTTAAATGCAAGACAATTTATATTCACGGAAAATTTAAATGGCTGTACAATTTAATTGCACTGTCAATCGAAATTCTGTGACAATGTACACAATAAGATAATTTGAATCTATTTACAATATATATTGATTTTCTCAGGTATATATTTTAAATTTAATGAAAATTTTAAATGCACTGAGAATTCAAATACATTGGGAATTTAAGTGCAATACAAATTTAAATACAATGACAATTTTAATGAACTAGAACTTTATTGCACATCCATTTTCAGCTATTTGATGTTGAAAGTGTTTTCCCAATTTTATTTTTATTGGATAACTTATTACAAAAGGTAGATGTTTTAAAGTAAGTTTGTAAGTTGTAAGTTTGTTAGAACGAGGTGTATAACACGATTGGTTGTTACAGACAAGTTGTAAAGTTCTTTGTTAAACGTGATGAAGTCACTAACTCTTCGTGATTTTTGGCAAAGAGAAAACTATCTATTTGTTCAAATCAATTTCACCTTATTTTCTGTCTTTTATAAACCAGTTATTGAACTTTATCTTGGTACTAACCTTGTCCTGTCAATAAAATCCTACAGGGTGCATATACACCAGATTTTAAATAATATTAACAGATCAATATCGGATAGAGGTAACATGAATCTTCTAATTTTATTTCCTACACTGGGGTAAATTTATTGTTGGAAGCTAAACTCTAAACTCGAACCTGTTTTATAATAGTTCTAAAATTGCAATAAGGTTATTGTGATTTGCATTTAATATATTAGTCTGGTGCAATATACAGTTAATGTTGGTTTCAAAACATATGTACAGTCCGGATAAATCAAATATACTACTCTTGAATTTATGATGTCAATTTTATATTCCATCAATATGTAAGATTGAAATCAAACCCAATTCCACAATTTAATAAAACAAACTTTTATTTTCTGATGTACATTTCAGTAACATAGTTACCATCCTCAGAGGGTGAGTATTAAATATACACTCGAGAGGATAGTTCACCTATGTAAAGCTACTTGGCCCTCCAGGGGGGAGACACCGACAGCAGTGAAACCAGTGGAGGCTCCTTCACCTACGCAAAGTTACGTGCCCCTCCAGAAGCAAGACACCAACACCAGTGTAACCAGTGGAAGTTTCTTTAATTATGTAAAGCTTCGTGGCCCTCCAGGGGCAAGACACCGATACCTGTGTAACCAGTGGAGGCTCCCTCACCTATGTAAAGCTATGTGGCCCTCCAGGGGCGAGACACCAACACCAG
Organism: Aphrophora alni; assembly: GCA_963513935.1. Classification (NCBI taxonomy): domain Eukaryota; kingdom Metazoa; phylum Arthropoda; class Insecta; order Hemiptera; family Aphrophoridae; genus Aphrophora; species Aphrophora alni. The sequence goes on from OY740778.1 coordinate 40,094,526, forward strand.
TGTAACCAGTGAAGGCTTCTTTAATTATGTAAAGCTTCGTGGCCCTCCAGGGGCAAGACACCGATACCAGTGTAAACAGTGGAGGCCTCCTTCACCTATGTAAAGCTATGTGGCCCTCCAGGGGCGAGACACCAACATCAGTGTAACCAGTGGAGGCGTCTTTAATTATGTAAAGCTTCGTGGCCCTCCAGGGGGAAGACACCGATACCAGTGTAACCAGTGGAGGCCTCCTTCACCTATGTAAAGCTATGTGGCCCTCCAGGGGCGAGACACCAACATCAGTGTAACCAGTGGAGGCGTCTTTAATTATGTAAAGCTTCGTGGCCCTTCAGGGGCAAGACACCGATACCAGTGTAACCAGTGGAGGCACCTTCACCTACGTAAAGCTACAAGCCCCTCCCGGGGCGAGACACCAACACCAGTGTAACCATTGGAGGCTCCTTCACCTATGTTAAGTTACGTGGCCCTCCAGGGGGAAGACACTGACACCAGTGTAACTAGTGGAGGCTCCTTCACCTATGTTAAGTTACGTGGCCCTCCAGGGGGAAGACACTGACACCAGTGTAACTAGTGGAGGCTCCTTCACCTATGTTAAGTTACGTGGCCCTCCAGGGGGAAGACACCGACACCAGTGTAACTAGTGGAGGCTCCTTCACCTATGTTAAGTTACGTGGCCCTCCAGGGGGAAGACACTGACACCAGTGTAACTAGTGGAGGCTCCTTCACCTATGTTAAGTTACGTGGCCCTCCAGGGGGAAGACACTGACACCAGTGTAACTAGTGGAGGCTCCTTCACCTATGTTAAGTTACGTGGCCCTCCAGGGGGAAGACACCGACACCAGTGTAACTAGTGGAGGCTCCTTCACCTATGTTAAGTTACGTGGCCCTCCAGGGGGAAGACACTGACACCAGTGTAACTAGTGGAGGCTCCTTCACCTATGTTAAGTTACGTGGCCCTCCAGGGGGAAGACACCGACACCAGTGTAACTAGTGGAGGCTCCTTCACCTATGTTAAGTAACGTGGCCCTCCAGGGGGAAGACACCGACACCAGTGTAACTAGTGGAGGCTCCTTCAACTATGTTAAGTTACGTGGCCCTCCAGGGGCGAGACACCAACACCAGTGTAACCAGTGGAGGCTTCTTCACCTATGTTAAGTTACGTGGCCCTCCAGGCGGAAGACACCGACACCAGTGTAACTAGTGGAGGCTCCTTCACCTATGTTAAGTTACGTGGCCCTCCAGGGGGAAGACACTGACACCAGTGTAACTAGTGGAGGCTCCTTCACCTATTTTAAGTTACGTGGCCCACCCAGGGGGAAGACACTGACACCAGTGTAACTAGTGGAGGCTCCTTCACCTATGTTAAGTTACGTGGCCCTCCAGGGGGAAGACACTGACACCAGTGTAACTAGTGGAGGCTCCTTCACCTATGTTAAGTTACGTGGCCCTCCAGGGGGAAGACACTGACACCAGTGTAACTAGTGGAGGCTCCTTCACCTATGTTAAGTTACGTGGCCCTCCAGGGGGAAGACACTGACACCAGTGTAACTAGTGGAGGCTCCTTCACCTATGTTAAGTTACGTGGCCCTCCAGGGGGAAGACACCGACACCAGTGTAACTAGTGGAGGCTCCTTCAACTATGTTAAGTTACGTGGCCCTCCAGGGGCGAGACACCAACACCAGTGTAACCAGTGGAGGCTTCTTCACCTATGTTAAGTTACGTGGCCCTCCAGGGGGAAGACACTGACACCAGTGTAACTAGTGGAGGCTCCTTCACCTATGTTAAGTTACGTGGCCCTCCAGGGGGAAGACACTGTCACCAGTGTAACTAGTGGAGGCTCCTTCACCTATTTTAAGTTACGTGGCCTACCCAGGGGCAAGACACCAACATGAACGTAACCAGTGGAGACTCCTTCACATACGAACAGTTTCGAGGGCCTCCAGGCTGACACCGACACGAGAGAATCGAGTGGAGACGTTTTTAATATATGACCCTAGGAAACCGTTAGGGTCTAGCCTACATCAAGAAAGTAGTGGCATAACCAATAAAGTTCATAAAACCTGTGTAACAACAGTTTTTAACACTTGAACTATTCGGTAAGACGAATTTAACTCTTAAAAAGAAACCAACTTTTTAGTACAATTATTTAGATGATCTGTATATATAATTTTTTATCTGGGATTGAGTAAGTACCTTGACGGCGACTGCTTGTTGTTTTTTCATTCGGTGATGACTGGAAGATTTTCTTCTTTAATCAACATGAAATTATTTGTGTAAAATAATTGACATTTCTGCTCAATTAATTCACCGAACATTGATTATATTTACGGATTTACTGCCCATCAAAATACACACCATTTCACATGACGATTTATCTGCTTTTATTTTCTATGATAAAATGTGTATTGTTTTTTTACTTGTAATAAAACTATAGATTTATCACCAGTAATTAAAACAGACAATCTGACACGATGCAGTGTATGGTGACTCATCAATCCTTAATCATGAAATGTTATGTAAACACTGTTTTGTTTATACTGATAAAATTTAAAAAATATATTATGGGTTCAGCCTCATAATATTTCAGTGATTGAGCATACTGACTCACTTTTACAATAGTTTTTACACAGTTGGTCTTACTTTTCAAATAAAATGGATATGGAACAACAACTTGAAAATGCTTTTTACGATACCAAGAAGTGTTTTTTTTTTAATTATTGTAATAAAACGTGTAATGCTTCCATACATGTAATAAAACTATCGATTTATTACCAGCAATTGAAATAGACATCTTGATTTGCTGCAGTGCATGGAAACAAATCAATGCCTCCTCATGACATATAATAGGTTTGTTTGTTTAGAAATTTTGTATTTGTTGGAGAAAATATAAGTATCAAATGGAAGAAGAATAGAAGATAAAATAAACAACCCTAGTCTTTAATACTCTAAAAGTGTTAGGGTCAAATTAAAACAAGAATTGGTTAAGAGAAACCTTGGTAATATAAGACTACAGGGAAAATATGTAAATCCAACCACGTTTCACAAAAGAGTCCCTGAGGGAAGGTGAAACATAAAGCGGTAAACATTTTCAAAATGTGATTATTATATGTTGAAACTAAATCCACTTTTTTACGACGTACTGTATTAAAGATTTCAAAACATAATTCCACAAAAACAAGTATATTTTTTCAAAGAAAGTTATGTAAATACAATTGTATACTGAGGTATAATGTTATCATTTAAAGTATAACTACCTTTGACTAAAGATGAATGTCCTTTTATCTAACCCAGCGTTACAACCCTTAAGGGGGGATCATTTTGACTTACTGATAGCCTGGGCTGTTATAGCTTGACAGTGAAAAACCGAGACAGTACAGCATCTCAAATAGAAATATATTTGTGTTCCTCAGTGTTGATTCTCCAAGAGTTTGTTTTCAAGACTTGTGTTTAAGATTTTATAGTAGATTCTGATTGATGAAAATAACTTTATGCCGTCCGTCCGTCTGCACGTAAGCACGATGGCGGAAACAAGATTAATATAGGAACATTAAATTTTGTATAAGTTTAATAACAAACAACATGTGAACAAAACTGTTTAAAATGGTCGCCATTTTGACATGTTCAATTATTTCGTTATGAAGTTCAATAGGGTTTATATGAGAACTATGTTCTAGAAGACATGTAGACTGTACGTAAATGAAACACGGACTTGATTACTAGAAGTAGGAAGTTTAATAACTCTCCAAACATTCTTCCTTCTCGCTACCGTTTTTAACTTCTGTTAAATTTCCAAAATATTTTTATAACACTCGAATATATCCGTGAATAAGTGCATAGAATTATTTTCGAATTTTAAGTTATTGGGATCATTCATTTTTTTAAAACGTATGTGAAAATTATTCTAGACCAAGTTTTTAGAAACTAGTCATTCAAACTCACCAATATTTCTTCAAACTATTTTTAATATTTCATTTTTATTATTTAGGGAGTTAACTTTACAAAATTGCAGGTTTTGAATATATGGGTAAGAATACACACTCAGGGGGTTCAATTTAGCAATCCCGATGTAGACTTGCTAGATCAACACTTTCTTCACTGTACTTTTCAATCACAGCCGGATACGGTCGATTATGTAAAGTTATTTCCGTTATAAACTGAACAAGTGTTTTAAAAAGAAATTAAATGTGTGTAAATATGTTAGTGTATTAAATGTTTGTCGAATACGTACTAATGTTTTAAATGAGTTTATATCAATGTTGACGAGGTATATATATTCTCCCGTTACTTGTTTTTTTAGTGTATAGGCGCTTTTGCTCCTTCAAGGCTAAAGTCCCGTTTTCTTTTGTTTTTTCTTGTACACTTCCCTTTGGTACCGTTAAATTCCAAACTTCCCAAGCTACACCTAGCATCCTACAATTTCTCCAATATGAATCGCTTTTTTAACTGTTGTTATTATTATTTTATTTTATTTTACATGAATTAATTAACTATTTATCTTATGTTATCATTTAATCATATTTATCGTAAATGATTAGATTGATATCGTTACAATATATATGTTGTATTAGTACCGAAAATAACGCATGTGACCATGGCTGAATAAATAGTCGAAACGGCCGTAATACATTGATACAATTTTGGATGAGCAGACATAAGTAAAATAAATATATTATTATTTAAAAGCTCTCCAGTAAGGTGAAGAATATTAAAATGGTAAACACTATTGATTGTTACAAACAAGTTGTAAAATTGTTAGGTAAAGTTGATCAACGATCAAACACTACGTGATGTTTGGCTGGGAAAACACTTTTAATTCGTAACTTATTTATCGTAATTGTTTGTTGAATAAATTGTAACCTATTTTTTGTCACAAGTAACACGTTCAGTAGACACTTGCTTCAACTATAAGTAATAATATATACAGAGTCTATCACCGCACATACTCAGCTCTGTCATAGAAGATCCGAATAAAATTAGTAACAATTATTCACTCTGGAATCCAGTTATTTGACTCTCCAATATTTAATTCCTACATTGGGGTAAATTTATTGCTGCAAACTAATCTCCAAACTCGAATTATTTTATATGAATTCCATTTTCCAACAACATTAATATCTTCTGCCTTTAATATATTTATCAAGTGCTGTATAAGAGTATATAGGTATAGTTATTTACAAAGTAAAATATGGCTGTACAGTAAGGATAAATTAAATAATCTAGACCTAATTTGAATACTCATTTGGTGCCTAATTTGTATTTGATTTTTAAACAGTTTTTTTTTTTTTTTTTTTTTGACTGACCATGCTTGTTAATATTGTATAGAAAATATTTTCCTCACTTTGTACTATTTTCACCCTATTTAAAAATTATTTTAACCAAAATGCAATAATTCTTCGGGACGTATACGTCATTAAAAATTATATGCAAACAATCTTACCAATTAATTAAATAGTAAAACGTAATAACCCTTTAAACAGCAGCAAAGCGTATCATCTTGTAACAATCTCAAAGTCTAAACTCAAGAGTGCTTTTATCTTTGTGATTTATTCATTTAATTTATTCTTTAAACAAAAACACACGAAGCAATTTTAGAAATGCAAATGTATTCCATTTATAAAGTTATGCAATACTCTTCATTTACTAAATGATTTAAGCAACTGCGTGAAATTATTGCTTTCGTCACCGTGGTATAATGTAAAATGCCACAAAATACTTACAATTCCAGATTTATTTAAATGAGGGTTTTTTGTTGGTTATGGTCCAGAAAAATAATAATAACAAAAGTAAGAATATGCCGTTTGATAAAGTTGACTATAATGTGCTCATATTACTATTCAGAAAAAAAACAAACGACAAATTTCAAAATGGCTGCCAATTCAAATAGTTTTATGAGTTATCATATTTTGTATGATGTTTACGCTCATTCACCAATAACTTCGAGGTCCTACACGGTCAAGACACTACAAGTGGGAATCGAATGAAAACTTTAACATATTAAACAATCTTCGAAGTCCGTTAGGGCTTTTACAGAATATATACAGAATAAAAAGGTTCAGTAAAACTGTGTTACTACTAAACAAACATTCCTTACTGTGTAAGATCTTATGATCTACCAATATAATTTTACAATTTCTACAAGGAGCTGGAAGCGAACTACTGTCCATAACATTGTATGATCGGCCTGGGTAAGTACCATAATGGGACAACTTGTTTATTCTTTAATCAATAGCTACTTGTACGTTTCAAATTTACAACTTCGATGTGAAAGATTTGTTTTTGTGAGAAACTACATCCAAAGTTTTTTCATCTTATAGGTAATGTAAATATATGTATTAGAAAGGCTGCTTTAATTTCACTCCAAATATGACAGCCTGTTTCTAACCGACACATGTATTTGAATATATATTATGATATAAACAAAACTTCAATATCATACAATACTATAAACACATTTATGACATGTGATACGATCTGTAGAATACAAACTATAATGATATGATAATGTAATTTCCCTATTGAATTATAACATATTTATTAGTGGGATTTTCTATCGAGAGTGTGTTTCAAAGATGGTTTTATATGAAATATGAATTCACTTAGTAAAGCTTGCTCCATTCCAGAACTCACCCAACCGAAGTACACCTGTGGACAGTGAATATTTTAAACTGAGTGTGTCTTTTTAAAAGGCGGCAATTTTCGGGTATAATGAAGAAAATTCAGAGAGTTTGTTAATAAAAAATTGAAGTTTATATCTTCCTGGTGATGAAAAACGAGGAAATATTTTGGGCTTAACTAGTCCGAACTTTGAATATTCCTCTCGCTAGGAAGTTTATTACAAAGTTAGAAACCTTTTTACGCATAATCGTTGGTTTAAGAAAACACGGTTTTATTGTTTACAACGTTTATCTATTATCTGAACATTTTTATTTCTTTCTGTTAGTAATCTGTCTTCTAAAACGTGTTCCATGGTATATGATCAGTCATCATTTGTAAATTCAAGGTCCGAATGTTTTAACAAAGATAACTGAATAATATTGATCCAGCAATACCAATAAGAGGTAACGCAGTCTTCACCCTAGAACACTACTCATTCGTAAAAATTACGATCTGTCCTTTGTAAAATTCGGAGAACTCGTAGACAAAAGACGGACACGCTCTGTCTTTTTGTTTGCCTTCCTGCCATTGTGAATAGAGGCCACCGTCTCTTCGGCTAAGCTCAAAGTTAAACCGTTATTACCGTACTCAAGCTCGCGTCGTATATTTTACGAAAGAATAGTGTTTGCGAAAGTTTTAACTATTAAGTGTTTGAATATTTTTTTGTAAATTATTGTTTTTATATTGATAGTTTTTTAGTGTTGTAAATAGTTTATTGTGTAAATATTGATTTTAGAGTTCAAAGTGTTTGATTTAGCTACTAAGTGTATATTAATCACTGTAAGGAATGTGATTCTCAGTGAAAACAGGACTCTAATTTTGGTAATTTTGGCATTTTACCTAATGAACTTATTGTAAATCATTTTTCTCTTTATATATAAAGTAAACCCTTTAAAATGATGTATTTTATGAATATCCGATTATTTTTCCAATAAAATAGTATTTATAATTTTTTTCGACTTTTTTCCAGATTAATTATTTTTTTCAATCGTACTTGTAGTGGTGGTAAAAGACATTTTTTTACAGTTAAAATATGTAGGAGTTCATTGTTAGATATTTTTAAAAACACTTAAAAACAATAAATGATTTAATATAAAAAATAGTCTACACTAAAGTAAAGTTTAAAAAATAATAATAAAAATAAAAACAGAAAGTAGTTAAATTTACGAATGGATAGTGATCACGTAACAATGAACTAAGAGTAGTAATCTAGGGTTAATGAAACACGGTTTTATTGTTTACAACGTTTATCTATTATCTGGACATTTTTATTTCTGATTTTCTGTGGGTAATCTGTCTACTAAAACGTTTTCCATGGTACATGATCATTCATCATTTGTAAATTGAAAGGTCCGAATGTTTTAACAAAGATAACTGAATAATATTGATCCAGCAATACCAATAAGAGGTAACTCAGTCTTAAATATGTATTTCGGGTTATAGTAACCTGGTGGTACCATCGGAGGAGGATCCCTAATTCCAGGAATAAAGGTCTGGCCGATTCCTTTTTCGACTCGAAAAGGGTCACTCATTGTTACACAAAACAATAGCTGTGAATATCGCAGGTAAACATTTTGATGGCACCACCAGATTGTTTAAAGGCCATTTTTGATCTCTCCTCTCCAACTATAAAATCTAGCAACTATTTAGTTTTTGATGATCACTTCATTCACTTCCAATTCAATCCGGCAAGGTAGACAGACTGTTACTTATTGCAAAAAATAAAAAAAGATTCTCAACTTATTTCCTACTTGATAACTATTAGAGAAAGGTTAGGTTAGGTTAGTTCAGTGGCTCATTTAGACGTGTGGCATGCCTGAGGACCTTAGCTGGATCTACACATTTCTTCATGTAATCTTGGGTTAGAACACTCACTTTCATCGTCCATCTTCACTACCTTTCGTTTTGGTCCGACCCTAACTCTATTACAACATTTAAGGACTAAAAGCCTTCATTTTATACTCTTTACGTCTTTTTATTACAAAATGGAGTTATATATACTCAGAGTGTAATTGATGCTTTATATTCTGTAAAACCTTTGTTTGAACTTAAGTTATAATTTTAACTTCTCCTAAATTTATATTTATTTATTTTCCCTCTACCTCCTCTATTGTTGATTTATGTTATAAATAGTATTATTCCCATTTTGACCACTTGGGTTGTGGCAATACCAAGACCAATATTGAATCTACGCTTTTTCAATTTAGTCTTTATTGAGATCCCTCTATTTTATCTTTCCCATTAGGACTCTCTTAAAAACCTCTCTTATTTATTCAACATTGATACTCTTAGAATATTAAAAAGTTAGGAGACTTTGCGTTCTATACAATGTATTAATTGTAAGGCATATTTTTCCAACATTAAAATTTTTTTCAACTCAATCAATAAATTTTCCAACATTATTGTAACTCATTTTCAGAAGAAAGATTTCTTATGAAATATTTTTCTAACCAAGTACTTCAGATATTATTTCTGCAAAGTTATTTTATATTTAGACAATTTTATCTATTGGACAGTTTCAAGCAGAATCTTTACAACTATTCACTGTTTTCAATAATTTCAGCCACCAGTAGTGATTTCCATATTATTCCTTCAAGACAGCAAGGATCAGCTTCGTCCTTGTATTGAGTGTTTTATTTCTCTAGATACTTCTATCAGGGGAAACAGAAGATGTCACAGAGAGGAAGCAAAACGAACACATATGGGCAGATTAACTGTATTTATATTTACAATTACCTGTTATAGTATTACTGTCAAATGGCTATTTCTCAAAAAAAGAAAGGTTACGTACCTTAATGACGTCATCAACTTTTCCTATTTAAAACGAAAAATATAATTAAACGATTTTTTTTTAAATAGTTACAGTAAACAAGTGAATATAAATGCAACATCTCTTTGTGTTAGTCAACTTTATAACTTGTATTTTGAGTATAAAACAAATTGAATCTATAGGCACAATTTATCTATCAAGAAGTTCTTCTTGATACATAATCGATGATCGTTTGTTGTTCAAAGTTTCTATCGTTTTTAAGTCAATAACTGAAACAATATTTAGGTTTGTATGTTTTAAATATTGGCGGATAAATGTAGGATGCAGGTAACTTGATACTAACATTGTGGTAAATTTATTGCTACAAACTAAACTCTGAACTCGAACCTGTTTTATATGAGTTCCGTATTCCAATAGGATTGATGTGTTTTTCCTTCAGTATATTATCTCTGGCTGAATAAATTGATCATAGTTTATATCTCAAGGCAAATTATGACTGTACAGTCTGGATAAATCATTTGAACACAAAAATAAATGTTTTTTGTATTTAATCGGAGTGTACCTAATATGTGAAACCTTCGTCCAGTATTAAATTTAAATTTGTTTAACAGACTGTACTTTTAGGTACCCGTAAAGTGGGGTTACTTTGCCCCTATGGGGGATACTTTGCTCAAATTTTCACTTTGTTATATGAGTGTGTAACAAACATAATCCTTTAAAAATTTAGGTAAATTTGATGTTTACATGTTGGCCACATTGTGGTCTATAGTTTTAAACTTTTTTTGTCCTTTCCCGCCAATTTTAGAGTCCTTGTAGCTGTGTTTAGTTGATCTTTACAGAGAGCCTAAATTGTTTATCGTAAAAATCTGCTTCTACAACTACATTTTTGATGTCACAACAAGGTAAGTCTTACTTAGTATTACTTGTAGTGTCATTATGGCCATAAGAAACCACTTAAATGTCTGTAAATTAGGCCATTATTTGAGAAAAGTTTGTACTTCCAATTATTGGTACTGGTTAATTTCACATATTATTAACGGTTTTCCTATTTTCATTCCCTTTTAAAATTTTATTTAAAACAAAATCCAAAGTATCTTCACAACATTTAATGTTATTTTTAAAATTTCACTATTGGAGTTAGATCGATTCAAAACTTTATAACGATCTCAAACGATCACAATGGATAAATAATTAATTAGGCCTAGTATCAAATATTAAAATAATAATAATAATCAATCAAAAAGTTAACATTAATAAATAATTGTATGAATGTGTAAATGGAGACAAAAACACATGTGAACAAGCAACCTTACCGAAAGAGCAGCTGCAAGGTTAAGTTTGGAAAATAACTGTACAAATTGACAAACGTGACAAGAACAAGGGAAAGAAGACATTCTGATTTACTTAAGAGAAGAAAGTTCGCCGACATAAATAAAAAATAAGTAGAAAACATAACGGAGTTTTGCTATTCAACGCAGCTGCGTGTCATAAAAACTGGGAACCAAGAAAAAATGAGAAAGCGAATACCTAACGGAATCTCCGAGGGCGAAGCCAGCGCGTGTAAGAAAAAATTAACGATTTTAGAAAGTTAGAGGTCCAATCAGAAGAGGCCTGAGTTTTAAAAAATGAGATTTTGACCAATAAGCGAAGAGGACGCTACACTTGAATTTCGGGAGAGGTGCAATCCAACGGTAAGGAGAGGCAGTCTAAAACTGGGGTTAAGAGCGTGTAGGTCTTGGCTTACAGCTAGGAATCAGAGTAGGAGGTGTTAAGTGTTAAGAATTAACCTGAGGGTTTAATTCAAAGTCATCGGGTAATTTAAAGGCAGAGCCGCCACAAAATTTAGTAGTTTCTTTTGAAGTTTGTTAGAATCATAATTTAAATAGAGTCAAAGAGTATAAAATTCATAAAAGAAGAGGAGAGAATCATCGCGTCGAAATCCATAGTAGTCGAGAACGAGTAAGGAGACCAAACAGAGTTTAGCGGACGTATCACCAGAGATTCACCATCCGTCAATGAACCAGTGATAGCAGCATCCGACCTCCCAGGATAAGGATACGTCTTGTGTTTGTGCATCGTTAGTGATTGTGTTGTGTAAAAGTGCCAACATTATAGCGGACGAGGAGAATTGTTTGATAAGTACAAAATTTCATAATAAATAATCATTAGAGTTAGTATTTCACTTTGATGAGTCATAAAAGTTCCCATGCCCGAGATAAGAGTCAAGTTTTTTTTTTTTTAATTAATTTAAAAGTAAAGTAATTGAGCTAGCCGGCAAAAATAAAGTAAATTTGGAAATGTAAGTTTAATTAAAGAAAATTGTTTGTTTTTGTTATAAAATTGATATAAATTTAATAAGAACATTTGGACAAGATCTGTAGAAACATTTGTAGAGTTTTGTTTTATGTAAATTGAATAATCAATTTAGATTTTAAATTTGTCATCCATAATATTGTGTATTAGAGTAAATTAGCTTTAAAGAATGCAAGTGTGAGAGAATGAAGTAGTCTTAAGATATTCAATGAATAGTTAATTGAATTGATACTTGTTTGTTACAAATAATTGTTTGATAATAAATCCTGAAGATAGTTAAAGGGTAAAACTTGTTTTGTGGAACTAATTTAAATAAACCATCCTAGTTTTCAAGATAATTAAAATAAATTAACTTTAGTGTAATCAAAGATAAAATATATAAACACAAAGTCTTTTATGTTATATTTGGTCGCACAACGTGTGGCAAGATAAAAAAAAAAAAACATATAACAAAAGTTTCAAATGTTATAACTTTTAAGTTAAGGATATTTTGATATCAATATTTTTCACCATTAAATTGTCTAGTTTACGATTTAATTAAATAATTATTAGAGTCTTTTAGATAAACTTTATGCAAACATCAGCAAAGTGTATGATCTTGTAACAATCTCAAATTCTAAAGTAACTCAAGAGTGCATTTAACTATGCCATTTATCTATATAATTTATTCTTTGCACAAAACAAGAAACAAGTTTATAAAAGCAAATGTTTATAAAGCTATTCAATACTCTTAATTTATAACATAGTTAAAACAACTGTAGCAGATAAAAATAGGCTTACAAAAGTTAAAATAATACAATATGTAAATACAAATATTTATACTTAGGTATATTGTTATAAACTGAATATCACTTTTATTGATAACTTTAGGTAAAGATGGATGTCCCTTTATCTGACGTACGTTACAGCTCTTAAGAGAATTTTGACTTACTGATAGCCTGGGCTATTATATATTGACAGTAACATAGTGAGACTGTACGCTATCTCAAATAGAGATACTTCCATAGCGGTGACGTCAGAGAAGAAAATTTCCAATATTATGTTTTGGCATGTTTAATTGAACATTTCAGTTGATATTTAAAAGTACCTGCTGAGAATTTTTAAATAATTTAAAAAGCGATAGAGTGTTGAAAACAAGTTGTCTTCGAACAACAAGTTATTGGGCGCCATTATGGTATTTACTAAAAGTAATTAAAATAATACATCGTAATACAAACAGATCTTCTAAATAAAATGCCAAACGTTTGATAGACAAAAATGATACAAAATGAAAGACAATTTAAGTAATAATTGCTAACATAAATTGTAATACACTACTTTAACCTACATCTATGATTCCATTTCCGGATATAAACCTTAAACATAAGTAACCCAGATCAACGTTTAACCACCTCACTTCATTTATTATCTGTGTAAATTATTCTTTGCACATAAATGTAAAGATATTCATTAAAATTATTTTAACATATAATTTAAGCAACTGTCTGCCGTTATTTGTAAGGATGGAAGAAGTGCACAAGCTTTAGTTAATGTTATAGTGATCAAAAGTATACAGGGTGTTGGAAAAATGTGGGGCAATAATTTACGTAGTGATTCCTTGGGTCAAAATAAGCAAAAACGTTTATATAGACATATATCCTATCTCGATTCGTTTAGCGTCTGTCTGTCTGTATGTGTTTTTTACAAAATAATTCATAACTCCTTAACGGTTTTAGTTACAGCGTTGAGATTCTGCACGAATGTTCAGCTTATTGGCAGCTATCTTTGTGCAAAGTATGAATTAAAAAACTTTAACCGTTTCAAAATGGCGGCTATTTTAAATATTTGACGGCAAATTTCACGAAAACCGTGAAATATCATAAAATCACAAATTATCAATACATAAATATTATTTTATTTTCAAACATGTACAAAATGAAAACTTTTTAAAGAAACACAACTTTTGTGATTTTATGATATTTGTAACAGTTTTAACATTGTTTAAATGGAGAAAACTGTAGCAAGGAAGAAATTAATTTCTCTGTTATTCTTCGTCCAAAATAAGCTTAATAAGATATCGTTAGAATCTCCATAAAACTTACTACATTTTATGTATCTTGCATTTTTTTTTGTAAAACTAACGGTTTTCGTGAAATTTGCCGTCAAATATTTAAAATAGCCGCCATTTTGAAACGGTTAAAGATTTTTTTATTAAAAAGATAGCTGCCAATAAGCTGAACATTTGTGCAGAATCTCAACGCTGTAACTAAAACCGTTAAGGAGTTATGAATTATTTTGTAAAAAACACATACAGACAGACAGACGCTAAACGAATCGAGATAGGATATATGTCTATATAAACGTTTTTGCTTATTTTGACCCAAGGAATCACTACGTAAATTATTGCCCCACATTTTTCGAACACCCTGTATAAATCTCTTGTTTGAAATCTGTTGTCCTAGATACGGACTTCTCTGACAGAAACTTCTTTGGTAGTAAATAAGGGTTATATTTTCATCTTTGACCGAAACGTTCATGAAAAAATCTTCTCTGACCGAAAAAACTCTTGAGAAACAAATTGTCTTATTCAACCAAATTCTTCTCTCACCAAATTAGATACAGGTGCTTCTCCGATCGAAAATAAATTAGTCACTGCTTGCTTCTCTGACAGAAAGAACTGTACTGCGTAAAGCCGACATATGGGATTGAAGGCGCATCTTATTTAAATAATATTCAATGCAAAACGTATTTTTAATTGTTACTATCAAATGTTCTCTGATTAGACAATTTTTGGGAAATTAATGGAAAAACAATTGATTTAACGTTAGTGTACATTTAGGGTTGGGTTAGGTTTTACCAAAAGTTTTATCAATTGTGTACCCCATGAACAAATGTTTTCTAAAGCGAGACCAAGCGATTATGGCAAATAAATATACTTGTATCCCCTGTGGCTAGGTCCTTAAGATTCCATAATGAAATGGTGACAACAATATAAAATAAAATAACAACACAGATGGTGATTAATTTTCCCCCCAAAAAAAACTTTGATTCTCGTCGTTGATAATGCACGATTAAGACGAGTTCATGGCATATATGAAACGAATCTGAAAAATTTAATTGAAAACGTCAAATTGTTGGCCATTTTAAATAGTTTTTATGAAATATCGTGATTCACATTATAACACACAAGATGCCCCTTCAAATCCAAGCAACACCCACACAATCGTCCCACCTGACCGCAACTATTGTTCAAGTTTCTTCTGTGATCGACAGTTTTAACTAGTTTTCTTTTCTGAACGAATCTTCTGTGACCGAATTCTTCTTTGACCCAAATCTTTTTCGGTTACAATTCATTTTCACTCAGAAAAGATTCTGACTGTCTTCTTTGATCAAAAGATTTATATGACGTATTTTCGGTCAAAGAAAATTCAGTCACACAAAGCCGCACCGTACTTTTACCGAACAGTTATTTCTTGTTGTTTTAAAGATAAAATGTTCTCGTTCATTATCGCCTTATAAAAAAAAAGGAAGAAGAGGACATAAAATAAAAACTCCTAGTCCTGGAATATTCTTATAGTGTCAAGGTAGGAAAAGAACAAGAGTTGGTTCCTTGATCAATAAAAATATTGAATTACGACAATTTTTACAGAAATATCTATTTCGAGTTTACAAATAACGTATATATTATATTAAGGGAGGAAAAAACTTATTTTTGTGAGAAAGTTAGGATGGAGGATAATTTGTAACAATTTTGTACAAAAGATACTAAACAACACATAGTAGAAGTGGTTAGAGCTGAAGGCAATAAAGTTTGTTTGTTGTATAGTGTCTTAATTTATAATTTATTGAATATTTAGTTTTGTAAAGTTTTAGGAGAATTTTAAAGTCTTTTTGTATCAGGTCTGTCTTAACCAACTTCTGTTCTCTTGCGACAATGAAGCTTTTGATGCATTCGATGGCAACATTCCGATGGAGCACAATCCTCTCTTTTTCTTATTTAAGACAGTTATGAAGTTATGTAAACCCAGACTGTACTTGAAAATATTTATTCTATTAAAACATTATCCCGACTCTAAGTTGCTCCTATGAACCATGGAGGAAAATTTAGCCTTCAATAATTTTTTTTTTGATCTATGCCATACTGACTCAAAAATTATTTTTCAATTTTTTTTTTCATTACACTACTAAATTCTATGAACCTTTCTTATAATGGTATATATAAATTGGTTTTCCATAAATATTACAATTTTTGGTGATTTTTTGAAAATAAGCTGACCAATTTCCCCTTTTTCGTAAAACAATTTTTTAATTTTGAAAATGTAATAAATATTTTTTTTTAATATATTCACAAATATTACACAAAACTTTTGTATATCTTAGAAAAATGTGGTAAGCTATTTTTTAAATTAAATTTTTTTTTTTTTATGATTCGGGTTTTTCTGAAAAAATGTTAACTTCATTTTTGACATCTAACATACTTACTCCAAAAACCGTTTAAACAAAAACCATATTTATTACATAGATGAATTTTATGCATCTTTCTGAGAAAAATGATGTCTTATAAGTTTGGTTTCGTATAAAAATAATATTTTTTATTAATTTTTAAACAAACGAAGAAAATTAACATTTGCCAGATCTAGG
Source organism: Aphrophora alni (assembly GCA_963513935.1). Classification (NCBI taxonomy): domain Eukaryota; kingdom Metazoa; phylum Arthropoda; class Insecta; order Hemiptera; family Aphrophoridae; genus Aphrophora; species Aphrophora alni. Next base: position 40,110,884 of record OY740778.1, read on the forward strand.
GTTAAGTTAATAATTTGTAGCATTCAAATTCAAATCACCTCTGAAATAAAACGTCATTCACGCAACTTCCACACATACAACTTCCGTTGCTTGACAGATGCTGTCACCTGCCGAGATTGTCCAAAACTAATGATCGTACGATAGCGGAGGGTAAAGTACAACGGCAAGACAGCCTATCTTCTCTAATACCGGTTGCTTAGTCTACCTGTAGTCACTCACAATGCCTGACTTTTTTTAGATAGTTACGTTAGAGATAAATTTTCTTACTTGGTCTTCAAAAATTGCAACTCAGTTTCAACGATATGTTAAAATTTAGTTTGTGCGTTTTAGTTTAAAATGTTTAATAAATTATTTTCTCGCCACAAGCTCACGTGATCTGCGACAGGATTTTCCAGGTACTAAGCTTTACAGATTTTATCATATATTAAATTTTTGTTAATGCTTTAAAACAATTTATTAATTATCATGTATTTTTAAAATATGTATTTCATGTTTTATTTAATATTCAATGTTCTTTTGAAACTCAATGATTATAAAAATTTTCTTTTGTTAAGACATACTTTACAAAACCTTGCAAAGGCACATTTTGAGTTTTGAACAATTATGTGAAATAGGTGCAAACTAATGTTGAACTTTAAATGATCAAAATATCTTATTGAACATGTCAAATATAAAACAATTGGAGAAATCTGTTCTAAATCAGAGAATTTCGTTTTACAGACTTTTGCAAATCTTTGCAAGTCTTATACAAGCTTTGTTTCAAACAAAATTAAATATATATAAATAGATTTATAATCATCTAAGAAGCTTTTAAGTACAATCTTAACGAATTTCTGTTATACAATCAATTTTCTTTAATTTTGACAAAAACCAGATATTTGCTTTAATAATGAACATTAATGCTAAAACATGTCTGATTTTGTACAGACGCTAAAAAACATGTTTTTTGCCATAGCTAATATGCTGGTAGAAGAAACACAGCAAAAGATCTAAACATGTTTCGTCCTGTTAACAAAACACGTTTTATTCAACATAGCTTCAGAGTTTCACGTGCACAAAAGTGATGTTACAAAAAAACTGACTTTATAGAACTTTAATTAAACTCATATTGTATATGTGCCTAAATTTATTTCAGCGAATATGTTTTCTTAAAAAACTATATTTTAGATGTAGACTTGTGTAATTAATTATAATATATATAAAAAAAATACTTGGGTGGAGCCTGCATGCAAACTTTCGGTCCTAACAACCTCCAAGAGGTTATTCTCTAAATTAAAATAATTGACGTCAATTTAAAAATTTAATATTCAAAATTTTCTTTTCTTTTCTTTTAAAATAAACTACTCTTTCCATAATAAATTCTTTTATCTAAAACACATATATATTTATTGGCCAAATAGCATTTAAGAAATTTATCAAATAAGTAATATTATGTAACTGTTTTAAAAAAAACTATCTTTTCATAAAGTCAAAAGGGGGGGAAATAAATATCAGTATCTTTTCATCTTTTTTTTATTTTGTAATTTTTACATTTAAGGGCGTATAATCTTTTTTTTTTTTTTTGGATTAATTATAATCCTGTTAATTGTTAAGCTGTGCTCATTGTCTTTTGTTAAATTTTGTAACTATAAAATATATAAACTAAAAAGGGGGGATAAATTTTCAGAATCTATTGATTAATTTTTTTTATTAAATTATAATATTTTGCATTAAGGGCGTATAACTATTATTAATTATAATATTGTTAATCATAAGCTGTTTATGATAATTTTGTCTCAGGATGTCTTTCTCAGTTGTAAATGATAAAATCTGAAACGTCGAAATTTCTTTGTTTCAATAAACTTGAGCCTTGTTAATTACTAAATTTGTCTTTGTCTTTTTTTATTTTTCTATTTTCTAAACACTGTTACCATTTTGGTTCCGCCTTTCTTAAATTTTAGTCCCCTGGTAACAAATTATGCATCTCTAAAAATTTTATTTATTTATTTCTCCCCCCCCCCGTCACCTCTATTATCCCTCTATTTCAAAACTAGTATTGTTATAATTTTGACTACGCTAGGATTCACTTATATTAAGGTCGGGTGTAGAAACCCCGAGGGCCCCAGCTGGATATACACCTGTAGTATTTAGATACACCTGTCTGGAGTTAGATACTCTTTCATTGTTCTTATCGGGTCTCTCTTGTGTGTGTGTGTGTGTATTTTTATGTCTCTAAGTATCTCACTCTACTAAAAGCTGGCTGGCTGGTTGGTGACTTTTTAAAAACATCCACTCTTAAATAAAATTATGCAAGACGCTAATCTGTTGTGTGAAATAAATAGTATGCAACGCAATCTACGAACATTTTTACATTTTGAGGAGTAAAAGAATCATTTTGATGGTCATTCTACCGCCACTAATGGATGTGTTTCCCTTTCGTCTCCATAAATTTCGTCTCATAAATGCAACATGTAAATAAAAACAGATAAGATTCTAATTAGTTTATTTTTATTTAGCGCATAAGTGCAATAAATAAAGACTCTAGTTTATAAAAATCTAAACATCTTAAAGAAAACGAAGCTTCGCATCTTCAACACAAATGTTAAGTCTGTTTTGCTGTATGCAATTGAGACGTGGAAAGTTACAAGTTTAATTACGTCTCGGCTGCAAGGATTCATCAATAGGTGTCTTCGCCGTATCATGAACATTCATTGGCCTGAGATCATTACAAACGAGGATTTATGGAGAGAAACAGGTCAAATTCCGGTCAAACTGCAGATTCAAGAGAGGAAGTGGAGGTGGTTAGGACATACACTGAGGAAGCCAGACGGAACTATTGAGAAGGAGGCCCTAGATTGGAACCCGCAAGGTGTCAGAAGAAGAGGTCGACCCCGAGAAACCTGGAAGAGGACCGTTATTAAAGAAGCAAAAGAGGTTAATAAGACTTGGAGAGAAGTGAAGGCAATTGCTGAAGACAGGGACAGATGGAGAGCTCTTCTGGACGCCCTATGCTCCAATAGGAGATAAAAGGAAATAGGTCAAGTAAGTCTAGTTTATAACAAACATAGATGTATTATCTATTTCTTAAGATTAAGGTGTACGCCTATAATAGACCTATAAATTGCTTCTTTTAAATCGAAATAGGCTTACAAGATTAATTTGATAAATTTTAACAGGGTAGTGGCCTAAATGGAAAAGTCCTGGAATCCTTTCAAAAAGCCCTGAATATTTTTAATTGTCGTTTGTGGTCCCCGGAATCTTTTAAATACTGCAATAGATCGTAAAAATTTCTAAAATTTGGTGTTTGAATTTTAACAGACAAATTTTAGTCCAAACTTCATAAGGTACAACAATTTTAAGAAGAAAAAACCTACCTTGCTTTATGTTTGAGTTGGTATTCCTCTTCTCGTCCAGGATTCAACTTTCTCTTCTCTCGGTATCGCCTCTGCTTCTCTGCTGCTGAAAGCTTCCAGTTAGTCTTCCTCTGAAAGAAAGCGTATAAATTATTAAAAAATAAACCTATAAACACAATAGGTAGTCTAAACATTACTGATAATAATCGATCCGTATTTACACACTAATAATGAGTTCTAAATTTAATCCAAACTTAAACTCTTAGGCCTAATCCTAAATATGTTTAAAAAGTATAAAAAATTAAAACAAATAGAACACAAATAATTTAGTTAGTTATATTTATTTGTTTCATTTAAAGTAGAATTTATATTACATAGATAAGAACCAGAAAGGTGATAATTTATTCACTAAAGTCAGGAGTGTTACTTTCAAGTCAAGAGTGTTACTTTTTAAGGTAACACTCCTGACTGGTAACACTACTGAAAAATCTAACAGTTTAGTTATTTAAATACATCATGAGTGTAGGCTAGAATTTGGAGGAAAGACATTCTCAAGCAGAAATAGTGAAAACATGTTTAAAGGTACAACTTACGAACTAAGTTTAAAAGTTTCATTTAAAGTAGAATTTATATTACATAGATAAGAAAAACCAGTAAGGTGATAATTTAATCACTAAAGTCAGGAGTGTTACTTTCAAGTCAAGAGTGTTACTTTTTAAGGTAACACTCCTGACGGGTAACACTACTGAAAAATCTAACAGTTTAGTTATGTAAATACATCATGAGTGTAGGCTAGAATTTGGAGGAAAGACATTCTCAAGCAGAAATAATGAAAACATGTTTAAAGGTACAACTTACGAAGTAAGTTTAAAAGTTTTAACTTTGTTACAATCAGGTATCAAACACGATTGGTTGTTCAGACATGTTTTTAAAGTTGTTAACTAAAGTTGCCTAACACTACGTGATGTTTGGCAAAGAAACACCTTCACATTTAACTTATTTTTGAAATAACATGGGCCCAATTTTTTATTATTTATTTTTTAAATAGTAAGGTCATCAAGGTACTTACCCAACCCGGTCTTAAAAGAAATCCTTATGTTTAACAGTTTTAAAATAAATCGACATTTATTCAATCTAGAATACAAGTAATTTGACTCTACGATATTTATATCCTACACTGGGGTAAATTTATTGCTGCAAAATGAACTCAAACTCGAAACAGTTTTATATGAATTTCATATTCCAACAAAATTTATGTGTTTTACCTTTAATATTTATCTCTTGCTATATATATATAGGTATAGTTTGTTCCTAAGTAAAACATGATTGTACAGTCGGATTAAATAAAATAATCTAAGCTAAATTTAAATACATGATCGTCGTCTATTTTATGTTATATATTAGACAAGTGAATAGTTTGTCTGGTATTATTTTATTTATTGAGCTGTAGATGTAAGCATGGTTTATAAATTTATTTTTCCCTTCATCCTAAAATTATTAATATTTTAACCTAAATACAATAATTCTTTTGGCGTTGCATCTATCGATAATACCCTCGGCTTTCTGTTATTCGTCTATTACATTTTGTGACGTAATTAAAGTCTTCAGAAAAAACTTTTTTAAACAACTTGTATAATATATTTAAAAACCAAATCAACCTGTTTCTAATTTAAAAGTTGTAACACTTTTATTACGTTATAACATTTATAAAATGTATTACTATCCCGCATTTAGAGAGATAGTTATTTGTGCAACTAGTGAGCAAAGTGGCACTTTTTTAAACGAGAGGAAAATGTTGACGCACGAGGCTTGCCGAGTGCGTCAATTTTATCGAGTTTAAAAAAAGACACTTTGCTCACGAATTGCACATTATACTTTGTCTACAGTTGTTATTTTGGCAATAAAAACAGTTCATACTGGCGGTCGTACTTTTTCCTTGATTTGACAGGAAGGAGATTTAGTACAACGTTGTTAGCTTTTTCCGCTAATTTAGGCTGGGTATTTGATAGGTTTTCATCCTCTGAACTGTCCATATTTTAAAACTAACTACACAAAATATACCAGTAGTGCTAAACACATCAACACTGAGTAGAAGTTCTCAAGGTCAAAACTGAGGTTATTTATGAATATTACAAATAACGTAGGTGTATTGTTGAGGAAACGAGATTGCCAACTTCAAAACTCGGCAAACGAAAAATACTCTCCGTGTACATATACTGTCAATCATCTTCATGAATAATTACTTCCTTTTTCAACTTTAAAACGTTGTTTTGTTGTTTATTTATGTTATTTTACATGTAGGAATTAATCTAACCTACATACGGGACATTTCCTGTATATTATAAATCACAAATATACTTAACCTAAATTTCGTTTTGTTCGGTTGCCATTCGGAGTGAGCAAAGAAGTGTGCAAAGTAGTGGGCGAAGTGAAACTTGAGAATTCAGCTGTTTTGCAAACTAATTTAAATGAAAAAATGCCACTTTGTCAACAACTGTAGACAAAATCTATTCAAATGAAAACACCAGAGTATTTACCGTGTTCCTCACTTTATTTTATAAGTCAACTCGTAAAAACGAAATTTGTATTAAGATGATTCATTCATATCGTGTTTGATACAGTTTTGCTCGGAATTTATAGTACAATTCAATAAAGTTTAATGTTCGTAATTGGATTATTTATCACCTAACGTAACCTAACCTAACCTAACCAAACCTAACCTAATCTAACCAAACCTCCATTTATGTGAGTGTAACTGCTATGAACGAGTAGACAAGTTATGGATTTTATTATTATACATTTTTCGGACATTTGCCATCATTTGTGTGTTAAAAATCAAAACACGACGTTTCGGGAATAAGAATCAATTCCCGTTATCAAGTGACTAAAAACTAAAGAAACATGAAACTAGAACCTAAGCCTATGTAAGAAGTAAAATTAAATAAGAATACCACCAACCTTAATATCTAAGCATGCATATCAGAGCTAAAACTGAGAAGTCAAAAAACACAATCACGGTAACACACAACTAACGTCAAATACGTGTTGTTGTATCAAAGATACAGCAACAAGTGACGTGGTACAGAAGGCGTGACAAACTATTATGGGAGTGGCCTATTGTTAGTTGTATTAAGCTTCCTAGCCCGAGAGCGAGTTACAACCCCTTGTGGAGATTTAACAGGTAAGTTTTAGCTCCGAGATGCATGCTTAGATATTAAGGTTGGTTGTATTCTTATTTAATTTTACTTCTTAGTTTCTAGTTTCATGTTTCTTTAGTTTTTAGTCACTTGATAACGGGAATTGATTATTATTCCCGAAACGTCGTGTTTTGATTTTTAACACACAAATGATGGCAAATGTCCGAAAAATGTATAATAATAAAATTGAACTTTCATCATTAACAAATAACTTCAAACAGAGAAGTTATGGATATAAAAAAAAAATCAGTTTAAAATGGCCGTCACTTTTTCCTTAATAGATTTATTTGAATTTCTATACAGTTCTATATGAGTACAATGTAGTGCCCCATGACGAAATTCATGTTTCTATATTAATTGTTGTGACTGATATCGTACTAGCCTAAAAATGATAACAAAGATGGACGTACGGCATCAATTTTTTGGGTTAATGACGTCATGAAACGAGAATATCAGTCCAAAAACGGAGGTGGACATTTTTTACCATTACTAAACTTATCCCACACTTCGTACACTATAAAAGTGAAATAATTAATTTTGGTTTCTAGAAATTTTTACGTAACAACGAAAACATTTTAAATTTCTCATAAGGGCTGCTAACACACAAAACCCCGGAACTGAATCTCGGAAATCGCAGCATTTTACCCTCTCCTAAATATAAAGTAAATTAATTAACACGAGATAATCTCTTATCAAGAGATTTGTAATTTGTTAAATGCCACTAATGTACTGCGTTGGGTAACATTAAACTATAAATACCTGGATACATTTCATTTCACTAATGTATATTGCAAAGCTATTGCAACTGTTTTGTGTGGTTTACCAGTTTTAATAAAACACCTGACCGTAGAAATGTTTAGTGAACTTATCAGAGGCTTTGGTAAATCTATTTGGCAATTCATTACTAAATAAACAAATACTATGCTCGCAAAGGCCGTGGGTTTTTGTTGGTGTTACTGAGCTAGTATAGGAAGTATAGTGTAATGATCCAGTATAAGATAGTGTTTTCGTTTTTCTATACAGGGTGGAAGAGAAATACAGGGGATGGAAAATAACATTTAAAGAAACTATCGTAGTGCCATGCTATCATAAATTCCTTATTTAAAAATGCTATTCTGGGCGTTGAATGTCGAAAATAATAAATATTGTATGTTGTAATAAGTTACCAAGAATAATTCGACTATTCTTTCACTTACAATAGAAACAAAAATAACTTAAAGCTTTAAAAGAACTGTTTATATTGTATCTTGTAAATTTGTGTAAATCAAATATTTTACAGATTTGTAAATACAATATTTATTGACGGCCATTTAAAAACTGTTAATTAAACAATTTTATGTTTTTACAGTTCACTGAAAAGTATTGTGTAAAACATTGTTCAAACTTTTGATGGATATCTCAATGATTTCAGGGGTTGTGTCCAGTTTTTGAGAAACAAAGACAAAGTGGTAAAAAAACGACCCATTTTGGGACATAAGTTTATATTAAATATCTTTATTTTTATGTCCACAATTACTTCTAAAAGTTAAGCTCCTAACTTACGAGACATCCTTTAGGTGCAAATAGAGCCATTTTTCGGAAAAACTAACGGTTGTCTTGATACCTCAAAGGAAACCTAAAATAAAATGGAAATAAGAAGAACGATAACGACTGCAAAAGATTTGTGACGTACACAATAGGTCTACTTAAATAAGGGTATAATTTAAAACAATTTCATGGGCACACAACCTCATAATAGAATGTAATACCCAAAATTCGGTTTCTTGTACGTTGTAGGAAATGTTAAATAACATTGGTAGATCAAGAGGTCTTATGCAGTAGAGAAAGTTTGTAACAATTGTTATTCAGGTATTCTGAATGTAGTAGTTATGTACATTACCACTTTCTTGAAATGAGAAAAAAACTTTTTACCAGTTTTCCTATTTTAAAATTGTGTTATTGAAAAAACTAATAAAGGGTTTCCTTAGTGTACGTTTTTGGCTATCTCAATCTACACTTTGAAATGAAAAATCTGCAGTTAGAGGGAATTTTTTAATACAAACCTAACACGACTGTCGTAAAATGGTTCCTGCGATGCAAAATTATCTTCATTTGAAATGTTACACAGAGGCACAAAATGTCTCTTGCTGAATAAAACGTAAATAAAATTAGCAAATATTTACATTTCAAATGATAGCTTTGCTATTTTTACAACGCATTGTGAGATTATAAAATCAATACCAATGATCAGAGAGATTAGATAAAGATTGATGCTGTAGCATTACCTTACAGAAATACATTTGATTTGTGTATAAAGGGTTAAACTTCAACCCTCAAGATATACGATACAAATATTTTCCTCCCCCAAGTTATACATATACAAACTACCCCCAAAGCTGTTTTTAAATAGATTTATATGAATTTGAATGCAAAAATATGTTCTCCGAAGGTAAACAGATTTATTATCGGTGTGAGATGGCGAATATATGTTTGCTGTGTTTGACCAGCAAAGATATTACCAAGAAGTAGAATTGTTTAGTTCTTTTAACAAAAATTCAACTATTCTTTCACTTACAATAGAAACAAAAATATCTTAAAGCTTTATAGGAATTGTTTATTTTGTATCTTGTAAATTTGTGTAAATCAAATATTTTACAGATTTTTAAATAAAATATTTATTGACGGCCATTTAAAAACTGTTAATTACACAATTTTATTTTTTCACAGTTCACTGTGTAAAACATTGTTCAAACTTTTGTATGGATATCTCAATGATTTCTGGGGTTGTCTCAAGTTTTTGAGATACAAAGACAAAGTGGTAAAAAAAAAACCATTTTGGGTCATAAGTTTTTATTAAATATTTTTCTTTTTATGTCCACAATCACTTCTAAAGTTTGACCGAGTATAGGAAGTTTGGCTTTAAAAAAATCGAATTCCGTTTAAAATTATCATCACTTTTGAGGGCCTCAGACCACGCAAAAATTGACATATGAAAATGAAATTTGGTGTAAGGGACAATATATTGTGATCATGTAGAACGTCAATGCAATTTTAAATCTCATTAGTTATTCAACTTATAACACACTATTGGAAGCGGGTTTTACCCCTTAGACACCTCAGTCTATATGTCATTTTATATACTTCCTGATTTTTTTTAACTAGTTTATTTTTATACTTTCTGGTTATGTATAGAATTTACCAAGTTAAGTCGCTTATCATTTCTGGAGTTCATTGGGCTGATGATCGCTAGTATTCTGCGTCCTGATGCTTCACATTTCACTACTATCTGTTCTGCCGCTTCCTAGTGTTGTCTGCACAATCTGGATTAAACCCGTGGTATTCAAATGTATCTTCAAAGCTTCATGCTCTGTCGCGAAGCTTAAGATTTTCCTTTGATTTCGTTTGCTTATTGCAGCAACAAACAGAGAGTTTTTGATCCCGCTGAACTAGTAAGCTATAGAGCTTACCTTTAGACAGTATTCTCCAGCGAACGCAGGTCTCTGATTTTATACATTTTTCCAGATAATAATTTACTGGAACTTGAATTATATCACACGCTGGTTCAGGGAAAAAGAAATTTGTCGTTGCTCCTTTCTTCGCCGGTTCGTCCACATTTTCGTTCCTTTCCTAACGACTATGACCTGATATTTACTTAAATTCCACCTGGTTTCATGCCGATAGTTTAAATAAGGACTTGTGGACAATCCCACATTAATGCTGAATTAAATTTTGTAAACTTGTGATCTTTATAGCAGCCTGACTATCTGTCCTGACAATGATGGACTTTATTAGTAAACCGTCTCGCTAGACGCTTTTTTACGCATTCTAACATTGCCAACACTTCTGCCTAGAGTACTTTCCCAGAGCTGTATTTCGCTCTTCTTTGTTTGTTCCCGTAAACCTCCGCACTTACTCGACTATTCTGTATATGTAAAAAATCTCTATAGTTGTCATCTATATTTATGCAAAAAAAGGTTCCTTGTGATCTTTTTAGTTATGCAATCGTTTCTCACTGCTAGTACATAATCATTTAATTCTTATTCTAATGGTGCTGTGACCTTTACCCCAATGGGGACATCTCCACACACCAGTGTATTCCATTATTTGTAAGTCGAATTCACTAAAATGTGGGGATGTTCTTAACAGAACTTCTATTGCTACTGTAGGTGCACTGAGATGGACCGGCACAACCTTTTAACTCTTACTAACCTCTAGAAGAGTTCTTCTCCATTACAGCATGGCAGCAAACTGTACTTGAGGTTTAAACACCGCCTCACACAGCCACTGAGTCATAGCGGGAAAGAGTCAACAGTTTTTACCTAAGAGATGCTTACAAACCATAAACGACCTTGTGAATTTCTGTATTATTTGATTTTCATATTTCCTTTTATCCATAATTACTTCCTAACTCCTCTAAGAGCTGTATGTTAGTACTTCTTGGACTTAATTTCAAATTGTCTATTTTGGTATTCCTGTGGAGAATACTGTAACTGTCTTTGCTGGAACCTTCCAACTTTCACAATAGTTTATAATTATTCTTAACGCTCCGTTTATTAAATCTTCTTTTAAATTTAAGGATTTTTCATCAAACACACTTATTTAATACAAACTTTGCATATTTAAGTTCTGCATACTATGGTATCAACCCCACATATCTAAGATGACAAATAGCGAAGCTATGGTTAAAAATGCAATTTAGAATACTGATCTCCTAAGAAAGTATGGAAACCTAAGAAGGTGTTTATTTCCATTACTCCTGAATATTTACAAATAATTTAATCTAAATATACATATTTGACCTCCTGCACACATGTTGTAGTTTGTCTTAGATTAAAATAAATACATGGAAAGAGATTAAAAAGCATTTTCTCAAACAAAAAATGTTAAGAGAGTGACGTTTAAAAAAAAAAATCCATATAATTTTTTGTCTACTTAATTGTAAGTTAAGTATTGTGTTAAGAGATAAAACTATTTGTTGTTGAACTGGACTGTACCTATTTATAATCTCAGCCTATGACAGAGTGTTGAGATCAACCATGATTTCCCGAGGGAGTTCCTCAACGCATTCCTTTGTTTACGTATTCAGATTAGAGTTTGACTTAATGTAAACAAACAATAGTCATCCATATTACGTATACAAGAGAAAACATGCCAATCTACTCTGCTTAAATAATGTTTTTTACAGTGAAAACTGATTTTTTTTGACAGACTTATGGTAATTATATATTGGTAGTCTTTTTGAATTAATCATATATTTAATATATATATATTTAAAAACTGATATTTTTATTTATGTAATTAGTCTGTTACAAGCTGGAAAGATCAAGTTTATTATGCTATTTTAAAGATACTTTATTACTTAATGTGTTTCGATTAAGTGAACTGAAATTTGTTACTACATCCATCTCACGACTAGAGTTTTGCTTGAGTAATTCTAAAATCACACAGTTGTCTAGTTTAATTACATTTCTCTTAATCAACAAATCAGATGTAATCCTAAACTGGGTTATGTTTTCAATAAACTGAAGTGTATTGTATCATGACAATTGTATCATCCTAAGACTATTCCTTGGGGAATTGTAACATCTGGAGTTGTTGGTATCCTGAGGGAATAAAATACCGATTTCAAGGATCTACAGTTTAGAACCCTCTAATTAGATTGTATAGATATCAATTTCAAAAGCTGTTTATTTCTGAAATTGTTTAAATATTTAATGATAATTTACTTATTAAAGTATGGTGCAGGTTAGGTAATCGCGAGAAATTCCTTTCTTTTTTACTGTATTAATCATTTTTTAACGGCCGAAAAAAATGTGATTAAACGTTAAATATAGAGGAGTATAGTGTGAGGAGGATTAACCCTATTGACCTTCAGAAAAAAAATTGTGAAATGTTAAATTGGTGGCCATTTAAACAGATTTTTGTTTGTTGTTAAATTATTTTGTTTGATATTTAACTAATAACTCAAAAAATTAAATAACAATTTTCAGTTTTCCTATCTGCATGTAATTTTCATCCCTACAAAGACAAATAGGGAAGTTATTGTTAATATTGTATTTCGACAAGGGATAAGAGACCAACTTTAAGACATTACATTTACAGGATCTGTTAGTATGATAGCAATGGTTAAAGTACTTATGTTTAACCCATTAGCAGTAGTAATTATATGTTTATTCAACAAATATTATTATAAAATTTCAACTTATAACAAACAGTTATGAATTATTTATTTTGTAACTACTTTAACACTTACAGCTTTACAAGCTTTAAACTGGAAATGTGGCTGAATGAAGTGTTGATCACTCAAACAAGCGCAGAAGATTAGTTTGTCAGTAAGTTGGCCAACCCAAAGCCAAAGCCTACCAACCCAAACCCAAAGCGGCAAAGCCTACCATAAGGGTCACCTACTAATCTTTACTTTATAAAACTTAATTTTTGTTATTTAATATTTGAATATAAAATTTAATATATATTTTTCTTCTTCACATAATTAAAAGAAAAATTGGACCAAACAACGTATAATTTAGTGAATTATAGTAAAAAAAAAACAACAATGTATTTATTTACAATATTTAAATAGTAATAAATGTTTATTTAACGCATGTTTAACTTTTTTTTTTTAAATAATCATTACATTTTCAATATTAGTAGGAGAAATTTTTTGCTGTTTTCAACATTAATTATTGTATTACTGTTGCTTAGATGAACTAATATTAAATTTATAAAAAATAAGTTATGCAAATGCCAATATTACCGTTGAATACATATTTATTTATACACAGCTTATCACAATTTAAAAATAAAGTAAAAAATATGTTTTATACTATTATTATTATCTTGTGCTCTTTTGTTTCATTAAAATCGAAAAGTACATATTTTTCGATAAAGATATACGATAGTGTTTTTTATTCACACTTATTAGTCATCATACTGTCATTCATTTTCTAGTAAACATTGTTGATTTTGGACTCTATTAAAGTAAATTACACATTGTTTGGTCTCTTTTTTCTTGTAATGAAGTGTAGAATAAAATTATATTACAAATTTTATTTCGAAATATAAAATTTAATAAATGAAAGTTTGATCAAGTGAAGCACAGTAGGTAACTCATGTGGATGGCAACGCAGTACTAATACTTTGCGCGCCTGTGTGTGATAACGCGTGCGTTAGAGTGAGACGACCCTTCGTACAGGCACATTCCCCGTTTGATAATAGTACAGATATAGAAGATTGTTTAAAAAAATTGTATAAAAGTAATCACAAAATATCATGTACTTGACCAAAACAAGGCACGATTGCACAAAACTGATTCCAGGTTTTAGTTTCTTTTTAACAAACCACGTTGCTCTCTTAGGATTTTACTCTGGGATCCATTCAAAAAGTAATGTATAAATATATTTGATAGGCTCACATCATGGTACTTATAGGCTGGATCATGAAATATAATGCAAACTGATCCTCTGTATGTAACCACAATTTCCTGCTAAGTGAAAGACCGAAATTATTTATTTATTTTATACTTACATCGCTTTATATTATTGTAGAGAGATGATAACGTAACAATCAGTATCAAAACTTGACACTTTGTAGCTAAAGTATGTTATAAGTTGATAACACTCTTGATTTAAACAAAAAATATTTTAACATAACGGCTATTATATAGATTAAATTAAATTCCTATAAGTCAATATATGACGTCAGATGGACGGTCAATAATTAATTTTTTGATTTTCAGAAGATATAAAAACGTAAAATTAAAAAAAAAAAAACAGAAGTCAACATGTTTATGTTGAATATCAAACCGTGTATACTAGTAAATAAAACCGGAAACCAGTTTCGGCCAGTCTTATTATTATATATTTTTTAACTTGTGACCGTTTATTTAGCACATGTTTTTGATATCCTGATCTATACTTTATGTACAAAAATGTTGTTAAAGGATAGAAAAAATACTTTACTGGCTTAAAATGGGTTCAATGATGTAAAAATCAATTAAACAGCATATTATATGTTACACGTAGGCACGAATTTATCTTACTGTACTGTATAATACGTACGTTAAGTAAACATTTATATTTCCAACGAGTATAAACTTTGATTTTTGTAAAACGTAATCCGAAAATTGTAAAATAAAAACCATTGATCAAAGGGATTAGGTTAGGTTAGGTTAGGTTAGGTTAGGTTAGGTTAGGTTAGGTTAGGTTAGGTTAGGTTAGGTTAGGTTAGGTTAGGTACAGTTTGTTGTCATAGTATTTACCCAACATAAATACACTTGATTTGTGTATAAGGTTTACATTAGAATTCTGCAGATATATGAGACTACCCTTACAAGTGTTTTCCTCCCCTAACAGTTATACATATACAAACAACCCCCAAAGCTGCTTTTAAATAGATTTATATGAATGTGAATGGAAAAAATATGTTCTCTGAAGGTAAACAGATTTATTTGGATGTGAGATTGAAAATATGTTTGCTGAATTTTAGTTTATTTGTAATTTTTTTTTCTCTTTGGTTCAGTGTTGTGACGAGGATAACAACTCATGTTGATTAATATTCAGTTTAGATAGTTGATAAAAATAGTGATGAATTCGCCCCCCCCCCCACTCATATAAATAAAATATAACTAAGGAAGAATATTAAAGTCACATGCTCGTCCGTCGTCGGTAAAGTTTATCCGCAAGTACGATGTTTGACATAGAAAGTAAGATGGGAGGAATCAAATTTGGTTTAGAGGACTGCAGTGTATTCACGTAGAACTTCTTTGAAATTCAAAAAAGTTGAATATAAAATGTCAAAATAGTGGTAGTTTTAAACAACTTGTTCAAACACTTCTACATCCGTAAAAAAAAAAAAAAATAAATAAAAAATCGGTCTTTTACTTAGCAGGAAATTGTGCAGTATAGCAAACACACAGAACGCAATTCTCATAAAAAATACGCCTAAGTATCAGACGCGTTTCAACGACAAGGTCGTCCTCCTCAGTGATACACCAACCAAACCACAATGGAATCCAACGCTGCGCTGAAGCCCATATTAAACAAACTGAAAGGGGCGTGGCTTATTAGTTTACACTGCCAAGGCGATAGTACGCGCCACGTGTCAATTTAACTATTTAAACAAAACTCCATTTCGGACTTGTGAACCGGTAAAGATTGCTTGTATCGTTGGAAATAGATTCGTAAAAAATGTATCAAGTTTTATTTTACAAATTTTCATCTTCTTTTATAAAGGTTGAAAAGTTTATAAAAACACCAGAAAAAATTCCGTGTCTAAAAACAACAACATTTCTCTATAACTCTCTGAGTTGTAAGCTGGATCGGACATTTTCATTCGGAAGGCATACGAATTTCCAATGGTTCTGTGATATTTATTTTATATTCTATCGAGAACTCCTCCTTCAAGAGACCGGAAGTGAACAGGAGGTAGATTTACTAAACAGGAAGTAGCAATACACAAGTTGATATAATTTTCAAATTTAGTGATGTGTAAAGTTTTACATTGGATATTTTGCTACCCTTACAGACAGGCGGATGTACTACCCCTAGCCTCATATCAAATTATAGAAATTGTAAACAAAGTTACAGACTGAGGAATTTTAAATGTGCTTTGATTTAGTTGAAAAAATCTCCTGTAGGTTTAAAAAGTTGTTTGTAAAAAAAAACGGAAGTCCTATTGACAAGTAGCACCTCAATTACAATGTGTAAATATATAAATATATTACTTTAAAATGGATTCGTTGTATTCAACCTTCCAGCACAGATGGGAAGAAATTGTGTTAAAGAAAGAACGGTCTTAATACAAAACCATGCAGAATTGAAGGGCGTCTCATTTCCTAACGGGTTAAATGAACATACACGCTTTCTGGAGTCTAATGACATGGCATTACTCCACAATAGACTGCCTACAAGACCCGTACTTTACTCCGGCACCCTCGATAAGAGATCCCCTCTAAGGCTTAGTCGGTCAATACCTACACAAAGTAATTGTTATTCGGCTTATGGGCTCGACAATGGAAGCGATAGGAATGAAGGTTCTGTCAAGTTATTTGCTGAGCTCTCTATTTGTTAGAGAAGAATTGATGATACTATCAGAAGCTTACTTGGGTAAGAGCTTGGCAATCCTGAGGGAATCTAGCTGTTCTATACATTTTTTCATGTGGTCCTTAGTTAGATCTCTCTCCTTCGTATATCCTATCAGGTTTCTCTTGAACAAAACTTATTGTTTTCCGATTCTGACACTATTAGAGTATTCGAGGACAATGGGTCTTTATAGTATGTTTTTTTTCTTCTTTTTTTTTAAAAGGATGTGGGGAATAAGTAGTTAATAGAAAGAGAAAAATATGAATTGCCATGTTGTACTACAATAACTCAACTTCTTCTTCTTCCATTGAGGTGAAACGCAAATCTACCCTTTTCCTCAATTTTCTGCCTCCACCCATCACGATTTCCTGTCTCCGTTTACCAGTTGCCAATATAAAGTAACTCCGTTTCATGTTGCTGGAGAAAGAGATGGCCTGCAATCGGTCACTGTAGGATAAATTGCCCTCAGATCACATAACACCTAATGTTTCATTAGATAAGCCTTTCAAGATGAAGGTCTTCTCTAGGGAAGAATGGGAGTCTGGAAGGAGGTTGTACAACGAGCAGGATATAGTCTGGTTCACAGATGGCACGAAAACGGATACGGGTACGGACGGTGGCATAAATGGGCTCAACCCAGAGAGTTCCATCGTACTGCGCCTAGGTAAGCATGCTACTGTTTTCCAAGCAGAAGTAGGTGCTATCTCTGAATGTATCAAGGAGAATCTAAGAATGAAATACACAGGTAAGAACATTCTGATCTTCACAGACAGTCAAGCTGCTATTAAGGCACTAAACACGACTAGAGTAAAGTCGAAGCAGGTATGGGACTGCATCTCATCATTGATAAAGCTTAGTCAGGTGAACACGGTCACTGTGGGCTGGGTTCCTGGCCACTCAGGTATCGATGGTAATGAGAGAGCAGATGAATTAGCCAGGTCAGGTTCAGAATCCCCTTTCGTGGGCCCGAAAGCGGTGTTCGGGATCTCCTATGGACATGCCATAGCTGCGATTGAGATATGGATACGGGAGGGGATGAATAGGTCCTGGACGAATTCAACTACTAGTAGACTTGCAAAAAGGCTATTTAGACCAAGCAAGAAATATGCTGAACAACTCATCTCTCTCAGAAGGGATAACATGAGGTGGGTGGTTGGGCTCTTAACAAGCCACTGTCACCTCAGAAAACATCTACACAGGATAGGGATTGCTGCAGACAATACTTGCAGGAAATGTGGTTTGGCTGAAGAGTCCGCAGAACACATTCTCTTAGAGTGTGAGGCGTTAGGACGAGCAAGGCTATACTCTCTAAGCCCTCCAGGGAAAGAGATGGAAACCATCCTAGATAACCCTATTGGTAGTATCTGTTCCTTCATAAGGATGACAGGTATTACTGAGTGGGTGTACGAAGGAAATTGGGGCGGCAAAAGATCTCTATTTCGACGCCGGTGAGGCCTCTGAAGGAGGCTTTCACAGCCCAGAACGGGAAAAAAAACTCCGTTTCATCCATTGCATTGCGGTACTCTCATCTCCATCAAGGCTTCCCGACCGGTGTTTTACAATCCGGATATCAATAATATCTTCTCTGGAATTCAAGGACTCTTTGTACATCTCAGACGTACCGTCAGCTTGTTAGAGACTGACTACCTAATTTAGGTTATTCCCAAATTGTTAAACAACATCCTAACTGGTTCGTATATTCTATGCAATATTTTCCTCTCCCATGAGTCGTTAATTCGTAAGTTGAATGTGAATGTTGTTGAGAATTTGAGATTGCTGTACTGTTATTTAGTATTTACTTTTGTTTGTTTTATCTTCCTTTGCTTTTATGAAAATATATATTTATTTAGCAATATATATTTTCATAGCAGCAATTTCATATTTTCTTTCAAATTGTAATTTATTAATCCAATTTTTGCTGTTTTAATATAGATGAATAATTGTGGATTTTCCAAGTATTGTTTTTTGTTAACATTGAGAAGTTTAATACTATTTCATAACAATATATTGGTATTATTACTTTTCATAGCATTGCATCATGACAGTGTACGTATAGCCTTAAGGGGTACCCTGTAGTAAGGGTTTGACAATAAGGAGAGATACTAACTGGATCAACACCTTTCTTGAAGTAGTCTTGGAATAGATTCCTCTCTCTTAACTTTCCTATCAGGTCTTTCATCACCAACAATTTTTCTCGTCCAATTCTGACTCTAGTATAGTCAAGTTCTAGGGGTGTTTATTATATTTTCTCTAAGAATGGAAACATATATATTTTGAACGACTTTAACTTTATGGAAATTGTTTCTAAATTAAAAACTAAATATCATATATTACAGATTTTACTGTTGCAACTAACAAGTGAAATGTTATCTTTTATTTGGTATAAATAATGAACAATTTTTTTTTTTTTTTTTTTTTTTTTTTTTTTTTTTTTTTTTTAAGATGCATAACATTCTACAGATAACACAAAATGTTTGTTTTTCTTTACTGGAATTTAAACAACTAATATTTAGCGTGTACACATGAGCTGCGAATCCTCAACACTTATCTAAAAATCAATCCTCAACTGATTGTAAGAGGTAGTAAGGGGTAAAGTTTCCCCCGGGGAAATCTAGTTTATCTCCAGATCCCTGTCTATCACATTGTTAACTACAACAGAAACAACCTTGCTAAGTGTCAGATATGTATTGGATTTGTCCAAGTTAAATAAATAACTCTATATTAATGCATACTTTGAAGTTTACAATTAAAAATATTGCAAGTTAAAATCCTCAATTGTTACACTGATGTGAGGTAAAAATATAAAATATTTCGTTTGTTGGTTTTATCACATATAAACTTTATCTAAAACACAATTTGTGTAATTCCATATGTTCTTCGTAAGGCACAGAACAAATGACAATACAAAGTCTATCAGCTAAGTGAGATAATGTCACACTCAATGGTACAATATGCCATATATATATATATATATATATATATATATATATATATATATATATATATATATATATATATATATATCGACATAACATTTCACGCAGACTACATTGACGATTTCACTTTATTTATGAGTCAAAAAACGCCCTTAATAGTACTATTTCTGAAAATCCTTGTTTTTGAACAATATCTATCAAACACAAAATAAAATTTGACAAATGATTACGTAGATTACGAAAAAAGCAGCACTGATCAAGGACGATTAATCCTTCAAGAATTTTAATAATAAAACATTTTTTCGTCTAAGGGTAATATTTTTATTAAATTAAAGCCTTAATTTTTATTAAATTTTAGTCTAAGACTAAAATCTAATTAAGCCTTTGTAAGACTTTTTCAACACTTTAAGTCTAAGTGGAAACACTAAACTATAATCAACCCTAATTTCATTTACCCTCGATCTGTAAAGTGACGTGAGTCCTTTTATAACAGGAATAAGGCTTGGTTACTTTTATTTACTTGGCAGTATTTATACATTTATATTATACAGACCGACTGTGATATGCAAGTTTTATTTTATGAGTCGATAAAATTAAGAATAGTTTAGTAAATTTCACAACGGAAGTCAATTTTCCATATCTAAATTTGATTCCAGAAAAACTCTTCAACTCTACGGCTTCTAACGTCTTTCAAACGTCCATTTTGTGTTTATACAACAGTCGTGCCAAGTAACCCAACCTAACATATCCTAACATAACCTAACCTAACCTAACCTAACATATCCTAACATAACCTAACCTAACTTAACCTAACCTATGCATCATATATTATTTGTGCATTGTACTTACCAGGTAGGTGACAGGTTTGGAAATTGAAAAATTAATCTTACTTCCAATTTTGACGGATTTTCAGATTTCACGACCTCAGGAAAGTGAAAAAATAAATTTCGGCATCCTGTCCGTCTCTCGTCATTGACTACGTCGTCTGTACGGAATGGACGACCACAAAATTTAAGATATGAACATAAAATTAGGTAAAGCGGACTACAATGTGTTATTATAGAACCCAATTGAAATTGAGAAAAATATGCTTATTATCGTCAAATTGGTGGCTACTTTAAACATTATTTTGTTCACATCTCGCGATTTATTCAACTATTAATATACAAAATTAGATAAAATTTGCAGATTTCAAATGATGTTAAAAGACAGATTATACGAAAGTGTTTTAAAGGCTCAGAGCTTAAGGCTCCAATCCCTAGACGAAGGATTGGTGGTTGTGGGTTCGAATCCCATCTAAGACAAAAGTTTTTTTCTGCGCAGTTTGGTTCTTTCAGAAAATAGGTAATGGCTGAGGGAGAGCCCAATAAAATAAATAGTGCCTCGAGTGAATGTTGACGAGGTTTGTAAAAAAGAAAATAAAGAGATTAAACTTATTTCGTAAGTGTTAGGACTATGTAAAAGATGAAAAATATGATGAACAAAACAATTGTTATGAAGCCATACGTGTAAATTTTTAAATAAATTGAATTATTTGAAAGTTTATTTTATCATTGTTTTAAAGCCAATATTTTCTGATTTCCATGACATTATGACATTTAGTAATAATGACACCAATAAGAAATGGTTCACCATTATTTTACCAGAAAGAAAAGATACGATGGTTATTATGTAAATTGTTTACACTTTATAGAAACGTGATGTATAATAAATAATAAAATAAAAATTTTACAACAAGAAGCGTGTATATGCTGTCAAGGCAATAAATAAACCACTGTTAAAATTTCTGAATGATAACTTCGCCGATTTCTGACAAAAGTGTAAAAAATTGTATATTTTACATGGGCGAGACATGTAGTATCGTAAGAATTATTATAACTTCCATCAACAGTCAGATGGTATTAATGTATTATAAAAACTCTAACTCTTTGCTCAGTCCCTTGCTTGTAATTAAGTTAAACATAAAACTTGTTAAATGTTACCAAAGACATGTCAAAAACAATTTCCCTTGAGTGAATGTCGTGCACAAACTTTCTCGCTTACTGTCAACTTGTTACATTATTGTGTTGGCTGTCATGTTATACCTGATTGTGTGGGATGTTTTACATAAGTAATGTTTGTCACAAAGTTAATACACCTGAATGATAAGAAGGGAATGTATTTACGAAGTTATCAGATATGTGGGCGACGCAGATCATGATATTAATATGTACAGACATTAAATCTGCAGAAAATAATTTCATGCAGGACTATAAATGAAGGAGCTGCCAAAACAGCTGATATTCAAGGCATTAAATATCGATTTAAAAAAGTAAAAGTGTAAATAAAAAATTGGTTTTTAATAAATCGATTAGTCGCGAGTTCTCTGAAAAGTTGCTTTTAAGTGAAGAGGGTGAAAAATCGATTTTTAAATATTTTCATAAGTAACTGTAGAACAACCGCTTCAAACAGCTGATTATTTAATTTTGCGAAATCATTTTATTTTCTCTAATGTGCTTTGTTTAGAGAAAGCTATGTGATGGCTTTAAAATACACTTACCCCTATATATCATCAAAACAAACTTCACAACAATTTTTGACCCATCACGTAAATTTCCTTATAATAAGAACCTTTGCAAAAATAAAACAATTTAAAATGAATTTACACGACAGTAGTTTCTGCTAATGAAGCTGTACAACACTGGTTGTTAAAAAGTTAAATAAAGGCTACAAGTACGTAATGTTGATTGTAAGTTCCCAAAGGAAATCTCGTTAATAAGTCCATCCCTTCTGTACTAACAGAAGTCTGTATTGGCAAACAGAAACTCTCTGTCCGTCGGGAAAATTGCCTCCATCTTGACGACATTTTTTGATATTGTTGTGTTACTTTATGGAGTATCTTTATTACTTAAAATAGCACCAATAGAAAGTAAGTGGTAGATTTATAATTGCAACAAATTTCGACTTTAAAAAAATTGATGTATGGGACTATAGTATGCTCATATAAAGCCGTGTTGTAATTTTGTAAATAGAATTTAAAATGTCAAAAATTCGACCGCTTTAAACAGTTATTTACTCATATGATATGAGTTATTCAACTTATAACACTTTAAATTATATACATATTCACAGATTTCAATTCATCATGTAATGCTACCAACTCCATCCCACTAAAATGACATATAGCGAAGTTAATTACCAACTTAAGAAAGTAGTTAGTGATTTACATAATTATGAGAACCAGGAAACGTGTGTAACAACTATTTAAATCAAAACTGACAATACTGGGGATGACGCCTTGATCTACCAATACAATTTAACATTTCCTACAAGGTACAAGAAACCAACTTTTGTACGTTACATTTAGAGAATCTGTTTGTATTACATTTTATTGGGTAAGTACCATAATAGCGGAAATCTAATTGTTGTTTTCATTTGATTGGTAATGAAAATCTTCAGTCACACACCCATACAACTGTTATATAGTCATTGCCTCAATATATTATATATATGGTTGAGAATGAATTGAGTTTTCCGCAAGTTTACTTTTTCATACATCGGTAGCGTTATTTTATAAACTACTCAACCGATTATTATGAAACTTTAACAGCTAGCTCCTAGTATAGCCACCAATAATAATAAGAAATATTTATTCATTATTTAACATCAGGTAGAAAAGTTACGTAAGTTTTTATGTAAATTGTTTAGTTTTTCTTGAAATGTACTATAAAAGCGATCATAAAATGAAAGTAAGCAACCAACTTTTTTTTTTGTTATTAATATTGTGATTTTCTTTTAAAATGTATTTTTTTAAAGATATGTTTACCACAGTTTAAAAAAGTCAAAAAATTATCTACAATTTGTTTTTTATACCTTTGTGATTAAAATTTATCGAGTTAAAAGCGCTTAAGAAATGACGCTGAAATTATCTCCATCTAGGAATTTTATGTGATTTCATTGTTAAAAGAGTTCACGCAAGTAGGAAATTTCGAAGAAACATTTCAATGATGATATGTTCACAACAAACAGCTTTCGTTAAAACTATCCACCACTATTCGTTTAACACGTTTATTAAAATAATTACCGTTTCAAATATTTTAAAAATTGTGATTGTTTGAAAGGTTTGTTGATGTTTTGTCTGCTAATTGCTTTTCCTTGACCTTTAAATATCTTTGAAGGGTAATTATTACCAAAGACAAAAGGTGATTGTTTCTATACTAAAGAACGAAGACTATTACTTTGTATCTATACTTTAACAAAACTAGACTTTAAATTTACAAAATTTAGAATATTTAATAATACAATATATTTTGATGTTGTTGTATTTTAGAGGTAATAACTCCCTCTGTCATCAAAGCCTTATAATAAAAGGAAGGAGAAAAGAACAAGAGTTAGTCAGGAAACCAGAGAAGAAAGATAGAAAGACAGGATCTGAATCAAGATAACGTGTAAAAAGGTGTAGATCCAGCTAAGAACCCTCGGGATTTGCAAGTCCATAAGCACTAAAGTGTTACACGAAGGGTAATATATAAGTGTCAGTATGAATCTTCTATAGAAATTAATTTGTTTATATTAAAAGCAGAATAACTTGTTCAAACAATTTGAGCCTGTTGGTTCATTACCCAGAAAAATCGCAAAGGTATATCATATATAGTTTACATTATATATGGCTTTTATTTTATTATTATATTATATTATTTATATTTATTATTATATATGGTTATATTTTAATTTTGGTTATTATATCGTATATAGTTTAACCAAAATTAAAATTAAATAATCACAGCAAACATGTCTACGTTTCATTTCGACTAAACTTAATTATCAGTATCATACTGATAACTGCTGTATAGATCCAGTACCATACCTGCAGCTGGACGAGTAAGACCTTATAATGTGGCCACAAACAATTTTATTATTTATGTACGACGAGTCATACTCTGATTTTATATGTGTTAGTGTTGTGTTGTGTTACGTGTTTATGTGTTAGTGCGGGCCTGATGAAGCCGACAGTGTTCGGCGAAACAGCGCTGTAGCTATAACTATAATACGGACTGAGGACAACCTCTAAGGTAATTAACTATTACCTTATATATATTATATATTATTATATATAATATATATTATATATTAAACAGTCCAAGGCAACACATTATACTTATAAAATTGTAAGTTTAGACATAGCTAAAGAGTGGTTTGCGACAAGCCGTTCGTTCGTCACCGTTGTCGTTGTCTGTCTCTCTTTTCCATCCCTATGTCGTTCTCTTTCTCATTTATCACTCTGCCATCATAGTCTCTTCCCTTTTTTCTGGTTCTTGTTCTCTCTTGTGTCTTCCCAATTGATCTCAATTGTCATGCCTTTTTCTGCTACCTCTCTTTCTCTTGCCCACTCATTACCAGTTTATCTTCGACCATCTTTGTTATCTATAATACTTTTATTTATAATATGAAGTCGTTCCTATTTCAGTTATTGTATCCTCATTTCTCTCTCTCTCTTTCTCTCTCTCTCTCTCTCTCTCTCTCTCTCTCTCTCTCTCTCTCTCTCTCTCTCTCTCTCTCTCTCTCTCTCTCTCTCTCCCTCTCTTGCCCACTCTCTCACAGTTTATCTTTAACCCTCTTTGTTATCAACAATACTTATATTTATAAAATGAAATCGTATCTATTCCTGTATCCCCATTTCGCTTTCTCATTTATTTTTCTTGCACACACTCTCCCAGTTTATCTCCCACCCTCTTTATTATCTATAATACTTGTAGTTATAAAATTAAATCGTTCCTATTCCTGTTATTATATCTCCATTTCGCTTCCTCTCTCTCTCTCTCTCTCTCCCTCTCTCTCTCTCTCTCTCTCTCTCTCTCTCTCTCTCTCTCTCTCTCTCTCTCTCTCTCTCTCTCTCTCTCTCTCTCTCTCTCTCTCTCTCTCTCTCTCTCTCTCTCTCTCTCTCTCTCTCTCTCTCTCTCTCTCTCTCTTGCTTTCTCTCTCTCCCTTTCTCTTGCCCACTCTCTCACAGTTTATCTTCCACCCTCTTTGTTATCTTTAATACTTGTATTTATAAAATGAAGTCGTTCCAATTCCAGTTAATGTATCCTCATTTCGCTTTCTCTTCCTTCTCTCGCCTCCATTTCTCTCTTCCATAGTTATCCGAGTGTTCACTAAATTGCAACATATTTACAAATGACCCGTGAAGTAAACCACACCAGGATTGATGTAAAGACCTAAACAGTTGTAAAACCTTCGCAATGTACATTAGTAGGATTAAATCTATCCAGGCAATATATAGATTAACCCTAAACATTAGATATTCTGCCCTGTCATGCACTGACTAATCGATTTGCCATAATCACCACTAATTATTTAGAAATTTAAATGTACATCTGGAACCGTCTCTCTGAAAAGAAATCACTGATATCAGCTACGATTTTTTTTAAAATTCAAATGACAAATATTTCTTTAATATCAGCACCAAATTAATTTTACTTAGCCAATTACCAAAGTATAGGGAATTTGATAAAATCCAAAAAAAAATCATACTTTTTTTTGTCTGATCTTTACGGTTTATTATCTCGGGAAACCGAAAATGTAATTTTCTTTATCCCGTCCATCCGTCATCACTGTCGTATGTGCTGATGAGACCATTTGTCTGTGCGCGCGGCTCTGAGGCTACTAGCCGTCCTGTAAAAGTAGGGCTCGCTCACCCAACTATGTTTATCTACCTTTCACGACACATAATTACAGTTTACAAGATTTGTAGTGCATATAGAAACATGATGTTTACAAACAACTCGAAGCTACATTGAAGACAGGTGAATAATGTACGTCCGGCGCGCCGCGCGGGACCACATGAATTTTGGAAATGAGCGATAATCACTCCCCTCTTCCCCGCCGCGCCATAGCAAGCCGCGCACACAGACAAATGGACATCAGTAGATAAGCACGACAAAAGTAAAGATAGAGACAAGAAATTACTATAGAGCTAGAGTGTCCTCATATCTAACTCATTGCTATTTAGAAAAAATCAAATTAAAATTGTTAAAATTTCGCCTATTTGACTCGTTTCTCGTGTATTTATAAACTTAAAACACAATAAATTTGATTTAAAAATTTCGAAGTTTTACGTAATGTTACCAAACTCACTTCTCTGCAAAAAACAAAAACAAAATTATTGTAAAAAAAAGTAATTTCAAGCCCTAACTTCCAGAGAAAAAAGAAAGTGACAATCGTTTAATTATGAGATCTGACAGTTCCAGGTGAATCTATTGAGTAGAGACTTGTTGACATGAATATGTATAACTTTGAGTCTCATTTGTGCCGAGATAGAGACACGAGCAAAGCGAGTGGAGACTTTTTAATATATACACGTCTACAGGAGTCGTGAGGGTTTAACGACGTCAAGAGGATAGTGATATACACAATTACAAGATTCAGAAAACCTAAATCAGAAAACATCGTATGGTCAACTTAGAGTAAAATATCACTCTAAAATATTTAGTACAATGCTGTACACTTTCAAACATATTCAAGTGGGTATTTCTTCTCCCACATGCCATAATTTTTATAGCTTGATTAATTAGCGAACTTTTATATAGTTCAAAGCAAGGGCGTTCCCAGGATCAAAACTAGTGGGGGGGTCAAGGTCGTTCAGGTTGTATCATTTTATCACGGTATACATTTTTCCTGTTTACCTATAGAAAATAATTGAGTGATATATACAATTACAAGATTCAGAAAACCTAAATCTAAAAACATCGTATGGTCAACTTAGAGTAAAATACCACTCTAAAATATTTTGTTAAATACTTTGTACATGTTGCACACTTTCAAAGATATTCAAGTGGGTATTTCTTCTCCCACATGCCATAATTTTTATAGCTTGATTAATTAGCGAACTTTTATATAGTTCAAAGCAAGGGCGTTCCCAGGATCAAAACTAGTGGGGGGGTCAAGGTCGTTCAGGGTGTATCATTGTATCACGGTATACATTTTTCCTGTTTACCTATAGAAAATAATTGAGTGATATACACAATTACAAGATTCAGAAAACATCGTATGGTCAACTTAGAGTAAAATACCACTCTAAAATATTTTGTTAAATACTTTGTACATGTTGCACACTTTCAAAGATATTCAAGTGGGTATTTCTTCTCCCACATGTCATAATTTTTATAGCTTGATTAATTAGCGAACTTTTATATAGTTCAAAGCAAGGGCGTACCCAGGATCAAAACTAGTGTGGGGGTCAAGGTCGTTCAGGTTGTATCATTTTATCACGGTATACATTTTTCCTGTTTACCTATAGAAAATAATTGTGTAAGATTGTACGATAATTTCGATCGACAAAAAAATAACGATAAATTACCCTAATTTCATAATTTTCAATAGTGTAAGTATTATTTTGATTATTATTATTTTTTGATTATAATTATTTATGTTAATAGTTATTTCAAAGAATTGTAATAAATTCCAGCAACAAAATTTAATCACGATTTATTTTTTGCTTCCAGGGGGAACAGCTGCCCCCCTGCCCCTCGCTGGGTACGCCTAAGGTTAAAAGTAATAAAATGCATTTAAAAATACATATTAATTTAAAGCAATTTTATTTTGTATTGTGTCAAGAAATTGAATTTTATAAAGCAATAACAGAGGCCATAAGCTGTGAAAAAAAACAGACTGAAATAAAACCTATCCACGATTTCTAAAAGAGGAAGCAGAACCTAACCTAATTTCCTTCCTGATTTCCCTACAATTTTCTGAGTAATACTGGTGCAACGTTTTCTATAATTCTAAGCAGTAGGATAGAGCTTGTCAAATATTCATAGTGCAATACAACGGTAAAAGTTTCTGATTTGTGTATTCATTCGGGAATATATACTTCCTGTTGTGTACATCCGGTTTGGAGAGAAGGAAACGAAATACGTAGTATAGTTACGACGGATATATTCACTTATTGAACGCCATATTATTCAAAACAAACATAAGTGAGTTGCAACAGACTTTTCATATATTATATTTCGAGTGTGTTAAAAAATAAAGTAAACATTTTGGAGTTTTTATTAACCAGGTGATATTTTATAATCAGATATTTTCTGTACGATTTTTACATTTAAAAAAATACAGATTTGTTGCAGATTTTGAATGATAGAAGTCTTGCAGACACTCAATGAAAGTTTTTGTGAATTGAGATAACATATAGTTTATCTACATGGAACAAACATAGCATCAAATTTCTTCCACTGCTTAGCTTTTGTAGGTCAAGCTTAATTAAGTCCTAGTATTAGGTTGATTTTTTATAATGTAAATTGACTAACAAAGAAAGCTAAAGAACAAGAAATTCTGTCACAGTCTTTTCAATTATCTCCCCTCCTTAAAAAAAAAAGCTTCAGTGATTAATACATGTAAATAAGTCAGACTGAAGGGTTAAAGAACATTTTAAAACTCTTGAGTAGTTTTTGTATTTCTCCAGTTGCAAATAATGTCCTTAATTTATTTTCTAAGAGTCCTACATTATCCTGTATAAGTGAAACAGAGTTGTGCAGATAGCATCATTAAAACTGAAGGAGCAGATAAGCAGCAACATTTGTTTGTAAGTCAGAAGTCAGAACTGCAAGGATCATGTTTTTAGAAAAAAAAAGTTAATTTAGAAGAGAAATATATTTAACCTGTTACGTATAACGTACAGTCTACTCCAAAAACATTTGAAAATCTAGATATTAACTATTAACATACTTAAGATTCATTAAACTGTACAGAGAAAAAGGTCGACCCATATGTTTTTAAACGAGGTATACATTCATTCTAACCACCTTTCAAGTAAATCGTGGTTTATGAGGTCAAATAGTCGTACCTGTAGTCAATATTTTCATGAGGATAGAATAGTTATTATACATGCTGGTGGTGAAGCAGGCTTTGTACCTGCGCACTTGCTATGTGGAAAAAAAACAGCAAAAATAGGAATTACCACTACAATGTTATTCGTGAGATGTTTGTAAAATAGCTACAAGAAAATTTGTTACCAAATTTGAACACAACAGTGCTGTTGTAGATAATGCGCGTTGTCACAGTGTACAACTCAAAAACAAACCCCCCACATGTAGCAGTAGAACAAGAGATAGAAGATTAGCTTACCTTGAACAATATCCCATTTAGTGATAGTACATATGTTCCAGAACTGTACAAACTTAAGTTTCATCGAAATAGTGAAAAATAAATGGTGTAACGTTTTGAGACTATGGAACTAATTCCAGATTACAAAACAATAATGTAGATCCAGTTAGGAACTTTTGAGATTGATACGCCCATAGATCAATTCATAAATCAATTCATTATAGTGAGTCACGGCACCACTAGAAATGTAACTTTCACAAAAAATAACAATTTAAACACATTTTACTTGTTGGTAGCCGAACGTTAGAGTCAGGGCATTGATAACGCCAATTGTTATCTCTAATTTTAAATAACAGTAGGCTGATTAAAACGACTAATAGATAATGTTTTCCTCGAACTTAAAACAAAATAAATACCTAAATATTATCTGTACTGTAAATATTAGGTGCACAGATTTTTTGTACAAAAGTAAATTACAACGATCCCAACACAATTCAGTCTTGTGTAAGTTAGGTCTGTATTAAAACCATCTTCTATCTGTAGAAATATAAAAAATTTCCATTAAAACTGTTTTTAGTAGGTACTTACCCTCTTTATATCACATTACTCTGTGTGTACTTACTGATTAAAAGTTTGTATTGTAGAAATAGTTATTTGTGCAACTAGTGAGCAAAGTGGCACTTTTTTAAAACGAGAGAAAAATGTTGACGCACGAGTCTTGCCGAGTGCGTCAATTTTATCGACTTTAAAAAAGACACTTTGCTCACGAATTGCACATTATACTTTGTCTACAGTTGTTATTTTGGCAATAAAAGCAGTTCATACTGGCGGTCGTGCTTTTTCCTTGATTTGACAGGAAGGAGATTTAGTACAACGTTGTTAGCTTTTTCCGCTAATTTAGGCGGGGTATTTGACAGGTTTTCATCCTCTGAACTGTCCATATTTTAAAACTAACTACACAAAATATAGCAGTAGTGCTAAACAACACATCAACACTGAGTAGAAGTTCTCACGTCAAAACTGAGGTTATTTATGAATATTACAAATAACGTAGGTGTATTGTTGAGGAAACGGGATTGCCAACTTCAAAACTCGGCAAACGAAAAATACTCGTTGTTTTGTTGTTTATTTATGTTATTAACAATTTATATTAAGTAACAATTGATCTAACCTACATACGGGACATTTCCTGTATATTATAAATCAATTCAAATAAACTTAACCTAAATTTCGTTTTGTTCGGTTGCTATTCGGAGTGAGCAAAGTAGTGTGCAAAGTAGTGGGCAAAGTGAAACTGTTGAGAAATCAGCTGTTTTGCAAACTAATTTAAATGAACAAAATGCCACTTTGTCAACAACTGTAGACAAATAAAATTAATTCCATTTACTTTTAACACGAGTCCTGTTGGGAATGTGTACAATGTACATTCTTTGTTTAAGTTTGAAATACGGTTTTATATTGGGTTTAAAATTGTGATTGGGAATAAGGTTGCTGGTTTTGAAATTACAATAATGAGCAGTAGATATAATGAATAAGATAAACTTAGGTAATTGGAAAACACCGACACGTATGGAGACTTTTTAATATATATATATAGATCTACAAGGCTCGTTAAAGCTTAGCTGACAGCATAAAGTATTGATATATACAACTACCCACGCTTAGAAAAACTAGATTTTAAACAAATCTACCCTACCAAGATACCTTGATCCACAAATACTATTATTTAACATTTCCTACAAGGTTTAAGAAACCAACATTTGGTCCTTAGATAAAAGGACCTACTTGTATGAGGCTGGTTAAGTAGATAGACTACCATTAACTTGTTCTTATTATTCCCATTTAAATGTGATTTTTGTTCATTTTAAATAGGGTTAAAATGTTAGTTTTGTAAATAATAACTTTTGTTTTCAAATATAAAAAATAAACATTTTAAAATCCACAAATGCAGTTTCTAATAAAGCTAACGAGCAAATTTAACGAAGAGTATGTTATTCGGAAATTTTCTAAGAGAGTTTTTTTTAATTTTTCCATGCATTTTCTCTTTCTTACTTCAAGTTAAGCCGAAGTAGAAAGACAGGGTTTCAGGTAGAATTTACCTCTGATTTGGTATGCTATATTTTTGGGAATAAAGTGTCGAATTTCGTGAATTTGGTAAGCGTGTGGGCCCTTAAATTAATTACCATTAATCCAATTAACACTCCAGCTCACTGATGCACTAAGCCAGCTTGGTTACTTGCGTATTAACAATTCGTTAAGGGGAAATCGTGATCTGATTCAAAGATAGAGTAACCGTAGTCCGTCATAACTATCTCTGATACAAATCGCGAGCACTTAATCATCCATATTCCTGGGGGTCTTTAGACCCGTTTAAATGGTCCTAGCCGACCATTTTTCAGAATAAATATGGTTCTTTAAACTTTAAACGATTTTTGGTAAAATAACTGCGGCTGTTCGATTCCGCTGCCTGCCTCTCACTGTGTGTGCGCCAATACCATCTCCTTGCCCAAGGCAAATGAATCACAGCTGTCAATTTTCTGCCGTGACAATTCAAATTGTTGCTTAACGCCTCAGATTGGTAGAAGTTCTGTCAACTCGTTACCTACGAACGAGTAGGATTTGTTCCTTACACAATCAAGTAATTAATGTATCTTATAAGAAGATACAAATTTCAAAAGGGAAAAACTGATGCGTTTGTGTCTCCAGTAAGGTCATATAACGTGAATATGTCACTCTCATGCTACAACGGATTGGAGACAAACGAATTTGTTAAACAAGTTATGTTTGTAGTTCTCAGTAAGTAATTTACACGGCTTAACGTTTGGGAATGGCTTAATTAAAAGGAAAGTTTTAACAGACGCACTTGTTTGGGGGTTTATCTACAGTTTTAAAATTAATTTGGGAACTCTGGTCTAGGTAGTCAAATAAATGTATCACATATTTTATAGTTTACTTGAGAGCTGAACAGCATTAAAACTTGAGCAATATTCTTCTAGGAAGAATTCAATAATTTTTAATATTTTGGTAGTGTGCCAGTTAGCTTGTTGCTTGCATTGCAGCTAGCTTAATGCTATCATACCAACTAACTTGTTGCTAGCGTGTCAGCTAGCTTGTTACCAGCGCGCCACCTACCTTGTTGTTAGTGAGCCAGCTAGCTTGTTGCTTGGATGGTAACTAGCTTGCTTCTACAACGTCGGCTAGCTTTTTGCTAGTGTGTCAGTTACAGTGTCAGATAGCCTGGGCTATCGTACTAGCTAGCTTATTCCTAGATTTGCTAGCTAGCTTATTGGTACCGTCCTCGATAGATTGTTGCTAACGTGCTCGATAGTTTTTTGCTACTGTGCTAAATAGATTGTTGCTAACGTGCTCGATAGTTTGTTGCTACTGTGCTAAATAGATTGTTGCTAACGTGATCGATAGTTTGTTGCTACTGTGCTAAATAGATTGTTTCTAACGTGCTCGATAGTTTATTGCTACTGTGCTAAATAGATTGTTGCTAACGTGCTCGATAGTTTGTTGTTACTATGCTAAATAGATTGTTGCTAACGTGCTCGATAGTTTGTTGCTACTGTGCTAAATAGATTGTTGCTAACGTGCTCGATAGTTTGTTGCTACTGTGCTAAATAGATTGTTGCTAACGTGCTCGATAGTTTGTTGTTACTGTGCTAAATAGATTGTTGCTAACGTGCTTGATAGTTTGTTGCTACTGTGCTAAATAGATTGTTGCTAACGTGCTCGATAGTTTGTTGCTACTGTGCTAAATAGATTGTTGCTAACGTGCTCGATAGTTTGTTGTTACTGTGCTAAATAGATTGTTGCTAACGTGCGCGATAGTTTGTTGCTACTGTGCTAAATAGATTGTTGCTAACGTGCTCGATAGTTTGTTGCTACTCTGCTAAATAGATTGTTGCTAACGTGCTCGATAGTTTGTTGCTACTGTGCTAAATAGATTGTTGCTAACGTGCTCGATAGTTTGTTGTTACTGTGCTAAATAGATTGTTGCTAACGTGCTCGATAGTTTGTTGCTACTCTGCTAAATAGATTGTTGCTAACGTGCTCAATAGTTTGTTGCTACTGTGCTAAATAGATTGTTGCTATCGTGTTCGATAGTTTGTTGCTACTGTGCTAAATAGATTGTTGCTATCGTGTTCGATAGTTTGTTGCTACTGTGCTAAATAGATTGTTGCTATCGTGTTCGATAGTTTGTTGCTACTGTGCTAAATAGATTGTTGCTAACGTGCTCGATAGTTTATTGCTACTGTGCTAAATACATTGTTGCTAACGTTGTAGATAAACGTTTGCTACCGTGCTACATAAATTGTAACTAGCTTGTTGATATTCCTTCTGTTGTTTGAGACTTACACACACTAGTTACCAAATATCAAAGCAGAAATAATAGACAGTCCACTTTATTGTATAATGTAAGAACCATTTAAATTTCCCCATCATTTATATTTTGAATAATTACCACTAATATTCAGATCAGCAAGGTAAACTTGTTGGAAAAGATATATTTATATAACTCCAATTATTATTTTTTAAATCTTTGATAGTTAGTGTACACTGGATACATGCAGTCTATTTATGTTTAAAACTGGAATAATTAGACTGAATACTTAGTGTATTTGTATAAAACCTGTAGTAGATTTATTTCCATTATGTATATAAACATAATTATAGTGATAACATGCGATTATTACAAATATAATGATAATTGGAACAATAATTACTTTTTTTTATTAAAACATAAATATTTAGAATGAATATGCAGTGTATTTTTTTATAAAACCAGTCAAAAGATGTAAATCTAATCACATTACAAATATATAAACATAATTATAGTGGTAATTTAAAATAAAAACACTTATATCAATAAGTGATTTAGAGCAAAATTGACAATCTATTCAAAATTTTACTCTGTAGTCGCACTTAGAATATATAACCAACTTCCAGAAAATATTAAAGCCTGCACAAACCTAAACAAATATCTAATTCTTTTAAAAAGCTGGCTTTTGGGCATGGACTGTGTTGGAGGTTGTGATATAGGAATGCATTACTATTCTAATTTTGTTTTGTTGCGTATATGCGTGTAAGAGATGTAATAGGGGTGTGGAAGTGTTTTTTTTTTTTTTCCTCTTAATAATTTTGTTTATTTTTGTATTTCTTTTTATCATGTTTAACTTGGAGATAGGGATGTAAATATATTGGTATGAGAGAGAATATGTATGGACTATTATGGTATGTGAGTGTTTGTATGTTACGTACCTATGTGTAAGTTTTTCATCTTTATATATATATATGTCATAGATGCAAATAGATGTGCATAATTAATAATCATAGAACAAATTATTATTTAACAAATTATAATACTTGTAATAAATATTAAATTAAATTTAAATTTATTAATAGTTTAACTGCTCCCAATGGTCTCTTGAATTCTGTTATTTCTTCTTTTTTTCTATTTTTACTTGAGATATGCAGCCTCAAAACGGGTAGACCCATGGAGGTTGCTTTATTCCATTCCGTATATTTTTTGTTTATCTTAAATTGATTATCTTTATTTTTGTTTAGGATTTAGAAGTTATATTGTTTTGGTATTTCTTTCCTGTTGTGTATTTTAATTTAAAGTAATGTATTATTATGTCATATGTCAAATTATTTGTTTTGTTTTAGTTTGTTGTTAAGGAAAGATTTTTATTTTTTTTATCTTAATATCTTTTTCTCGATCTAAATCATGTTTTGTTTATCTAAATGTAATAAAATTAATGGAAATTTATTTAAAAAATAAAAACAATAATTAGGACAATCTATAGTTAAAACAACCTGCACCTACTTACATGGTAATGTACAAGAAGGAAAGATTTCCCTGGAGAAATCTGTACATTCAATTTGTTGTCTTGAATAATGAACTGTCTACGTTTACACAATACTTCAAGACATACTGGATGCAACAAATTTAAATAGTGTATTTTAAAATACATCTACAAAGTGCTTTCTTGTTATCACAAATCCAACACTTACAAGCTGTTCTTGTTCAATTTATACATTTCTGGAAACTGTTTGATAAAACTAATAGGAAATTCAAATTTAAATATTTACCCATATGGAAGAACTACAATTGTATTATTTAAAATTGTATGAAAAGAGATTTGGAATTTTCTAAGTTTTGATTTTAATTAATGGTATATATTATTTGAAATTTAGGCAAACAAATTGAAATTTATTTCGATAGCTCAAGTTCGCCCCAAAACATAATATACATAATGATAAATATTTTAAATTTGATCAAATTGTTTAATTCAATTTTCCGAGGAGTGGTTGTTTTACCCCCTCAATATTAATTTGTTTTGTAATTAAAATTATGTAGTTAACATCTATAGATGAAATACCTAAAACAACTAATATTAATAAACAAAGACCAGAGCACTGTGGTGACAATATAAACACTTTCAAAAGTCCCTCACCACGCTTGGGAATAAATAAAATATCTAAAAACAAACTTTTTGTCAAAAGTAAAATTTTTATTCATATAAGACCCTTATAGCTATTACAACAATAAAGTTGTCATCTTCAGAGGGAATCTTAACAAAGACTGATATTCAACTAATATTAAATTAATATTTTAATTAAGGCAAACATTGACAACAACTAAATTTCACATAAAACTAACTTTATTTGTGACCTGTTTCGCTGTTAATCATCTTCAGACAACCAAGAACTAAATTTAAATATCTTACTTATATATGTTAACAACAAAACTGAGATGTGGTAGTTACAGTAAGGACAATGACCTGTGGAAAACCTGAGAGAGGAATGATCAAGCAGGGAGTAAAGCAAGTTTTAGTAGAGAGGATTTGTTAAAAGTCACTTGCAGTATGGTTTATTAAATAGATCTATTAAGGCTAAACATCCCAGGATTAGGTACAAATTCTGCCACCACGGCGCAGCACCAAAATGGAGTCATTTTGTATTAATGTTTATTGGTGGAATTTTCGTCCGATTTTTATTTGAAAAACTGATTTGTAAACAGAATAATATTACAATTTACGCTACGTAAGCCTAATTTTAATTAAGTTATTGGTTAAAAAAATAATAATAAGATCTTCATGTTAAAAAAAGAAATATGCAAATCGCAGGTAGTCATTTTGTAGACAATAATTTTTAATTAATTTTACACTTTTAATATTTAAAATCGCCCGAGTGGTTAAATCGGTATCATGTTTTGTACATTTAAAATAATTCCTCTTAGGGGTATGAGGGCGCGGGAGACACGAAACACTTGCAGGGCCGAGGTGACTCACTGTGGCACCCCCCCCCCCACCACGTCGCTCGTCTTACAATCTTTGTGCTGGATGACTACTTTCCCGCCCTTCCACTCATGTGCTCTCGGTTATTAGTTACTGTGATTCTTCTTAGGGATTTGTTTCGTCGTCTGTTTATAATTTTTATTGGGAACGTTATTTTGTTAAACTTTTATGTTCTCCATGGATTGCCCAGGAACAACCAAATCTAAAAAAACAGATTCCTCTTGAGGGATTCAATGGCGAAATATCAAGGGCCAAATAGCCTAAACGATGGAACATAGATCCTTGTAAAAATGTTTCGTATATTAAATAGAAAGTCATTTGATCTGTTATCGTCTAAAGCTAGATTCGTGGAATCTATCAAGTATCAATTCGTGGAAGTGTCCGCTTCGCACAATAACAGTGTATCTGTCTGGACTTTGTTAGTCTTTTGTATAAGTCAGGTCAAATATAAATATACAAATATTATATAGTTTAATTTGTGTTCATTAATTTAAAAATTTTATTAAAGTATTGTTTAGTTTACTTGTGTTTAATCTCTCTCTCTCTCTCTCTCTCTCTCTCTCTCTCTCTCTCTCTCTCTCTCTCTCTCTCTCTCTCTCTCTCTCTCTCTCTCTCTCTCTCTCTCTCTCTCTCTCTCTCTCTCTCTCTCTGACTATCGCTTGTACCCTTCTGGGGATATACGTCCTGGAGATAACTTGTGGGATCTCGGTAAATATAAAAGGTAGAAGTCTGATTTTTTTATAGTGTATTGCTTAATAAATAAGTATTACTCCTAATACGTTATCTCTCGAAAATTTTGATTTTGATTTTTGAAAAAAATATGTGTTTTGTGGGGATGTAACGGTTACGAGAGACAGAAACTTGTGGGCATGTAAGAGACAAGCTTTTCTGGGGATGTGATTATTTTGTTAGAGAGAAGCTTTGCGAGGATGTGAGAGAGTGATTTACGGGGATGTATTATTTGTCCCACGTTTACATCTTATTGCATGTCATTATGTTTATATTTGTTGTTATTCGTTAAGTGATTGATTAAATTAAATTATGTTTCATATTTGTTAAATAAATTGTAATTAATAAAGTAAATTGTAGTAAATGAAAATAACATTACTAACAAATTTACAAACTTTTTGATAAGTCAAGTTTTAAATTATTACTTCGGAAACAAAACTAATAATGTATAACAAAAACGCCTGGTTGATACAAGGTCGCTTCAAATGAATGTTAAATGAAAATAATCCTGAAAAACTCACTAACAATATTTGTGTGAATTCTTTGTAATTATTGTGTTTCGTTTTACATCCACCATTTTAGAGCATTTTAAAATTAAGAATCAAGACACCGCGATACTCGAACATACAATTTTATCCGTTCAACAATTCCCAAAATATACACAATGTAATAAACCCGCGTACATTAGCGTTTGCATTTTATTGAAATGCGATGACACGCCTTTATTAAATCATTTGTATCTCGAAAACTACTGAAAGGATTTGAAATATCAAAACATTTTTGAATTCACAATTAAATTCCATCAACAGTTGTTAACACAAGTTATACATGATTAACCATGCCTTGTTGCATAACAACCCCATAATAACTAAAAACAAACAATAAAAAGAATCCAGTATATTATTGAACTATAGACTATATTTATGTGTATAAATAAACATATATAAACATGATATATGTTATAATTGTGTAACATATTTATAAAATTTTCCATTCTTAACCTTGAAATAACATCTCAACCTTCTATTGTCATTGCCAATGTGTATAATATTTAATTGTATAAAGTTAAAATAACATCACAACATTTCCTTCGAAGACATCACATTTTTGAATCAGAGAATTTGTACATTCTATTACGACTTGTGAAGAATAAGTGGGAATAAAAAACATTTCATATATCATTTAAAAATATAAATGAAATACATTTTCATTTTCATTGGATGTTTAGAAATAAGGAGTACAAGTAGGATGGGTTGAATTAAAATTAATGCAATTTTATAATAAGTTGTACTAAGTAAAATGTAATGATCGTTGAATTTACTCTAAAACAATTAATATTTTTAATAAAACTGTACATTGTTTCTGGGAAGAATATGAACAGTAATATATTACTATTCCAAAAACCCAAAACTATCCCATATTATGGATTTGTAATACATCTTTTATTTCATTTCAGTTTGTAACCAAAGTTTCCAATATAAATTAGTCTCCTACATAAATTACTACGTAACCATTCGTTATTGATTAATTCATACATAAAATATGTAACAAAATTTTTAATAAAGATAATTTTCCTCTTTAAAACTAGTGATATATATTATTTAAAAATCTGAGACAAATTTATATCTGATATACAAACACTTTTCGACGTAGTCAAAACAGATTAATAGTTTTTACATTTCATATAAAAGGTAGAACTCTTTAAATGGAGTAATTATTTAGAATGGCGAATAACTTATGTAATTTATAATATATATTGCACACATTCAAATAACGCAAAGAAGCAACAAGTATACAACCACATCTAAGAAATTGAAATGGACAAACGGACTGAACTCTAAGTTTATGAAAGGTGCTGCCATCAGCTAGTATAAGTTCTAATAATTGTTAAGCAGCTATTTCTAGTTGTTAGGAGTGCTCTGCAACTGCTAACGTTCGTTAGCTGCTTGGAATTATCTGTTTTGCTAATTAGCACCACATCACTACAGGAGGAGCCGCGCGTCAGAGAGGCTGGGCAGTATGGCGGTGCGCCACGCGGAAGGGGGGCGCGGCACGTGAGAGAAATAATGATAGTATATTTAAAACACGATTCCGATAGGACCATTTGACCGATTTCATATCTGAAAACGGCAAAATTCATTTAAAATTATTATTTAAAAAATGACTACCTGCGATTAAAAATAATGATAATAATAATAATATTTTTGCTCAACAACTTTTTTATAAAAAAATCTAAAAAAGTTTCACCTTCGTAGCGTAAATATTTTATTGATATTATTTACAAAATAACTTACAAAACAAAAATCGGACAATAATTACGCAAATTATCAGTAATGCAATTTTGCCGCAGAGGTGCTGCTATCTAGCGGGCCAGAAACACAACTTTTTCAGGTATGTTTAGCCTTAAGTTCCAAACATTTAAATTATTTAATCTTCTACTTTTTCGTTCAACATGGAACACTTTGAGATTAACAAATGGATCAAAACTACTTCTTGGTTCTAATAAATGGTTAGCAAAATTTGATTCAATTTCACCAAACTTCCAACATTGTACATGTTCCCCCTTATACTATGCGCTCATGTCCGTTGGGTAATAGCCAAAGAGAAGTGTGCGGTTGTCAATTAGAAAAGCTGCCTGCACGAGGCTAACCCCAGAGCGAGGCTAGCGAAGTCTGGCAATGATAATATATTTGCGTATATTCGGGTCAAATGTTTACCAGTGCATTTAACACAACTAGGATCGCAAGCGCAATACTTGTGAGTATGATTAAATCCCTGACACCTTATGCATTGCGGGATCAGCTCTGACGTTTTTCTGAGGGGTTCAATCTTTACTTTCATATTCAAAATTCCTCTTATGCTAAATATATTTTCCAACTTTTCCCCTTGATCAAAATTGAGATCCTATTCTACTTACAGTTTGGTTTGCATCCCCTTGTGTTTTTATCTAGTTTCAGTATGTTTACTGCATCAGTAATTTTGAAACCCTTCTCCCGCAAGTCGGCTAAGATGTCCTCTTTTTCACAGGTCGAGTGCAATCCCCTAGCCATTACCCTCAAATGTCGGCAGTTTTTGTTTTCATAGGTATACCATTGAACTTTCTCTTTGGATAGTTTATTTACCATAGTTCTGTAGGAGTCCGAATCAGTAACCTCCATGCATTGTTGCTTAATGCCACAACACTGTATTTACTACTTGCGACTGATAACATCAGATGTTGAATGTCTGCCAAGGTAGGCACCTCTACAACATTAATTGGTGGAGGAGGTACTTCCTTTATCCTTTCTCCCAGTTTTTTTTTTCTTACATGATCTTGCAACATGTCCTTCTTGTTATTTGTGGACTGATTTACTACATGAGCGGTCCCTGTTAAAGCCTCCGGAGAAAATTCTGCTCTCCGATTTTAGCTATTCTTTTGTTTCTTTTTAAAATCCAGTCTGTTTCTCGTTCGATTTCTTCTTCATCAGTTTCATAGGCAGTTATAGACCCACTAGTGCTCTCCGCCTCCTCCTTTGTTTCAATGGACTGCTGCCTCTTACCAAGAGCTGGTTTCAACTCCGCATTCTCTTGAGTTAGTCTCAAAACTTGTGTTTGGAGCTGAAACAAGATTCCCTCCATTTAATTAAGGTTTTTTAGCAGGTCTGCGTTTTCTTTTCCATTGATTTTTGTACCATCTTTTACAACAACTACTTCTTTCAGTACCAGGCACTCTTGGTGGTGTTTTTTTTCAGTGCTGTTCCTTTCTTGAATGGGTTTTGATTTAACAATAGTTAGTTCTCTCCAGAATCCATATAACCGACCTCCATGTTGGAGGGTGGATTTTCCAGAGTATCTGGTCTGCCACCTGGGGTAATAATCCCGTGTGTTTTATCCATCGCATAGTCAAATTGATGAGAAGGCGGAATAGAACTCCGAAAGAAGAAACAAGAGTAGATTAGAGACCCCTAGCCTTCGGAAACCTAACAGCGTCGGGGTCGGAAAAAAAGGTTTAGTACCCAATACGAAAGTAGAAAGAGAAGGGATCTCACTCAAGACAAGTTGAAGTGAAATGAGATCCAGCTCGGGAACTCCGGGTTCACCAAACCCGAACCCACAAGGAGTGAGCCCCTGAGGTGACTACATACAGTGGTGGTTTATTTTGTGTTTGCAAAGTTTAATGACAAATGCGATTTCAGCTTAGTAACAAGAATGTTTTACGTTTAAAAGAACAAAAGGAAAATACGGTCGTCACCGCGGTTGTAACCAAAATGATGTAACTAGTAACAAATATACAATTGACTGTATGCAATAATAATTAATCTACATAATAATTATTATGGAAATAATAAATAATAAATAGTATTTCATGAAAGTAATTAAAACTAGTTAACCTTTTTACCCATGATGCAATACTAAAGAAAGGAACGAAGAAATCTAACAACCCTGCGTGTTCACATTTATTAAGTGCAATATTACAGTTCAAATAGTGATGGTTTACTTATTGCTTATAACTTTAAATTGTTAGGAAAATTAATCCTAGAGAATGAACTGTGTGGTAAGATTTTAAATATTTAATATTGAATAGAAGTTTAGAACTAAAATCAATCCTGCCACTGCAAACTTGTTGCTGTAAAGTAAGCATTAGTGGTTTACTAGCAATTTACTTCCAAGATTGTTTAAAGTTATACATACTGGCATCAACCAACATTTGTTTTATTAGTAGGA
Organism: Aphrophora alni; assembly: GCA_963513935.1. Classification (NCBI taxonomy): domain Eukaryota; kingdom Metazoa; phylum Arthropoda; class Insecta; order Hemiptera; family Aphrophoridae; genus Aphrophora; species Aphrophora alni. The sequence continues at coordinate 40,153,227 of OY740778.1, forward strand.
TATAAGTTGGGTTTGTTAATTTATAGTAATTTGTAGCATTTATAAACCGTTAGCATTTTGTACATGTTCACACAGTTTTGACAATATTGTTGTAGAAATTACCGAATTGTAGATTCGAAGATTGTAGATTGTGGGGGTTGATTATAAGAATAGAGTGGGGGAAAGGATTTTGGATAGAATCTGCTATTTTATGAGAGTTGGCGACGTATGCAGTTTAATTTTCATAAGGGGGGGGCACTGTCCTTGACTTTTAAAAATTTCCTTTCTTTACATTTTCTGTTTACATTATTTTCTTAAAGAGCGTGTTATTCTAAACATATATACTATATTTTAGACAATTCCAAACACTCTTCTATAAAAAAAAAGAAGGTTTTCAGTTATTTTTTATTTCAATTAAAAGCATATTTTACTATAATCATTGTTTATAACTGCAATTGAACCTCATTATATTTTTTTTCCCTAACAGCTTCCTGATACAGTTCTTCAAGGGTAGTATGTCCTTCCGTCTGCACTTTTTTGCAATTCTTCAAGGACTTTATCACCCTTATAGACGCACTTCATCCATATTCCGCATAGCCCGTACACAGTTCAGTATCTTGGCTACTTAAAATTGATCACTTTCTTATATTTCCTTTGTGATGGTAGTAATGAGAGCATACTCTCCAAATTCCAGGATTTTTTCCCCATTAACATTTTTTCCCCCTAAATATTTTCTTGAAATCTTTAGGAATTAAACGTTTTTCAATATTATACAACTTTTTTTTTTTTATATTAGCCTATATAATTTATTATTATTAATTATCTTTCCCTTGATTTTTAAATACTTTAAATGGTTTATTTTAGGCATAACATTGACAATGAAGCAATGCATTGATTATACGGTTTTTTACTGAAAACAATTAAAACTTGCACAATAGGTGTTTTCTGTGCAATTCATTCAAAGCACCCCCGTCAACTTACACTCAAGTCGACCACCGTTTATTTATAGTGGGCCTCTCCAGCCTCCATACCACAGGTTGGAGTGAACCAAACTGCACAGAAAAAACCTAGTGCCTTACGTGGCAATCAAACCCACAGCCTTCTGTACCAATCCTTGATCAACGGGCTAACGAATTATGCCTCTTAAAACCACCAAGACATTTATGTATAGTCAGTCATTTAACAACACTTGAGTGATGTTGTCAGATTGCCTATCCTACCCCATACTTTCATACATTTTAAAGGTTCATTATTTCGCCACTACGTACCGCTATCCTCTAACAATATGTTGAGCACATATAAACACTTAGAAGAGAATTCAGTATGGAGAAAAGGATATTAGATATTGGATCTGCTTTTATATCTTTTGACGATAATCCCGTTTCAAATTAGCATAATATCTAACAATAATAAAGGATGAAATTTTAAATATAAGAATTTTTTGGTCAAGAAAGATAAAATGATTGACATAAGTGGTGTACAAATATTTTCAAACCTAAGGAAAGAGCAATTTAAACAATAATGAGGTGTCAGAGAAAACATATTGCAGAGTGGAATGCATTCCAGGGTTTATTTCTAACAAGAAAAACTCGTGAAAAATATTTATCATAGTGTTCCTGGTGTGGTGGTTGTTTTGAGAGGGTTAAGTGAGCTAAGGTGTAATATTTAAGAGTGAAGAGATCCGTCGACCTGAGTTACAAATGTGGTGACTAAGGTAAGTTTGCCCATTAGCCCATCATTCCGCCATTAATATTGTTAATCACCAAATACCCGTTACAATAACAGAAGATGGGAAATCACGTTTGATAAATATTTTATAAATAAAAATATCAATGGAACTTAAATATTATCACACTATAGTATTATAACTAAATTTATACTTACGCGTTTCCTTTGTGATACCGTAGAATTAAGTAATTTCTAGAACCGGATCTTATTGTACAGTAGCTTCAGACTAGGATTGTGCCTGGTGTAAGGGGATGGTCCTCCCTTCTACTTGCTTCTCTAGCCTGACTTGACAGTACAACCCATTCCAAGAAAACTAGGTACACAAATTACTGCTTAGCTACATTTAATTCCTAAAGTTACAACTTCGTAACTGACTTTTGTAAATGTTTTATTCTTATTTACACCGATAAAAGAAACGAAAGTAGGGTACGCTTTTACACAGAAGCATTTGAGGTGTATATTTTTTATTGGGGTTGTACCGCTGAAAGTAAATGCAACAAAATGTGGGCCCCTATTTTCCTCTCCACAACAAACACCTACATTGAGGATGCTGTAGTTTATCGACCCATGTGGAGTAAACCTTTACGCCAAACATATGGGTAATTTAGCCCGATATAAATGTAACATTTACCCCCGAACGGAAAATATCCAATGTAGTGATTAGTCTTCCATCTTTCACAAGGATCAAGTCGACTGAGTAAACAATACGTCTGGGTTAACGCGTGTCACTTTCCTTGCCGAACGTCTAAACCTCTCGTGAGTGTCCGTGGTCTATCGAATCTGGTTGTGACCGTGGTCAGACCCGGCGGCAACTTGGAACTCAAACCGTAACCAAAGTCTCAACCCAGGTCGCAACCGAGGTGAAAACCCCCATTTTAAAATCATATAAACTCGAAACTAATATTACAACTTTGATTCTACAGCTCATTAGGTAAACTTAACTCGCACTTTCAGAACCTAACATGAGAATAAACATCTTAGTAACAATTTATTGCATTTTAAAACACTCGTAGACTCGTCTATTGCTTTAACTAATACAAATTAAAACCAAACTTCTCAACACTTCCCTTTCAGTTTAAACTCTGTGTTTGTATTGTGAACTCTATTTTAATTAAACTATGTTTTATCAAAAATTGTAAACACATTCATCAAGTTTTATTAATGAATAAAGTTGGTTCAGTTTTAATTTATTTTAATAACACTTGATGACTTCGCGGAGGTGGACTGCTATAGCTTACACAGTTTTTTTTTCATTCACAAAATTGAGAAACTAACGATATTTCAGCAGCGAAAAAAATCTGAAGCATATTTCACTCTTATGTTATTCAGATTTATTTTTAAAATATTTATTTTTCCTATTTATAAACTTTACACGTTGACCTCATTAAGTTTTCTTCTTGAAATAAAAAGTCTCTCACTTAAAACTACTGGATTCGTTTCTTAAGTGCCACTTGAAAGCATGACTATTATCAACCCTTAAGGGAGGTACTTGTGATTTGAGCATTTGTAGTATTTATTTTAAAAGTTAATTTAATTCAGGTACAAACCTAAATCAAAGTGGAGTAGTGCAAGCTAGCGACGTCTCTTAATATTGATACTAAAGCCGGTTGTTTTTAATTAAGAATACTGTATGTGCAATATGGAAATGTAATCGCCGAGTTACTATTGCACGACATCTTTCTTACAAAGTCTGTATCGGTCTTATTTCATTTGTGATTTATTGTTTAAATCTCGTAAGAATTAACGGTTTATATGGCTTATTGTTAATATGTGAATATTGAATATGAAATTTTTATCTCGCAAGCTTAATTTTTATGTACATATAAGCTTATGTGTACATAGCTTATATGTCTTATTTAATTAGTGTTCATTGTTTACATCTCGCAAAAGTAAACGGTTTATCTGGCTTATTGTTAATGTGTGAAAATTGCGTGGAGTTTATATATTCTAAATGCCGGTTGCAGTAAGACTACGTGAAAACCGTCAAAATGTAGTAGTCGACAATAAATCAATGGGCACTGAATCGTGAAGGTTACATTTTTTTATCACAACACCTCATATCTCATACCTCAATATTATTTTTAAATTGTACATTTATTTGAAATTAACTATCCATATTTTGTGCAATGTTTTAACACAACTTATTTTCAATTCTTGTTTTCAAATTAAGATTTAGAGAAAAATATGTAAATAAACTTCAATTATACTCAATAAGATAAAGAAGCATTACCAAAACTACAAAACTAAGATTTACGTTTCACCATAATCGTCAGAAGTTACTGCTAAGCCAAACTTAAACCTAATGCTAAGTGCTAAGTAGCGCCCCCTCCCGCTCTTAACTGGCCAATCACAAAGAAGCACGTCCGGGATTTGGAAGGATCAGTGCTCCTCTCGGTAAGCTTATGGACTACCTGGTATAATAACCTAATATACTGAACCCTCAAGTGAGTACACTTTACAAGATACAGTAGCCTCTGACTAGGATTGTGTCTGGTGCAAGGGGCGTGTCCTCCCTTCTACTTCCTTCCCTAGCCTGACTTGACGGTACAACCCATTCCAAGAAAACTAGGTACACAAATTACTGCTTAGCTACATTTAATTCCTAAAGTTACAACTTAGCGACAGACGTTTGTAAACGTTTTATTCTTATTTAAACCGACAAAAGAAACGAAAGTAGGGTAAGTGTTTACACAGAAGCATTTGAGGTACAGTATATATTTTTTTTTATTGGGGTACCACTGAAAGATAAAGCAACAAATTGTGGGGCCCTCTCTTTTCCTCTCCACCCCAGACACATTCCCACCATGAGGATACTGTATCTTTGATTTCCTTATTTTCAATATCTTTAATGTGCTCCTGGAACATTTGACCTTCAATAATTCTATCAAAACCGTATATAAAATCCATCCTACATTTCATAAACAAAATGTTTCATAACCAAACATCAGTTAAAACTTCATGTTTATGAACTTTATCTCGTAAACAAAATAGGAAATGGAAGTGGAGCTCTGGTTTTATAGCGCAGAAAAAGAACGCTATAATCGTTTATCAAAAAGAGGGTAATTTTTCATCCCCTAACTTGGCTGTAAATATGGAAATGGTGAGCTCGAAGTGTGATTTGTGTGTTTCCACTGGCAATACAGTATATCTGGGATGTATACAGGGTAGGCTGAACTTAAAGTACTCTCACATTAGATAAAAAAACAAATTTAACATTTAGTTACATGGACTTGGATCAATTGTTTATAAAACAAATTTACAAAAGTCTTCAAAAATAATAGTAAACTTTAAAAATCGCAGTTCTAAAAGAACTATTATTCTACTTTGAAATATTAGAAAATTATTTATTGTATTGTTGTGTATTGGTTAGTTTGTAAGATGTATTGATTCTCATTTAGTGAATGACACTCTAGTAGAATCAATTTCACAACTAAAACCGCCATTTTTTTTTTAGAACCAATATCTTTTCTTCATGTTTAAACGTTAAAAATCTCCGTCATCATCGTTTTATAAAATAGAAGAAAATTTTCAGTTAGTTTGGTTTTTAGCAATGCGGAACGCTACCACGTTCCTAAATTTATCATCTTCTTCCTACGTTCGTATTTGCTTGTCACGTTTTTTGGAGCTCCCAAACGTTTAAATATACATGTTTTTAAAAACAAATTTATTTATTATTTATTACATCATGGTACGTTTTCTTGATATTTTACTTGTTGTTTAAGGGGGAACAAGTTTTCTGTTATCATTTACTTCCAAATAGAGAAGAAAAGAACATAAAATAAAGGCACCTAGTCTTCGAATGCTCTAATAGCGTCAGAAGAGACGGTCAAGAGAGACCTGATAGGAGAGATGAAAGAGAGGGATCTAACCCAAGATTATATAAGAAGTTGTATATTCAGCTACGTTCACTTGGGATTGCCATGCCCGTTACTATAATGAGACCTTAAGGTTTAGAACCAAATATATGGTAAACCAATATCTACTTGCTACAGAAATGTCAGAGATATGGAGCTGTTAAAATGAAAGTTCTAAAAATGCTCTCTAAAATTGACTCCAGTGCATATAAAATCTTTCCTTTTAATTATTGACAATAACACATTTAAATATTGATACGTAATTTCAAACTAATTTATTACTTAAATATTCTAAGCTTTATATTCAGAGCTATCCCAAATATTATAACAGAATTTAACACAAGTTATAAAGATTTACCAAATTGTATTGCACAATGAAGCTTACTCATCTTCCTAATGATGAACTCCCGTGATCACTTATAGCGAGTTCTCTTCAGCAAAAATTCAATCCCGTGTCACCATACGGTCACGTTCAACCGTACGGCAAAGTCTCCGCTTGCTCCAGTCTCCCCGTTAATCATCTGACCTTCCGGCAGCTCCGTGACGTTCCCGACCGTCAACAACTGACCGTAGATGGCTTCTTGCTAGGTCTAACCAATCTTCGTTTATACATTTGTGACTCGTTAGTAGTTGGCAAACAAAATACTTACTAATCTTTTTGTACTCTGTTATAATAATTGTTTATACTATAGTGTCTATTGAATGGACTTATAATATTTGTCTACTCTTTTTCTGTAAAATGTCAAATTGGTTGAATTTTGGACTAATAAAAGGATACCTCTTTAGAGGTACTAATTAGAAAGGCAATGAAGAGGTCCTGTTCTAAAATATTACAACAAAAAAGTCTGTCACTGAATTTGTTTTGGGAAGGATGAAAAACTGTCTAACTCTACACTGATCTGTGAGATTCTGTTTCCCAACAGAGACGGTGGGATTTCCTTTGCGAGAGTTAGATGGTAATCAGACAGAGGTATAATTGTAAGATCTCATATATTGTGGTAAAATTCTGGTGAGTTTTGTACAGACCCTAGAGAATATCCCGCAGGAAATCTAGTGAGGAAATGTATTAATCCGACAATAAATTCGTTTTGTAGAAGAGAAAAGTTACGAATGACTTTGGGACTCGAAGTAAAATATATTATTATAAATTTACTGGCAGTACAAAAGTCCTTCTGGGTGGAAAGGGGAAGGTTGTGCCGTTCTTTATTGTAGCTTCTTTCATCCTTGACATCCTTTTGCTTAATATAATTTTATGCCAGTTTATAGAAATAAAATAAAACTTGTGTTCTCAGAGACTGGGAAATACGTAAAACAAATCTTAATTATTTGTAATACATCCTTAGGGAAAAGGATAAGAAAATAGGAGACTTTCTGGAGTAATTTATTCGTATTAAGCAACTTTATTTAGATCTTTTGGGGCTTTAAGTTTATTATGAAAAGTAAATATACCTAGAATTTTATTTAAATTTAAGATTATTACAAATGTATTTAATGCTTCCCAAAAGAATTATTCTTAATCCAAATATTATTTTGCTACTTCAGCACGCTAAGAAATAAACGCTGCAATACATTCAACTAAATTCTCTGACACATTTGATAAATCATATTCTACATTCTAACTAAACGTAATTCATTCGTCAATATTTCTCAGATAACTGGAAATCAATAATACCAGATATCACATAAAAATAAACTATGTACTATAAACTTGAATATCTATCAGATCGGCTTTCACTATTTGTATTTAATTTTAGAAAAGTGTTTATAACCTTAATCAACATGGTAATAAAATTCAAATAAATAGAAATTTGTTTCCTCTCAGTACAATTTAACATTTCTTACAACACTCAAGAGACTAACTCTTAGGCATTACACTATACGATTTGTTTCTATTTCTGATAGGCTGGGTAAGTACCATGATAACGCCCATAAACGTGTTTTGTTTTTAACCGATATTTTGTTATAAATCTCATAGTTGCTTATAAAGTTTTATCTTCTTTAAAAAAACTGACGAAAACATTTTTGAAATTATGTTTACAGGATTTTCCTTATTTTGATATTCAGAATTACCTCATAATATTTGAAAAGTTGGTAATTGAACTTTGGGAGACGTTTACATAAAAAATTGTTTTCCTAAAAAAAACAATTTCACTAAAATTACGAGGGACATTAAATTCACCCTACCCTTTATACATCCTACATGTATTACCAGTGAAAACACTAATCACACTTTGAGGTAAACATTTCCATATTTACAGCCGAGTTAGGGGATGAAAAATTACTCTCTTTTGATAAACGATTATGGTCTTTTACCTTCTCCTCCGTGAAACTAAAATTCCCTTCCCATTATTGTATATTATATTTGATCTACTATTTAATCTACACAATCATCAATCTGCAACAAGTATGTTGTAACAAATATTTCGTTTTGAAATATAGCCTAATATTATTTCATTATTCAAAGCTAAACTTTTAAAAAATCTCTCAAAAACGCTGCACAAACTTTTTCATTTCCATTTCCAAAACCAAATAAATCATCACCGAAAATGTCAGTTAAATCGTTGTCAAACAGTGATAATGAACCATAGATGCATCTTTAAAAACAAATTGTATATATTTAATTAAGCGTCTGAACTTGGCTTTGCTTGTGCTGTAAACACGTCCTCAGTTATAGTAATGTATTAACCTCTAGTTTTTAATGAAGGATGTCAAGGCTTATTTGAGTCTTTGCTAATTATAACCGCAATAATGTTTCACTTACGATTTTAAACACAGATTTAGATCATTAATCTACGTGTTATTTTTTCGAAATTTCGTATTCAAAATAATTAGGGAAAAGTTCCCAGATATAGCTAAAACACCGGCACAGACCGAATTCGTATATATGGGTTCCAGTGTTTAAGATTAAGAGCACTGTACAGTCGACAGAAAGACAGATTTATATTCTAAAAAAGATATCTTTTACTCAAACAATATCATAACGAAATATCAGCAAACAACTCAGTTTTTTGCCCCATCCAACATTTTCTTTCTACCACATGTATGGAAGAAACACTATTTCCCTTCGTATATTAAGAAAGGCATAAAAGAGTATAAGATCATAAAGTTTGTTGTATTCACCTCCATTTGAAGACAAAAGTATCTGTTATTTATACAAATAGTTCATAAAATTTCCGCCCTAACCCTGTTCCCTATAGTAGTTTGAATCCGTACCAAATACTCAACAAATTCCGGAGCCCCAAATGAGTTGACATGTAAACAGGTTCGTAGTAAGATTATAAAATGTAGGAACGCGGTAGCGTTCCGCCACCTTAATTACCAAAGTTGACATAGTAGATAGTTTGAGTTGTTAATATTACATGTAGGATTGCAATGTGCAATTTGTATCTTAATTAAAAAGTTGAATATCACATAAAATAAGAACTGTTTAAAATGGCCACAATTTTAATATATTTACTTCTATTTCTCTGAATTGCTTTAGAGTCCATTAAAGTCACCTTACCAAATTTCAAGTTTTTATTTTAATTTTTGTGTGCACTATAGTGCTTAATTGCAGACGACAATGGCAAGGACGACGAACAAACGGTATATCAAAAATAAATTTATTTCTGTTTCCTAAGGTTATAAAAAGTGAAGCTCAGTAAAAATTTTAATAAACGGTTGTCAAATATTTACACGATTATCAAACCTTACCAAATACTTCAATGATGTGACACTCAATCTGGGTTGCGATTGAAAATTTTGAGTATTACTCCACACAGTCCGCCTCCCCCCAATAGTACACAAATTTCACCTATGTTTATAAATTCATTCAGTCATATACTAAAAGATTCAAGTTTTTATTTCAAGCCAGAAACGGTTGTGCACATTTTTTTATTTTATTTTTTTTTTTGTAAATTACCCTATGTATTTTTTTTTTACAAACCAGAATGTGTAGACACTCCATTATTCACAACATACATTTCTCAAGACAACAAATTGAATGTACAGATTTCTCCAGGGAAATCTATGTTCTTATACATTACCATGTAAGTAGATGCATTAGACTGTAGGCTGTTACATACATGGTTCTCTAGCTATCAGCTGATTTCAAAAAATAATAAATGCAGTTACATAACTAACCTCCTGAGAGTTGTTTGTGCTGATCTATATATTATTAATGATTTGCCAAATTTCAAAGCTAGAATTTCTGAGGAATCCCTATGTTAAAAATACATTAGGAGACTACAATTTGTGGTGGTGATTTCATTGTGCAAGTACTGGGTACCCCTTCGGGCCTAGTCATTATTTGATGTAAAAAGAATAATGTTGGAGAGAGTTGATGAAAAGATTCCTATTAAAGTATTCAAAGGCTAAGGGTGTTTTTTTATAGTTTCTCATCTTACTTCAATCAGAGATGAGAGACGTTTTCCCATAGAGTTCCTCCTAAATATGCTAATGTGGCCAAAGGAGTTTTATATTGAGATCTCCCCAACCTTTGGATAGGTGGTGGTAGCGACTTCATGGACAGGCAACCCTACACTTAAAAGTTAGCAATTATTTTGTATGGAAATTTTGGAAAGAAAATTTTATTCTCACCCTATAACAACAGATATTGAATTAATAGGCTGACTGAAGAAGAATAATTAATGTTTGATACCTTGACAATTTTTGAAAAGCGCTTATGACTCTTTCGGTCCTGAGCTATCCCAATGATTATGACAGTATATAGAATTTAATCAATTATTACAAAGAAGCTTTACACATGAAGCTTGTTCACCTTCCTAGTGCTGAACTCGTTTGATTCCGCGATGTGATCTCTTGTAGCGAGTTCTCTTCAACAAACAGTATAACCCTGTGACAACACACTGGTCACCTTCTCCCGTCTATCAGAACCTCTGTCTGGTCCAGTCACTCCATTAAATAACTGACCACACAGTGCTAACTCCAGCCATCAACAACTGACTCTCAATAACTCACTGCTAAGTGTGACCTCGATTTCCTACCAACCTTGTACTAGTTAATCATTCATGGTGCGTTGAAGGTTGCAAGCGAAATAATCACCTAACTTTTTGTACTCTTACGTAATAATTATTTATGGTTTGTATATTGAATGAACCTAAAATATTTAAATAATATTTCAAGTTTTAAATAATAAATATACGACCCAGACTGGAAATTGAACCCAGGACCTTTGCCTTTACGCGCCAATGCTCTACCAACTGAGCTAACCTCAGTCGCTACCCCGCACAGGACGCATACTTCTCACTTGACTTTGCTTTTGGCTGCAAGTCTTTAAACACCAAAGACCTTAGAGCGTCACTTGTTCCATGTAGAGCATCTGAGTTGTACTACAGTATTTTCATCCATTGCTGAAAGTGCTTTACTTGTATTGATAAAATTACCCATAATCAACTATTTGTACAGGACTGTTTTCAATCAATCTTGACCAAAAGATGTTTTATATTTTTAATTTCATCCATTATTACTGTTAGATATATTGGATTAAATTTAATATTAGCTTTAGAAATAGGATTTTGACAAAACCTATAAAATTAGACTGTATGAAACATCTTCTTCTCCACACTGGTTCTTCATAAATATCGCCCACATTATTCCAACCTAAACATGGTAATTTTTACAACGATATTGTCAAAAATGTGTGAAGTGAACATGTATAAAATAAGAAAATAAAACTACAATATACTATAAATTAATAAACACAACTTATATCCTACTATTAAACCAACTGTTGGTTGATGACAGTATGTTTAAACTGGGAAGTAAATTGTTAGTAAACCACTAATGTTTGTTTTACAGCAACCAGTTTGGAGTTGGCAGGATTATATATTACAGTTCTAAACGTATATTCAATATTCAATATTTAAAACCTTACCACACAGATCATTCTCTATGATTAAATTTAAAGTTATAAACACAAACTAAACCATCACTATTTGAACTGTAATATTTGAACAAATTGCACCTCTAGGCAATCAAGTTGGATGCGCTCCTCCCCTCAAATTTTTATCGATATAAGCTTGAAATTTTAGATTAAACTACGTTTACAAAGCTACACTAACTTTCAATAAATGTTGTCATAAGACTATGGAACAAATTGTCTAGCATTACGCATTATTTCATTGAATACGCCTTGCATTTTTTTAAATCTTTTCAGAATCAATCTGGATAAGAAGTTATTTCAAGCAATCATTTACAATCGGAGAGAACGGTTCTGATTCTTTGATAGAATCAAATATAACATTACACTAAGTGGTAGTAGTTAAACAATGATAAAAAGTAGTTTATCTGTACAGAAGACGTTTTTAGTTATAAGGAAAATTGTTTCTACAAAAACATTAAAATATAAAAAAGTTAAACATTTATGTGGTTTGACATCATTAAAAAAGTTTAATATTATGTATTATTAAAAAAAGATTGATATCAACATTAAAAGATTTGCTCATTATCAACAATGTCTGTAAGATTAAAAAAATTCATTATAAATTTAGTACATCTATGTTATTAGTTTTGCCAGGTACTTATAAACCCTCGAGTAGTCATCTGTTTTTCCTTTTTTTGTTTAAAAAAATGTTATCTTCTTAAAAATCGAAGGTCTGAATGATATCACCTTCAATTGGCATGACCGCTAGAGCATTTACTTTGCTTTGTCTCAATAAATTGAGTAGTTTTTCACTCGCTTCGCTGCTGAAAATAAGCTTTCACCAATACAGTTAGATATGGCTGTGTTCAAAATAATTCTAAGCATTATATCAACATTGGGAAATAAGTTGTGAAGGTTTCTATCTTTGATGACACATAGAAAGGGTGAGAAATATTTGTTTCCTTATATTACATCACAACCACTACACTGGTTAAAATTAAAATAACTAAAAAGGTAAGCAAGATAATCCCCTCCTTCACTTACACTGCCCTGCAACGAGAGATACTGCATGATCTGTCGCGAGGTTATCTCTCTGGACTCTGTCTTAACCAGGGCTTTGTCTCACTCTTCCAGTGGTTATAAAGTTCTGTGTTTTATCTAGATATCTTCTCAACACATCCATGGAAATAACTCACCAGCTCTGTAGACCGAAAAACATTCCTTCCCTTCCACGATAGTGGTGCAACAGGAAGGAGGTTTTTTGTGAGTAAAAAATCTCACACTGTTGTAATGATCTGGTCTCCGCTTATCTTTTCACGATATTTCATTTCTCCTACGAAAAGAAAAAAAAAAGAAAAAAAAAAACAACTGTGAAACAGTACAACTTATCATAGAACATGCTGACAGATAAGCGTTGCTGTTGCGTTTCGTTAATAATAAAGGCATTTGCATACATTAATTTATTCGAAGCAGGAAAGCGATATAGTGTTTTGCTTTACACAAATCTTACGCTCACAAAAATGTATCCCTCTCAAATTTTAAATTCTACATTCCTTTTCTCAAAATTTTGCGAACTGATTTTTAGTTTATTGATTAAAGGTCACATACAAAATATGCACACCAAATTTTGACTTGGTGTTTGATTTATTTCCAAAGTTATAATGTTTTTGTTCAAAACACAAAATGGCGGACAAACAACTACGATTTTTTCAAACAAATGCATGCTCGGTCTGGGTTTACTTCAACACCCTCTAAAATATCAGACAAGATTTCTAGAACACAACTGTATAATATATTCGAAACGCGTGTACCTTAAAGGTGAAAAATCTCTCCGTCATTATCGCCTTGTAAAAATGGAAGAAAAGTACGTAACATAAAGGACGAATGATCTCGAATATTCTAATAGTTTTAGAGTCAAAGGAGAACAAGAGTTGGTCAACAGAGGCTGCTCGGAAAAAAGTAAGAGATCTAACCCAAGACTATGCAATAAAAGATGTAGATCTGGCTATGACAGGAAAGGTTAGATTACCTTACTAAATGTTAGGTTAGGTTAGGAAAGATTAGGTTAGGTTATATTAGGATAGGTTAGGAAAGGTTAGATTAGAAAAGGTAAAATGAGAATAGGAAAGGTTAGGTTAGGTCGAAATTGCCACTCTCATATACTTACTATAAATGAGCATCTAAAGATTATTTACCTAATGTAACATTACGTCTATATACAAAAATATAATTAACATAACTTGTACTCTCGGGGACTGGAAAATGTAGAAAACAAATCTGAATTATTTGCACAACATCCTTAGGGAGAAGGATAAGGAGATAGGAGACTTCCTGGAATAATTTATTAATATTAAATCTGTTGGGGACTTTAGGCTTAAATAGAAAAAAGTAAAGTTTATTTTGAGTTTTCCATAAGTTTAACATCATTAAAAAATTATCGAATGCTTCCCAGAGGAATATTGTTGAAGTAAAATGTTGTTTGTTGAAAGTGCTTCCATCAAATATTTTTACAAACGTTTTGCCCTCTTTTTAAGTCAGGGACGTGGTTTTAGTTTAATTTTTAATTAAACCCTGCCAAAACTTTAAGCCTTTATAATTATTTACTCAGAACTACAAACATGACTGTATCTGTATAAGGAAATAGAGATAGTGATAAATGAAGGCTGTTTATTGTCTTAGATGCTTTTACAATTAATTGAGTTACAATAGAGTTTGCAAATTATCGTGGCTTAACGATATGTGTTTAAGGTGCAGAAAAAAACAGTGTTCAGAAAATGTGTCAAATTTTAAGTGGTGGTTATATGGGTCGAAATAAAGTGAAGAGTTCCTATAAACATATGTTCGAAAACGCTTCGATTTCCATCTCTTGGGTATTTTGTGTGTGTGTGTGTTTTTTTTTTGAAAAATAATTATAGCTTTTGAAATTATTAAGATTTCAAGTCGATATTTGCTACACACATTTTATATTTAACGGTTTATCAGTATACGAAGAATCAAAATTTTAACTTATACATTTTATAATGGCAGCTGTTTATATTTAAATATTAAGAATTTCAGTCACCTTTTCAACAATTTATAAGATAGTTTTGATTCTTAGTTGGTTCTCTGTTGCATGAAAAATATCTACACCAAATTTTAATTACTTCAAAAGTTATAATTATTTTCAAAAACACAAAATGACCAATGGAAATCGGGACATACATTCATCGAAACTTTTTTATTTATTTTGACCCATTAAAAAACCACTTTAAACCAACTTTGGTACGACATTTTCTGAACTCTCTGTTTACAAAATTATTGTTTAGAATTGATTTTCAAGTTTCCTTATTGGCAGGAAATGAGGGCAATTTACATATTGCAATTACTTTTTATAGAATATTTTCAGAATAAAGTTTGATACTAAATAATTTTTTTTTAAAAATGATTCCACAATCCGTAGTACTTGGGTCTTTAGTGAAGTTTTATCAAAATAGTCTTAACTGTCTTCGACAATATTTAAATTTTCTATTGGTTCAAGGTCAACTATATGCAAGACACAGGTATAATTTTTAATTTAACAGCCGTGTCTGTCTTTTAAAATGCAACAAATTGTTACAAAGCCAAGGGCGTACCCAGGATCAAAACTAGGGGGGGGGGGGCAAGCCATGGTCATTCAATATACAATTGATTATTAAAATAGTTATTTCAAGAATTGTATTAAATTCCAGCAACAAAATGTATAATAAAGATTTATTTTTTGCTTCCAGGGGGTGGCAGCTGCCCCCCCTGCCCCTCGCTGGGTAGCCCATGTACAAAGCTGTTTATTTTTTACATTTACACATACAGGTAATGACTAAAAGTTAGGTTTCCCATAATAAGTTTTTGGTATAGTAAAGTTATGCGATCGTTGATTTTAAATTTATTAATGTTTTTACTGATTAATATTGTTAATTAAATAATATTTCAAGAGAAAAATAACGATGTAATTATTTTGATAACTCGAAAATTACAGCAAAAAGCAAAGTCAAGTGAGAAGTGTATGGTAGGAAGAGAATAAGGATAGCTCTGTTGGTAGAGCATTGGCGTGTAAAGCCAAAGGTCTTGGATTCAATTCCCAGTGTAGGTCATATATTTTTTATTTGAAATATTATTGAATTATGTGATGGGTAAAAACATCGTTGACAGCATAAGGTCCCTTAATATACAAAAGTATCTGTTAAATTTTGATATTGGTGCGTATATTTTGACAATATATCGAGACTTTTTTTGGTAAAACTGACATTTCATATACCGTACTGGATAAATAAAGGAATGTGTATAATACACCTCAATATTAGACTTTTTTCGAAATTAGACCCTACATTTTTTTTTGTAACAGACAGACAAAAAAAAAAACTATTTTCAGAAATATAGGAACCTTTATATTATTTACTTGTAAAGATTCATTATCAAATCACCCTCCTTCTTTCTGTAAAAACAAAGCTGAATTCCAAGCTAGTTAAAGAACTTAACGTAACCATAGCAACCTAAACTAAACTTATTGTTTTCTCCAGGGATTTGTTGATTGATCAATCAAAGATCAACCAAGTTCCTTAACAACAGTATCTATTGGATTTTAGAGTTTGCTGTTCAGAAATAAAAACATTAGACTTCAAAACTATTTTCTCTTTTTGATTGTATTTTTCCATCACCTTATCCTGATTATTTTTCCTATAAAAAAATATTACACACATGTTATTCTTAATACCGGTTTCGGACATTGTCCATCATCAGTTATGTCGAAATAAAAAGACAGAGCACAATATAACAAACAAAAACAACACTGTTCACTCTGACTGGAGGTCGTTTAAAGAAAACAAAACAGGAACTCAAGGAGTGCTACTCGAATCTCCATGACGTGCATGTTTCATGTTATGTGTTCCTGTTTTGTGTTTAAATGACCTGCAGTCAGAGTGAACAGTGTTGTTATTGTTTTTTTATATTGTGTTCTGTCTTTTTATTTTGATATAACTGATGATGGACAATACCCGAAACCGAAATTCAAATCTCATACTAACTGTAAAAATTAAAATAATGTTTTTGAAAATACCATTTACATTTTGAAATAACATTTTAAATGAAGTTAAAAGTGAAATTTGTTTATGCCATTAGTTTCGTCTTAAAAAGCAATTTAATTCGATCTGTCATGGATGTGGTTTTTTTTTTCTCAGGTGTGCCCAAAATACCAAATTTTTGGGGGACAGGTAAAGTTCAGTTCAACATCGAATGTTTCTCTCAGATTAGGCAATAAACATTTTTTAAAAGGATGTAGTGTTCTGATTTCACATATTTAGTGATTTTATAATTTTAAAATCTGAAATACATTTTGTCACCATTTTGGTTATGGTCATACACAAAATATTAGGTGAGCACCATTCATATTTGTCTTTTAATATGACATATCACAAGATGTAGATTCTCATTTGAAAAGTTTGAGTACCCCAAAATTCCCCTTTTTAGAAGTAGGTGGACTATTCCAAACTATCATAAAAATACTTCAGATGACCTAGTTAACAGTTCCAAAAGTGTTTGGCTCTATTTAAGTTTATACAAAAGCTAAATGGGAGGGGGACTTTACTAATACACTGTATATCATGCTCGGGGTTCAGTTAACCAACATGACCGTAACAAATATTGTTCACCATTTTCTTAATTAACAATTATTGTTTAAGGGTCAGTCCTTCCTAAATACCAGTTCAGTAAATGGTCATAATACTTGATAGTATTCCAACTGGTTTGATGTCTCATTAGGAAATAATATAAAACCAAAGTACACGTCCCCAAAAATAATATAACGCTACGTTTAAACTTAATTGAAACTGTTGCTCCTACATTTCTCTTGTAACTTTAATAATATATCTTAACAGCTTATTAAAAACTTTCTTCATTAAAATTGTTCAATATTGCCCCTAACTGGTGTATGATTAATATACCTCGACTCGACCTGGTTTTAATAATTTTTAATACAAGATTAATTAGTGCATTTGCTATTACCAGAGAGAAGCTTTTACGATTTTATTTGAAATGAAAACATCCCACAAACTTTCTCACATGCAAAACCGAAATTTAACTAATTATTCAAAGTAGGCGATTATCAGTTGAAAGTGTAAGTACGCCGACATGGAAGTTCGTAATGAACTCTTAACAAATAGCTTATACACCAAACCTATATATTACGATCAGAAATGTTTATTGAGACTATAAAGACTTTTACAGAGTCAGTTGTAAAGTGTAAAAGTTTCCAGAGGTGGGGAATTGATCATAAAATGGCTTACCCTCACATGATATTACAAATCCCACTAGGTAAAATAAGTTTTAAGATTCTTTTACTATCAAGTGGTATAGTTAGATATTTTTGTTTTAGTGATAGTTTTTGAGCTGGAATGGGGGTTTTCTATAATGCCCAATAGGTTGAAACATGTCAAAAAAGAGTACAAATACAACATTACTGAATATAATAATAAGATAATTTGTTTGTACAACAAATAATAAAAACTGTGGCCCAGCCAAGGAGCCCACCAAACCAAAACTATATAAGTATAAATTAGGATGTAAAGGAATTCTAAATAATAAAATATGAATTGGCACTTGCGATTTTGTTGAGCAGTGCAAGATTATGTAGAAGGGGGGAGAGATGAGGAGTGGAGGGCTTGAACCAGCGAGAGTCTGTTCCGAGAGCCGCGAGAAGGAAGACCGCTACGGGACGAGGTCAGTCCATTTTCGGCCACGTGCTAGCTAAATTAAACGGTATGTTTTTCGGCCACTATTGAGGCTTTATCTAGCCGTTATGTCTTTTTTATAAATTATAATATATTTCTGTAATCTTCTAATTCGGCGCTAAAATAAAAGAAAACATTAAATTTAACTTGCGTTGCGTGCGTTCTTTAGCATCCTAACCCGACTCCTTGGCCCATCCTGACAAGATTCGGCTAAAGTGTACGCGGTCTCCAGCCAGCAGGAGCTTCCAGCTGGTCAAAAGAAGTGGAGACGGTCACAAAACCTAAAACTTGCTATAGCTAATTTTAAATAACCTGTGTTTAAGTTATATATTCATATTTTCTACCCGTTCACTTCTGTTCTTTACCCACCCCGATGTTTTTGAGTATTCAAGGACTAGGGATCTTTTTAAGTTCTTTTCTTTCTTTTTTATGAGGCGATAATTACCAAGAAGTTTTCCGTCTTCAAGCAAATAGGAATAATATCCAATGAACAATTTAAGGATAAAAAATATTGAGTTTTAATCCTTGAGGGTACACTGTACACCACAATGAACATTCACATTAAATCAGTAAATTAAAATTTTACAGCTGTATATTTTCTAAACGAGTAATACAAAGTTTGATTAGAGTAACAAACTTGGATGACGTGGAAAAACTTGGCCAACTCAATTTAAAGTATTTCCTACTTTCTTGGCAAAACTTTACTCATTAATTTACTCTGCTAATTATATAACTTTCATTACCTTCCAGGTTAAAAATTAATAGTTTCAAGTTATAATGAAAAATTAATGTCTGGATATAAGCACGCCTTCAAATGCAGTGACGTCCATTAATAATGCATATTTTTAGTGATGGGGAAAATAAGTGATAGATGTAAAAATAATGTATACTCAAATTTGTATTTAATAACAAATATAATTTTTACTTATCAAGTAAATGACAAGTAATTTTCAATTGCCGTCCATCCATCGTCGTTGTCATCTGTACTAAGAAGATAGGTGTCACAAATATCGAGATAGGAGCATGTATTTAGTAGCTAGTGAGAGGTACCTTTATATTCAGTGTTGGATAAGACAAGTATGAAAACAATTTAATATTTCAAGAACTGCCTTAGAGAGAAGGATGTTTGACCTCTTATTTTAAAGTTTTAAACCTGATCTATCTACAGAGTGGTGCAAAAGTTTAGTACTATATAGTATCAAAAGTAACAAAACATGATTTTTTAAAAATGTAACGCTATTATTTTTACATAATAGATCAATTTAGAATACTTAAAATTAATTTTTAATTTATCTTTGAAGAGAACTTTGGCTTTTTAAAAAAAAAACTAAACAAGACTAAACCTAGTAACATGAATGAATTGACAAATCGGAAATTAGAAAAACTGATCTCATTACTCCTGAAGTGAAGAGTAATGTGGTAATCATACAAGATTACCACACTCCCAAACAGCACAAAGAAAGCATTTTGAACAGTTATTCTAAAACTCTGATAGGAAAAATCGTAGATAATTATTTTACACCTTATATTTTTTTATATTTATATTCTTGATTATAAACTATTATGGTAGTTGGTTTACATTTGTATCTGTTAAAACTAATATTATGTATAATAAAAAAAAAACCAAAGTAACATTTGGTTCTAATAACTTGTGTAAATAAGAAATATGTAGGTTTACTTTTTTTACTTTTTAGAATACCCTGTACCGGATATGTAATTTCTAATGTATCATGATTTATTTTATATCACAATAACCAAATAATAGATCATTATTCACACAGAGCTGCATAGAACGTTTAGTATTATGTATACAAAATTGTAAATTTTAAAATGCCCTAATTTGGTTGTTAATAAGGGTATATTATAATTTTCTTTTAAATATCATAAATTGATCTATTAGATTATGTAAAAATAATAATAGCATTAAATTTTAAAAATCATGTTTTGTTTACTTTTGGCACACCCTTGTATATACTACTAAACTTTTGTACCACTCTGTAGATAGCTCAGGTTAAGATCTTAAAAAGGCGAGTTCGAACATCTTTACATCTAAAGCAGTTCAATATAACTGAATTTGTTATCTAGCCTAATTTGTTTTCAGAAAGAGCCCTCTGGAGCAGTGTAAAAACCTGTAAGGCTGTGTATGTTGCGAGTGTGTGACCCAGATCCCTGGCGAGGAGTTAATTCTCTCGTAAACCTGTGTGACATAGGTTTGAAGTAAAATCACATTTAAAAAAATAAAAAACCAGAAATAATTTGGAGGCCACAGTTTTGTAATGGAGAGATGGTCACAGGAAATAGCGATGGATTTGGGGCGCTATTTCCACAAGGGATAAAGCCTTCTGCTTACCCTGGCTTGTAATGTGAGCACAAGGATCACTGTACCACGTGACGGTTCCAACCCCGTGAAAACACAGAGGACAAGTCTATTTTGTTAGGAGTGTGTGTGAGAAGATGTGGTAGACCAATTGTATAAAATTAGAAAATGTATACGACTCCAGATACGGCTTACACGGCACGGATATAGACCTATTCAAATTAGGTATATCCCTTGTCAGCAAGTAAATTGGATTTTTTTACACCGGTGTTGATGACCATACATATTGTTTTACATGTAGATTGGATCTTGGTGATTGGGAACCAAATGAAGACCCTATTGTCAAACAATACAAATGGACATCGGATAGATGTAGATATATAAGGGCATTGAAAGAAGTTCATAGCATGTTTACAGCAAATAACAGCCTTTCTGTAAACACCCCTAAATGCGAGTGTAAGCTATGTAAAATTTGCTACCAATCGGACATAGAAGTCAGTTTGTTACCTTGTAGCCATTTACTAGCCTGTACCGCTTGTTCCCTCAAATTAAAGCCTTGGAGTCTATGTAGACAAAAGGTAGTTGCCACTCTACGTGTATTCTTTACATAATGTAAAACTAGTTTTACAATTTTGGCTAACTTTTTTTTTTCAAAATTTACACCCCAACATAACCCAGACCGTTGACGCCGTTTGGGGGCTTTTCCAACTAATGCTAGGTTGTATTTTGTTGAAGCAACAAACGGAGGTGGCAAAACTGTTCTCTATAAGGTTTTACCGAAATTACCCCCACCCAGGACATTGGGACTTTTCAAACAATTTCCGAAACGTCTCTAAGGACAGACATAACTTTTTATACTTCCCTCCTTATTTTATTATAGTCTACTTTGAAAAAAGCGTTGTCGTACTCTCTATGGTTATCGGCGGTTCAACATCCCTCTATGCTGAATATGGCAGGTTTTTTTATACTGTACGCACTGATGAGACTATTTGTTTTGCCTGTGATGGTGGTCTTAGGGAATGGAGGGCCTACGGTGACCCCCTCATGGAGCATACGAGTGGTTCCCACTGCGTCTCTTTTTGAGGGAACTACAGCGGAAGACTACTTTGGGAATAACTACAAGGACCTATGGAGTACAGAGAGAATCACTTTGATTTCGACGACCCGAGATTATACGAGTTTCCTCTCGTACAAATAGATATGTACGAGATATCTCTTTCAAACATGATATGGCTGACATTACGATTTTCATACGATAGTGGAGGGGGAAAAAGTTATGTAGAGGCACAGTGACAATCAGTCGAGACCATGGATTCAAATAGGATGAACACTGACGAATGTAAGCTACTAGAGGAGAGTATGCCGCTCGTGTCCAGACATGTCGCCGAATTGTTTCATATCGAGGAAGAGTTGCGCTCATACATCTATGAGATCTTGGCCAGCGACGAGCTCGTATCTAGCACTCTCCCCGAAGCGGACAAATTACAGGACGAAGTGAGTTTGTTAAAACATGCAAGCGGCAGTAGTTGAATTTCACGCATATCAAGATAACGATTACAAGTATATCGTCAAAGAATTGGCTATTGTCAGTGATCATCTTCACAGTATCACGGTGTTCAAGCCGCCGTACAATTTTTCCCTGCTTAAAGATAAATCGCAAAGATCGGCTCCTTGGTTATAATCTCGTTTTCACTGTATCAGATGGGATGAAGAAGGTGTACCTAACAACGAGGATAGGAAACGCACTTTGTGCCAGCTTTTTGCAACACTTTTCACCAAAGGATTGGAGAAGGCTCACATTCTGAGACAATTCCATCCGCACGTGATGGAGTTGCCTCAGGAGGAGAAATTATGCCATTGTGGAGACCTTCTATGCTTATTACAACAACATAACAGTAGCGAAGATAGTAAATGTGCACTAAAAAGCGCAAAATGTTTTTACGATTTATTCCTTGTCTAAATTTTATTGATGTCCTAAAGACGCGGGGACCTTATGAAGATACCTGACCGGCATCAGTGTGTGTGTGTGTGTGCGTTACCCTCTGATGTGGAACTAAAAAGCCTGTAAGGTTGAATGGAGGTCACTGGAGCGGAGTTGGTTCTCCCGTGAACCTGCTTGAAGGTCACAGGTGCAGTCGAAAGACTTGATAAACCTTGAACGAGACACATTGGGCACGGAGTCAAAGCGTAAACTCACCAAAAAAAAAAAAAAAAATTAAATAAATGGGAACCACAAATATGTAATGGAATGGTGGTCACAGGATATAGCGATGGATTGGAGCTATTCCCACAAAGCTTCTGTTTGACCCCGGCTTGTAATGTGGGCACGAGGTACGGATGTATCATGGGACGGTTCCTACCCCATGGAAACACAGAGGATGTCTTGTTTCAGTATCGAGCAAAGACGCCAGCAGAGAACATGTGGACGGATTGTATCACTGTAGTAGATGTATATCACTACGAATACTCTACGTACACAGCACGGCTGGGTACCTATTCAAGTTGGAAACACCCCTTGTCACCGTCCAAATTGTCCAAAGCTGGATTATTTTATCGAAGCTTTTAAGATCGTGTATACTGTTTTGCTTGTGGATTGGGTCTTAAAGATTGGGAGTCGGACGAGGACTCTTATAAGTGAACATTCCTGTTGGTCTTTGGGAAGGTGCCGTTACATAAAGGCTTTGGAACATATTCACAAAAAGGCGTAATCTTCGACGACATCGATCAAACGGAATAATATCGACTCTATGCGTGATACTTTGTCGTGTAAAATTTGTTACGAAAGAGATATAGAGGTCGCTTTTTTACCTTGCGGACATTTATTAACCTGTTACAATTAATTGTTCGCTAAATTTAGAAAATTGTGGCTTGTGTAGAGAAACGATAGCCTGTAACATATGTGTCTATTTTACATAATAGACAATAGCTTTTGGGGACCACAGTATTGTAATGGATTAGTGGTCACAGGGAATAGCGATGAATTGGAGCTATTCCCACATAAAAGAAAATGTTCAGCTGTCAGAATTATCTGTGGGAGCAATGTGGAGGTCCTTCCATCACCAGCTAGAGCCTATAGTCCTTAGAGGGCCAGGGTAGCCGCCTCCAGGTGTCGTTAAGATTCCCTCTAAAAGAGGCCAACCGTCAGTTTTACACCTATGACGAGGGTAGTCGCAGCTTATAGATACCCTAGAATGGTCTCTATCTCTTCAGCGGAGATGTCTATATCCAAGACATCATCTGCTTCCGGATGAAAAGGTAGAGCCTCTAGTGGAGTACCTATCCTGCTCGAGGTACTGGAATAAATCCGGTACCTCGAGCAAAGTTTCCGAGTGCCAGTTTTGATCTAAATGGTGGTGGTGGTCTTCTTGGTGTTGGTGGATTGAATGTGCCGGTCTTGGTCTAAACGGTGGTGGTGGTGGTGGTCGTCTCGGTGATGGTGGTTGACTCAACGGTACCCATTGTGCTCGCGATGGTCTTACCTGTGGCACAATTGGCAGGGTGGGCTCATGTGGAGTGACCGTTGACATTGCCCTTCCAGAGGTCCCTGAGGCCCTATATGGGATACTGTCCTCGTTGACTCTCCTAAAGTTAACGTAGGAGCGATATTCCCACTCAAGCCACGTGTACCCAGCTCGCCGCAGGGTTGAAAAGGTGTTCAGCAAGTCCCTGAAAGGTATTGTAACAAGTTAGAGGATAAAAAACATTATACAGTCTATTATTGGACTATACTTACAATAGGATACCTATGTAACATTCATACTACATTCTAGATATCAGTACAATTCTAATCATTTACTTTTTATTTTCTATGTGTGTATTCATGCCGATCAATACCTAGATGTACTCTTTAATGTGAATGTAACTTTTTTTAAACTTATCATAACACTTTTGTTAATACAGTAGAACCTCTGTTAACCAGCCTCGGATTAACCGGTCCTCGGATTAACCGGCCTATGTCGTAGTGTACTGGTTGGATGATAGTTTCCGAAAATAAATTGTAATTGAAACACCAAAGCGGCGGCGATATCAAAGGACTTTGTGGATAGCGGTATCCCATTGTCGGCGGCGTAAAAACACCGCGGCACCAAAGCGGCGGCGATATCAAACGACTTTGTCGATAGCGGTATCCCATTGTCGGCGACGTAAAAACATCGCGGCACCAAAGCGGCGGCGATATCAAACGACTTTGTCGATAGCGGTATCCCATTGTCGGCGCCGTAAAAGCACCGCGGCATTGGCACCCGTCAGTATAGCAGACATACACCCACAAAAACGTTTGATGGGCTGCTTTTTTTCCAAGAATCATTTTAGTTTACATTATGAAAAATATAACATTTCTTTTCAGTTTCTTCTTGTCTTTGACGGGTATATTACAGTAAATAAAAATCAGTGAGTTACGAAAACAACGGAAGCGTGTGTTGGTTTCGTTTGAGACGCGGTTAAATGTGTCAAAAGACTTGACAGAGGGGAATCTGTAAACGAGCTTTGTAGTGTTTAATTTTTTCATGTTTGATGTATAATATACATAACATAATATATAAGATACATTTATGTACAATCAAATGAGTTGCAATAACATCTTAATTGCATAATTCTTAGCGCTACCTGATTAAATAAGCTTTCTTTCAACGAAAACCGATTTTTCAGGGGAACCTCTGATTAACCGGCCAAACGGGCAACCGGCCCGGGTGTCAGTCCCGACTAGACCGGTTAACAGGGGTTCTACTGTATATATATATATAGAGAGAGAGAGAGAGAGAGAGAGAGAGAGAGAGAGAGAGAGAGAGAGAGAGAGAGAGAGAGAGAGAGAGAGAGAGAGAGAGAGAAAGAGAGAGAATAAATTATTAAAACATCTACACGTTTTCATATTATTTACCGTTCATCTGACTGACAAGATAGCAGACAAATTGATGGATGGGGAGAAGGTATGAGCTAGATCAATAGTGTCAATAAAGTTGTCTAGATTTCTCGACATGGTGATCTAGTATGAACTTTTAGAATCAAAGTTGTGCTTTTATACAGTATGGGTTGACCTAGAGTTACAGGTTATTCATATTGTGGCCCAGCCAAGGTGCCAACCAAATAAAAACTATAATAAGAATAAATTATGATGTAATGGGAAGAGATAGTTTGAACGGCAGACCGCTACGGGGACGAGGTCAGTCCATTTTTCGGCCACGTGCTATTTAAATTAATCGGTATGCTTTTCGGCCACTATTAGGGCCTTTTATCTAGCCTTAATATCTTTTTATAAATTATACTTATTACTGTAATCTTCTAATTCAGCGCAAAATAAAAGATAACATTTAATTTAACTTGCGTTGCGTGCGTTCATTAGGGTCCTAACCTGAGTCCTTGGCCCATCCTGACAAGATTCGGCTAAAGTGTACGCGGTCTCCAGCCAGCTGGAGCTTCCAGCTGGTCAAAAGAAGTGGAGACGGTCACAATATGATATCGATACAGGGAAATTTATTGACGTCCGACTACAGTTTGAACAACATTATTCTTACCACATATGACCAGAGTTTATTAGTATCTCTTAATTTAGTGACGCAAAAGCTAAGGTCATCTCTTTAACCTTTACAAGTTCTATTCTCATTCTGTTTCAGGTGCTAGGTTTCATAAGCTGTGTCTAGGAACTGGAACAAAAGAGTTTGCATCATAAGGGCCAGTATTACTAATTAGATATTTTAAATGCATATTAGATGGAAATATTTATTATATTATAAATTATAATATAATATTTGACATCAATAATCAAAGAGCTAATAATTCAGTACACATAGGATGTTTTGTTTGTTTCAAATAGTCTATAGAAATTGATAATAAATTGTCCAGGTACAGGGAACACGGATGAAAATACCGTGTCATTAGCATATCTGTTACTGGTTATTAATGGTATATTAAAATAACCATTAATATAATAACTATATATTAACTTGAGTGTTATTAGCTAGTGTTTATAAGTGTTTTAGTTTATTATGCGATAAAAATAAAACTTTTTAATATGGCAGCTGACGCTATCTCAAAACCAATAACAGATAGGTGTAACATAATAGGGCGACTAGAGAGATTGTTGGAGTAACTGTGTTGACCCCTTATCGACTTTGGCAGAGTTGATGACGTAAAGAAGTTACAAAAATAAACAAAACAATTGTAATTGAATAAGTAATAACTATGCACAAAGTATAGTCTGTACATAAAAACACTTTCAATAAAAATTGTTCCAATAAATACTGAGTGTATGTTTATTTGAAACAACCGTGCCAGTGTAATTTGTACACAAATTATTTCTGAATAAAATAGAACTGACAAACATGCGAACATTTATAAAATATTCATATTAGTTAGAGTGTGTGAATATATACTCTGTTCTATTCCAAACAATACATCTCTCTCTCTCTCTCTCTCTCTCTCTCTCTCTCTCTCTCTCTCTCTCTCTCTCTCTCTCTCTCTCTCTCTCTCTCTCTCTCTCTCTCTCTCTCTCTCTCAATTTGTAATTTTGTTATGCCTGAATTGCTCAGATGGCATTGGTAACCAACCTGACCTGAACAAAAGTGGTAATTTAGGCTACATGGTGCCCTCACATTACATAATTGCCACAGTCCTTCACGGTCACCTCTTTTACCTTATTATTAAATAATTGGCCCATAATTTGTATAACAAGAGCCAATTTGGTTAATTACATATAACTTTATCTACCCGCTTACTGTTCTCACTTGTAAACTCGATTTCTTGTAGATATAAAATAGTGCATATCTACAATAGTACAACAATAATTGTTGTAAATATTATTTACTGTGTAAAAGTAAACACAGAAGTGGTTACAAAATTTTTAAATATGCGAGCACATTACACTGGCCCATTTTTGGTAATTTATCATAGCATTCTAAAACTGATAGTTTTTCTTTTAAATTCCAGTCATAAGGTTTCTTTTGTGACTGTCATGATTAACCACTGTAGCATACTGTATTTATTACAAGCAACAATGAAAATTTATAAACAAAAATAACAACCAATTTCAGTAAGAAATAAAATGAATTTGTTACTACTGTTCAATGTAACATCAAATTATAAGCCTACATAAATTGAAAACATGGATCAGTGAAAAAAAATATAGCAAAGATAAAATTAGGTAATTTTTTTAACTAAAGTTTAAATTTCATTCACACACAAAACAAAAGACAGAGAAACACTACTTACCTTTAACATCATTCTGAAATGTGAAACTAAACTAAGAACAAAAACCTACAAAGACAAAGTTCTAAAGATAGACCAAGTGAAAAAGTTTTTGTAGAGTCAAAAATGAAAGCAAAGAGTGATGACTTATATTTCTTTACTTTTTACAAATTCGATTCCTTTTTACAAATTCGTAATACAAAACGACTATGCCACCTTCACAAATGCAATAGACCTACTGAAGGACAAAACATGAAAACAATAACCGAACACATGAAAATAATAATATTTTCCTTATTACAGATGTGTGATCAGTTACAAAAGCCGTTTAATAACATTAACCATAATTACAATAAGCGGATTCCACTGTATTAAGTAATTGTTAAGAACAGCTTGATCAGGGTTACAGCCAATTTTGTTTACGTAATGTTAAAGAGCAAACTCCACTGAATAAGAAAACATAAAAATTTAAGCTCATAAATAGGAAATGTACAAGCTAAAAATGGAGACAATGAGATTAATTTAAAGCATCACACATATGACAAACATCAGATTGACTATTTGAATAAACAACATAGGCTAACCTGGCCTACCTTAACCTAGTTGCGGAGTAATCATGCATTATACTTTGCGCAACTACCACACCCTTTTTCAGGACTAATAGGTTTGGCAATTTCATGAGTCTATTTGAATATATATATATATATATATATATATATATATATATATATATATATATATATATAATAACCTAATCTATTCATGGAGTTTTTTAGATACAAAAATATAGATTATTGGTAAATTTAACCTTCTTGTTTCTCTCAATATGTAGGACACATACAATCATAAAAACATTGATTTTAAAAGAAATAATTATTACAATCAGGAAAACATTGGTCTTGGCAATTATTAAATATTATAGGATAAAATAAAGCAATAAAGCTTAAAAGTTTCAAAATGTTTTAATAATATAAATGAGCTACAATTGTTTCGTCTTGCGGCATCATCGGGCAACAGGAAACAAGGCGTGTTGCCCGATGATGCCGCAAGGCGAAACAATTGTAGCTCATTTATATTATTAAAACATTTTGAAACTTTTAAGCTTTATTGCTTTATTTTATCCTTGAATATGGAGTTTCAACAAGAAATATCTGCTATTACATTAAAATTGATTAAATATTATGTATGATTCTAGTTTTTTAACCGTTAAATTCAAACATCTGATTATAAGAATGTGTTAATCAATGAGACTTTGACTATGTTTTAACCATCGAGGTAAACACGTCCATAGGTAAAATTACATAAAGGACAACAACTAATACTAAGATTCATTTATGCATAATTCATGTCCATTTAATGGCATATGAGTAATAGTTTTTTAATAATATAGTTATTACCTTAGAGGTTGTCCTCAGTCCGTAATAGTTATGGCTACAGCGCTGTTTCGCCGAACACTGTCGGCTTCGGCAGGCCCGCAGTAACACATTAACACATAACTATATTATATATTAAACAGTCCAAAGCAACAGATTATATTTTATAAAATAATTTTTTTATTAAAATATGATGACTTTGATAATTTATTATCATATTATAAACAGTATTTCTTGCAAATAATCATTCAATTATATTAATATAATAGATCATTACCTAATCTAACCTGTCTTTGACCAAAACAGACAAGTTAGGTAGACCTAAAGGTAAATTATTTGACAATCATTTCATATGAAACAAACATCTCTTCCTATTGTAATATTCCTATTTCACTGCTAAGTAAACTTATTACCAAAAGTTGTATTATACATGCACAATTAGTCTGTTCGATAATAAATACTAGTCGAAATTCACTTTATTGTGTACAGGGAGTCCTCTACTTACGAACTTAATGCGTTCCGCGCCGATGTTCGTAAGTCGAAAAGTTCATAACTCGGAAAACACGGATTTTGGCGCAAGAATTCAAACACAACACTGTTTTTACAATTAGGTTACCGTACTGTACTGTATAGGCTACTGGAATTGCTAAAAGGATGTATGAATACGTACAAATCAATGACTTCATTTATTAAAAGTACTTTTCTAAAACAACTACAATATATATAAAGAGGCATTCTACGTTGTTGTTGATTTTCCATCTAAACGGTCAACAGATTTTCCATTTCCTCTATTATTGTGCCTCTTTTCTTAGAAATAATTGTAGACTGCATAGGGGTACAGCTTTTAATATGCTCTGAAATACGAGTTTTATCTTTTAAAATCGTTGCAATCGTAGAACGATTCATTTCGTATTCCCGTGCAATATCAGCCATTTTGTCTCCTCTCTCAAATCGTCTAATTACAGTATGTCCATTTTGTTTTCCATAGTGATTGTTAAGCTAAGCTAACAGCCAATCGTGTTGAGCCACGTTCCGTTCTTCCCGCCTCTCAAGGTCATATCTTCCCGCCCGCCACGCCCGCCGCCTGTCAATCATTTTTAATGTCCTGGGGCTTTGTTCGTAACTTCGAAAGTTCGTAAGTCGAATGTTCGTAAGTAGAGGACTGCCTGTAATATAAATTTTTCCAGTGAAAAAAGTGAATTCTATATAAACTATTTTTCCTTTCCAAAGTAGGCCTTAGGTCTGTACTAAATAAATCTAACATTTTTTTTCGTTCTAATCTAATCATCGATGTTGTAAGTTGGTATCAATAAGAGCTGTTTATATACTTACACAAAACTTACACTACTCCAGTCCTAAAGAGAAGATCTGTTTCTCGTCTATGAGCTTTCATCTGGTCAACGTATGTTTCTAAGCAGGCACATTCCTCCGCTTTAATCCAACGAGCTTCCCAAGGTAATTCTAGATTTGAAAACAATTTTGCAATAAGTAAAAAAAATTACATTACATTTATGCCTAAATATAACCTGAAATGGTTCATATTCTTTAAAAGAATTTTGACCATAACAGGATATAGCACTGGCATGTCTAGGTACACACATTTATTGTTAGATTTTTAAAATAAACTTAAGTTAACATTTTATTTTACATACTTTCAAAAGAGTAAAGATATACTAAACCTAATCAAAATAATCCTGTAATGGGCAAAGAATAAAAATCTTTTTTTTTTCTTTTTCTATAAGCCTACTAATAAAAAGAAAATAACGGACGAGTATTAACAAAATTTACACAGGAATCATTACACAATAAGAAGAAAGTAACAGAGATTACTGCTAACAAAATTTACATGGGAACTTTTTATAATGAATGGTAGTAAGTCTATCAATTGCTAAGTTGATTGTATAAAACAGAACCAAAACAAAAAAAAAATACAAATTAGCAGAAATTTATAAAAAATTTTATATTATCTTTTTATTTGGTACGTCTCGCTGATCCCCTGTTGGTTAATTAAATTACTACATATTCGGACTGCGTGAGCCCATCATAAGATCATATACGGTTTCTGCGTAAAAGTTGTTAATCGTCCCATATGGAGCTCGTTAATGTTTAAAAACAAAGTTATATAATTATATATTGCGACGGACAGTGCGCAAAAGCTTGCCTAAGCCACTCGTAGTGATGGCAACTTTGCGACGACAGGGTGCGCAAACTTTGCACAATGTTTTCTGTCTGTAGGATTGCCCTACTTTGTCACAAAATAAAGAGATTATATCACAACAATTTCAATAGCCTAGGTGATATAACTCTGGTTAGGATAACTATGTCTATAGTCACCTTAACGAAAAATATTTTATAAAATTTCTTCCAGTTATTGAAGTTACTATTAACTTTAAATATGCTCAGCTCAGTAATTAATTTTAATTTTATTCGATGATCTCTGAGGAGTGAGAACTGTGGAACTGACCTTAGAATAATTAAATTATTTGTGCTTAGTGAACCTTCTATATTGATCATACACTGAAAACAACTTATCATATAGGATACTCAGATAATATGAATTTCTTGAACAAGGTAAATTATTTATAAATTGTTTTAATTATAAATCAAAAGAAAATTTATTCAACAAAAATAACTCAAAATTCTTCATGGTTTCTTTCCACTACTAAATAAAATTTTAAAGTCTAAATTTACTATTTACATCCATTTATTACTTCTTTTAGGTAGAACCATTTATTCTTTATTTAAGCTTTTATCTATTTTATTTAGTTTTACTTAATTATCCTTTCAATTAATTTTATTATTTAATTATGAAAATGATTTTATGTATTTAATTTACAAGATTAATTATTTTATATTTTGAAAAACCTAATTAACTATCTCAACCCAGTATCAATAATTATTTGAATTTAACTCAGGCAATATTTTGGATAGGGGACACCGTAACGTTGTTGACAGACCTTTTATTACTGCGACCCTTGGTTCTGAACTGCTTTCCCAGGAATGTTGATGGAAATACAGCCTCCCTGAAGTCCGGTTCTCGTTGGTATAGCTGACCGTCTCCCGTGGTTTGATTCTGCCTAGTTGAATTTTCCTGGTTTAAATTTCCTTGAAGTCTTCTAGTGCCTTCCCTGGTTTGATCTTCGCTTATTTATTCCAGTAGTTTCTCAAAATCCATTTGGTATTCCAGTTGTTTCCATTGCATCGATCCTGTGATTGTCGTTACGTCGTTTACTATTGTTTAGACGCCTTAGCTATATGCATCACTTATAGCCTATTTCAATTAAATTGTTCGACTGTTTTTTCACTATCTGTAATGAAAACTGATATAACACTGTCTCTGTACATTAAGTTAACTTGTGTATAAGTTCGAATGATTTTAATAGAAACTGTTCGTTGAAATATTATATTGCATAATATTTTTATTTATTAAAATGTTCACTGCTAGTTTAATACATTTCAAACCACTGGTTTCGTAATACTGCTTTCAAGAGAAAATTTATAAGTGTTTAGCACATCTCTACACAAGAGAAAATTAAAAC
The DNA here is from genome assembly GCA_963513935.1 of Aphrophora alni. Lineage (NCBI taxonomy): Eukaryota > Metazoa > Arthropoda > Insecta > Hemiptera > Aphrophoridae > Aphrophora > Aphrophora alni. Next base: position 40,185,796 of record OY740778.1, read on the forward strand.
TGTTCACTGTAGCACATGTATACTATAGAGAAAATATAAATTGAGTGATCTCGTCGTACAACTCTCCTCCAGAGAAAAATTCCATAATGTCCGCCTCCGCTTCTGTAAGCTCCTTTTATCGGCAGTTTTGCCCCCTCCGGGATACCAACTACTTCCTTTCTTTTCTATACCTTTTTCGCCATCTCGCAATGCAACTTGTATTTTTTTCTGAAGTTCTTGGGTTGGTACTACCCCCACTAACTTCCTAGTATACGTTTCATCTTACTATCTTTTACTCCCTCTACAGGCATATTGTCCTATTGTTTTATTTATTTTCCCTGGAACTTCTCTGAAACTTGTTTTACAGGATTGCGGTTTTCGTAGTCTTATTCCTTGTACTTTTTCCTTTCTTCTCAAAGTTGTGTGATGATCGTGCGACGTTTGGTTTGCCTATGGCTCGACTTTTCGTTTCCGTGGTTTTTCCTCGCGGAAACTCTTCTGATTTTGTGAAAGAATGTTTTTTTCTTTTTTCACATATGTTGGTTATGGTTTTAATATCTACTAGCCAAAATTTCATTTCTGTCCGATGATTTTTCTTTTCCTTTTTGGACTCGTAGATTTGCCTATTTTAACATTTACTTTTGGATTTGAAATTTTACTTGTTAATTGATACTTTAGCTTGAGATTTACAATTTTATTTTATTATTACCTTCTAAACACTAGGTCATTTCTTTTATCACCTTTTTTCTTTTATTTTAAGCTTAATATAGGTGTGAACTTCTTCATCTATTATGTTAATTAATTAACAATTTTACAAAATTATATCTTATAAAACTTTTACTCCTTTATAACTTGTATACTTTTTCAATTTTACCTTTTCATTTTTTTCAGGTGCTTTTTCACCTTCAAACTTTAACAATTATCTCTAACTTTTTAAATTTCTTAATTTGTTATTTAACATTTTTTATTTATCTTCATTTACTCTTTTCAAAAATTTCTCTATAATTTACTTTTGATCAAATTTGAGAATTTTCTATAACTTTAATCCTTTCTAACTTTACCATTTTTTAATTTACAAAATTGTGATTTCCATGGCCAATGTTAACACCTCCCGTGTTTCACATTTACCCATAAAATTCATCAATTTTATTATTTTAATTAACACCTTATTCTCTCATAAAATAACTACTTTTTCATAAGTCTTTTCAACAACTTGAAACAAGCTCAGGGACAAAAGTCAAGGTCTATTGACACAGTACATCTGGCCTGGATTTGTCTCTTTCTAATCTATTTAAGTATAGGGTGCACCACAACTTCTGTTATGAAATCTTGATTTTTCCATTTTATTGCAAAACTCAATTTTTCATTCATTGCATAAGGTTACACCGTTGCAATATATATGATTAAAGAATCATGATAATAAGGTTTGGGCAGGTTACTATATTCAAGGATAAAACAAAGCAAAAGCTTAAAGTTTCAAATATTTTAATAATATAAAAGATGTACAATTGTTTCGCTTTGCGGCATCATCGAGCAACGCATCGGGAAGTTGCCCGGTGATGCCGCAAAGCGAAACAATTGTAGCTCTTTTATATTATTAAAATATTTGAAACTTTAAGCTTTTGCTTTATTTTATCCTTGAATATGGAGTTTCAACAAGAAATATCTGCTATTACATTAAAGTAGGTTACTATATAGTCACCTAGCCAAACCTAATAAAACAATTGAGCGTTGACACATTCACTAACTTTATGTAGGCATTTATAGTAACCTAACCAGACTTGGATTTTGTACTTTTATATTTCTTATTTTCTACGAAACTAATGTATTTTGGTACTTCAAAAATGTCTTCTGTCATCAAAAATGATCTAATTGTTTGAAAATAAGATAAATACAATAAAAAAAACAACGATTTTCGTAACTAAATTTCAGAGCAAGGTAGAATGCATTATTACCATTTAGTTAAACAAATTAGGGCCTACTGAGGATACTTTAAGGTCTGTTGTCTAATTCTAAGTTTGATATTGCAATAATTGAAGTTTATTATAACCTTAATTTACAAATATCGCAGATGAGCAAATAAAATTACATTAGTCAATTATCTATCAACAGTAACGTATTATGTTGATAAACTAGTCTACATACTGTTCAAGATAATTTGGTCTCAAGGGCAACTTTTTAAAATAAGAAGGCTTTACATTACGTAGTCTATGTGACCTGTTATTCGTACATAAAAATAATTGCTACAAATTAAACTAGAACAATAAGTAAACATAATATTGTGAATGTGCAATGGTTTTTTTCTTTACCTTTTGTCTGTGAAATGTGTTTCGCTGCTGGCTCCAAATTAGAATTCCAGGGCAATTGGTGTGTCTTTGGTTGTCTGTGGAGGTCCTAATGTGCTCCTCACACTTGGTGTCAGAAGTGGCCCCACACTTGGTGAAAGAAGTGCTTGGTGAAAAAAAAGGTAAAACAAATTCATTCATATAATTCTTTTTAAAGAATTAATTTTTTTTTCAAGTTTGAAAAATTTTCTATAAAATTTTAACTTCTAAAGAAAATGCTATAAATATTATTAAAAATGATAATATTATTTTATTAGATATTATCATTATTGCTATTATATATTTTGGTGCAAATGATATGCAAGTGATTGCATTAAGGACAGGGATAGTTCTAGGAAGGTATTAAATGTACTAAAGTAAAATTATTACATTAGATATCTGATGCTGGGAACATCAGGACAAATCCTAAAATTTGCAACCGAAAATATTTATTAAAGGATAATAATAGTATTAAGATGTCTGAAAATGTCTTAACATATATTTCGTTACTTAGGAATAGGCTAAATGTAGTAGGACAACTTGTTATAGAATCAAATGACAAAGTAGCATATATGTATAATAATATTGGGTATGAATTACATGAGATCGACGATCAGACACCGGTTCCTAATCATTACAGAAATATTAAACGAATTTTGTCTTAGAAAATATGGTCGCAGATATTAGGTTCGCATTTGATCATTTATTAAATTGATTTGCCGAAAAATTTGGGAAATATCAATAAGTACATAATTAATTAATAAGTTATAACTTTAAAATGGTGGAGAATATTCCTATTGGCAGACATGATTATTCCATACAAGATCCGTTTAACTGGTAATGAAAGATGGAGAGCGTCCAAAGAAGCTAATCGACATTTGAGGAAGGATTTAAATAGAACTATCGAGGACAAAGATTACGAAATTAGTAGATTGGGTAATACGACAAATGTTTTGGATTTGCATTTGGAATTGGTATCGGGTTTGTCCACATTTTCGGGGGGAAAGAAACAGAGTCAATTGCGGACTTTGTAGTTTTTTTGGAGAATGCTGGGAAATGAAGCAAATGGAATAAGGAACAAAAATAAATATAGTGAAATTTAAGACAAAGGGGTTAGCAAAAACTTTTATTCAATCTGATGAAACTTGTAAATCGGCAATAACTTTTAAGGGTTTAACGGATGATATTGAAAACTAGATTTTCTAAAGTAATGCCTAGACAGTATTATCATGAGAAATTATTTGACGTAAAATAGGGAAAATACAAGGATGTTCAAGAATTTGCAGATAAAGTTAAGTCATTAAATAAGAAATTGATTTTATTAGAGGCTAATGAGGCAATAAATAGATTTATTTTAAAGGAAGCAGATAAAAGGGCATTAGAAGTTTTTTTGAAGGGGTTAACAGGTAAAGTCGTGGAATACACTAAAAGAAGGGATGCAAATAATCTACAGGAGGCAATAGATACTGTCATAACAATAGGGGAGTTGTAGAATCAAGTGTTTGACAAGGGTTTAGGGTTGACAGAAAAAAACAGATAAACTAAGCGCTAGAAAGTGTAGAAATTGTGGGGAAAATGGTCATGTAATAAACAAATGTTGGTATAAAGGAACAAATAGAGGTGTGGGGAGTTGTAACCAAAAACAGGCAGGGTAAACACTACAATATTTAATGCCGCAATCTAATAATCAACCGTGTTATCAAAATGAACAAGGTTTCAGGGGAAATTTCTTCCAGGGTAATTCTTTTAAGGGGAATAATTATAGAGGATATTATGGATTCAGGGGGTGCTTATAGAAGTCTGACACCACGGGTACAAAATGGGCAGACTCAAAATTTTTCGAGGGAACAACAAAATATGATAAGGAATAATAACGGATATTAGGGGCAATTGAGATATGAGAGGAATTTAAACACCAATGGGGTGAAGCAAAGTGCCGTTTCCCACTCCAATCATTGGAACACCCTATGCAACTACATAACGCGGCGCACAAATTTCTACCTTTAAATAAAAAAGGAGGGCCTCAAAATGTAAATGATGTTTCAATAAAGGCAAGAATAAATGGATATCGGGGTAGAGTTTTAATAGGCTAGATAGAGGGGCAGTAAGCCTAAACAATATGAATGTAGCAAGAGAGTCTGGCTAGAACCATGAACAGAGCCAGACCTCCATGTTCTTGCTTTTATCCCCGTATGTAGCACGAGTTAGTAGTAGAGTAAATGTAGTAATAAAATATAGTTAAATATACGGTTTACCTTTTATTTCTCATCCAAGCTAATTTTGAGAGGCTTACGCCGCCTGGCGTCTTGACGTCCTGACAACCATTCGAACGTGCAGCAATGAGCACATAAGGACCTCCACAGATAACCAAAGACACACCATCGCCCGGTAACTCTAAGTTGAAGCCAGCAGCAAAGCGCCCGTCACATGTCTATTACATATACATTTTTGTAATAATATTTTGCGATTTTTGTCATACAATTTTACTATATAGCCTATAAATATAATTACATAACCTAACCTGTATATTCCTATCACTAATCTAATTACATTTTTGTTTCCGTAGGCTACTAAAATGTCCAAAAATAAGTTAGGATAGGCCAGGTTATATGTTATATATTCAAATAGATTCTTGTAATTATTTAGTTTAAAACCAACATGAGTTATAAATCTTGGTTATAATCTTATTCATACGTATAGATTTTTAATGATGCACGTGTAAGTTAAGTTTACATGGCAACCACAATGTTTTGACTGATTACTAAAATCAAGCAACATTGAGCATTGTTATCACTTGGATGAGTGATAGTTCTTCTACCAAGCGTATATGGGATTAGTGTTGTTCAATAACAGTCAACATGGAGTGTGAGATGTGTGAATTATATTTGTTCGATGTCAGTAAGTAGGGCCTATATAGAACACGAATTGCATAATTTTGCTACCGGTAGTACATCATAAAGGCAGAAACACTACATATTTAACAAGAAAACTTAGATTCTACTAGACCTACTAGAATTACTGAAACTTAAAAGTCAATATAGAAAAGAAAGAGCAGAAATAACGGTAATTGTTTACATAAAGGTAACTGCTAGTTTTAGATTATTTTTTTTTTTACCGTCTACTACATACCTTACTTCTTAAAAATAAATAATGTTTAAATACGGAGGTCACTTTTTTCACTGAAAAATCACAATTTACAAACTACCATATCCACGGGTTTGATAATGGCTAATGTTCACATTGACATCTCATAAGTTATTCGAAATTTTAATGTTTATATCTGAGATCACAGATCAGATGATATGTTGTCAATCTTTCATATTGACGACAATACCTTCAATAAACTTATGAAAGATCTTTATATTTAGCCACCTGGCCGTCTTTGTTATGACATATAAATAGCGATCTAGCGTAGTCATTGTGTAATGTGCATGCGTCAAACCATACGCTATTCTCATTGCTATTATGTCTTCCCATTATGTATATAGGCCTAACCTATAAACCGTCGATTGTAAATTGTAATTTTCAGAGAAAAAAGTGGGTAAATGTGCAGTTGATATAGCGTTGTGACTGCTGTATATACACATAGAAATGTACGTATAGAAATACATATAGAAATGTACATATAGAAATACATATAGAAATGTATTGAAATCTTGTTTTATATACCTCATTATGAAACAATTGTATCATCCCTAAGCTGGGAAGACCATTTTAAAATGACAATCCATTATTTCTGTTTAAAATTTGCTATTTAAAAGTTTGCTTTCAGTGATCAAAATACATGATGAGAATGAGCCTATGCATCTAGGTTTCATAAGTCAAGAATAGATAATAGAATAGCATGACGTTAAAAGTGTCTTATAATAGATATGTACACAGTATAATTTCAGAATTATGTGAACTAGATCTCAGGAAATAAATACTAGACCTGTCTTTACTAAATATACATTATTACATATAATTACCTATCCGAACTTATTTGCTTTGCAAGGATGAATATAAACATCAAGTTATGAGACACTCAATACATTCACAATCATTGCCATATAAATTACAATAAAAAGATATCTAACTGAATAAGGTTAGGATTTTGTACATATAACTTCCTTATTTTAGACCGAAATATTAGATTTTCATACTTTAAAAGGGTCTTCCCAGCTGAAGGATGAACAATTGCCAATTATTTATTAATGAGGTATGTAAAAAACGATTTCATGAATTTCTATTAAATCTCAACGTGGTATCAACTCGACATTTACCAAAAAGTGACCTCTGCAATGGAAAAAAATATTAATGGAGTGGTTCAGGTTATTTCTAAAGATGGATTTAATTCTTCAACTATTATTATGTATGGAAGCCTATGCAATTGACAAGGAAAGGCTTGGGTGTGAAGTGGAATTCTATCAACTAAATTTGAACGTCAAAAATTGTTTTAAATTACCTAAAAAACAAATTACTAAAGTATACTACATGTTTACCTTACCATTATTGTTAATATCAACACATCAACACAAGAACTGTCAAAAACTAATATACCTGAAAGAAAGGTTATGGTCTTCCATGATGACTTGATTTCATTGTTACTTTCTCATTTGAAATGTAGGTTATATAGAAATCATTTTTACATAATTAATTATAAATTTTCAATTTTGTTATTAGCTTCTGCATTTAGCTAGTAAGCAGTCACAATTTGTTATTCATTTCTAGAAATTTTAAAACTACCAAAATATAAAATAATGATTCCAATAAAATTGAGAAAATATATATATATATTCCATTGTTGCAATTATATTGGTATGTTATGTAAGTTATAAACTTTAATTAATTACCAAATATTCAACGTAACATTAATGTAAACCAAATAAAACAGGGATTGTTCTACCAATTCATTATATACATATATAATTTGTACTATATTTTAATTGACGTAAAATCAAATTGGTTCTACAGTGACGGAAATCTAGTAGGCATTGAACAACTCAAAATTAAGTAAAAGGCGCCATTGAAGATTTATAATCCAGTTTCAAAGAAGTTCATACTGGTGATTTTTTCCACACTCCAAACCTAATTATTTCTTAAACTGAAAAAGGTAGCCTTTTGAAATAATGTTTAACCTACTGTGAATCTGTTTAACCTTAATAAAACATTATTTGTACAAAACCTAAAACCATCCCCAAACAAACTCAATCTCTAAAACTTGTAGAGCTTGTAATAGTATGAACATCGGCATATGTATTAGCTCGCTACGTTTTTATATATATATATTTTTTTTGTAAAATTATATTTAACTCTTGATTGGAGGTAATGAATATATCCAAACTGGTTTGTAAATTGTACCGGAAACGATAGAAGGTTGTACAATATTAAAAACCATCCCCATCACTCCAATCAACCCTCAACTTCAAATTTTGTTATCGGTATCTATGGCTTTTGATACTAATTAAAGTACATAACAATAATATTTGGTATAAATATTTAAAATCCACCTTTTTGAAATGTAATTTTGGTAGAACTGTAAAAAAACATATTTTTACATTACGAGAAAAAAAAAGTAATGAAGTGTTGTTGTTTTATATTTTTAATTGTTTTTTCAATGATTTAATCGTCGTAAATGATTTAAACTACATTATGGTGAGTTAAATTATAAAACATGTCAAATATTTAAACAGTATGTCAGTACATTAAAAATTAAACGTATCTATGTAAAAATATTGCCTAGAATATCATCTATTTAGTTATATTCTTAACATCTTACAATAATGGGAAGTGAGGAAAATCGTCTTCACAAAATACGCCAAATTTATATTTTCGAAAGTTCAAGCGCCTTTAACTTCTAAATGAGTTTATAAAAATATAATCAAGAATTAAAATATCATAAAAATACCATAAAAAATCGAGGTTAAAATAATCAATATTAAAATTAGCTGCCATATTGGAAAAGATATAAATGGACAGGTTTCATGTGAGCTGTGAGCTGCGCGTGGAGGGGAGGTACAAGTTTGTAGTTCGAGGCCGCGTGGGGACAAAGGCATTGTAGGGGAAACAGTCGGCGCCGGCTACTGTCCACAATCTAGCGGTCTTGCAGACGTCGTTGTTAGTACCAACACCCAACACAAACTGAGGCGACCGCTTCCCCCACCACCTCACTGTTGCTTAGACCACGCCTAGACCCACTGCGCACCCAAACTCCACAGCTCAGATGAAACCTATCTATTTATACTTACCTCAAAGCTGTACAGTGCGAAGGAACCTTACTCGCTTCGCTCATGTCGGTGACTCGACTCATTCATATGTCTAATTATACGATTATCACATTTCCTAGGGAGATAATATATTTTTATAATACTGTAACTTGGTTATTTGTCATCGTAGAGAAATGAGATTGGTACCATTACGGTCAGAAGAAAATGTGCTTTTTTTTTTTTTTTTTTTTTTTTTTTTTTTTTTTTTTTAATGTTAGTTACTTATAAGTTGAATAACACACGAGATATGGACTGTTGATAAAGGCCACTATTTAGACGTTTTCAATTAAATTTTTCTGATTTACGATAGGGTAAATCATTTACCAATATGAGCGCACTCAATGGACGTTAAAATCACTTTTTTCATTTTCCAAAGTCCCCGACACGTAAAAATCAGTTTAAAAACAGAAGTCAAAATATTTGACTATTACCAAACTCTAAATTAGTTTGTAAAAATCTTGGATTATCATAGTTCAGCTTAGTTGCTACAATACTATAGCCCGTCTCAAGGTAAGTTGAGGCAGGGTACCTGGCTGGAGGGTTAGGGCGATGAATAGCTGGGGTGGCCCGGCCAGTAAATCCCATTAGTCACGCCTCACCGAATACTCCACTTAAGAGCGGAAATGTAATAAATAATCATTATTTAAGAAAATACTTGATACTGTATTGTTAGTTATCATAATACAAACAATTGTGTGTTTGTCCCGTGCTAATCGGCCGACTTAAAGTATTGTAACATACTGTTTTGTTATATATTTCATTTATGTATATTTCATTCATTGTTTCCGGCTTGAGTGAGTGAGGATTTACTGGCCGGGCCACCCCAGCTATTCATCGCCCTAACCCTCCAGCCAGGTACCCTGCCTCAACTTACCTTGAGACGGGCTATAAAAGTGTTTTACTGGTACTGTGTAACTAACCGCAGGCGATACCAGATGGTCCAGTGAAAACACTACCCCCCCCCCCTCCAGTCACTCGCTCAATAAAGTTTTAACTATAACATTCAACCCGCTTTAAAATACAAAGTAACGTAAATGAGATAAACCACAATAACAACAAACTATACTTTTTATTAGTGACCTAATACTAAACAACTAACATAATATATATTTATATATACAAAGTTCAAATACTGCAAGTAAAAAACGATTCAAAATTTGATTACTTCATTCAACAACTGACTACCACCAATTTAATAGTCGTATAAAGTTTAACATTTTATTATTGATTAACAAAATCTTTACATTTTTAACTATCATTTTAAAAGAATTCACAGATATTGTACACAAAATATGTTTTTTTTTTTAAATCATCTACGTACTAAGTGGGGTAGAGTTAACTATTAGAATTGATTTATGTATTGAATAATTATCTTAAGTGAAAAATATACCACCTAGACTAGGAATGAACCTAGGATCTTTGGCTTTAAGCGCCAATGTTCTACCAACTGAGCTATCCATTGTAGCTTCCCAACATAGGATGTATACTTATCACTTCATTTTGCTTTATGCTGTAAATTTCGAGTTAAAAATTACAAATGTTATATTTTGTATCTTAATTCTGTCGTATTTTAAACAACCTTGCATATAGTTTATGATTATTAGGAACATGATTTTGTTCGTTTGTGTTTTTTAAACTAGGCAAAATAGATTAGACTTTCATTGACAAAACTATCACAAATTATTCCTAACAATTATCTTATTTAAAATAGTTTGTTAATTTCACAATAAACAGGAAGCAACACATTTTAAACATTATAACGTGATATCCTCCATAAGCAGAAAGGATTTCTACAAAGTTGATAAAACTACCACAAATGATTCTTAACCATTACAGTATATAAAATATTTCCTAAATTTCACAGTACACAGGAAGCAAACAATTTAAGGCTTAAAACAGGATTTGTTTCATAATACCTTTGATTTTTTAATAGGGATTAAGGATTTATACATAGTTAATAAATCAACCATAAATTATTCTTAACAATTACTGTATATAAAATAGTTCGGTAATTTCATACCATAGTATCATGATTTTATCTTAATTATAAACAATCTTGAACACTTTTTAGGCTTGTTACAATCATAATTCGATTCACAAAATTATCACAAATAAATCTCATCAATTTTACTCTTATTAAAAAACTTTTCATAATAGTTTTTTCTCGTAGTAACTAAAAACAGACATACTGTTTAATCAATATTTGATAATCAATTCAAGATTGCCACCGTTATGGTACTAAATCTATAAGTGATAAAAAAAAATCGTAATAATGTGAACCATCCTTATATTTTCACTGGATTTGTAAATATGTTATCAAAATTTATGGTGTTTATGGATTGAATACGTAATTTTGTGTATCTTCATTTTGGAATAAAAATAAATTTCCCTTTAGCATATAAAAAAATATATGACTGACAGGTTGAATATGTAGGTGTGGTAGGAAATATTTTAAAGTAGGTCCTAGAAGTGAAATAATTAAAAGAAATACACTTCCAACCATTTAAAGTCAGTCTGTCTTAAATGGTGTAGGGAATTATATGTTTACCCAAATAAAAAAATAATTAAACCACTCACTCAGAACCAAGTAATTATTAAATTTCTATTCTTTCATAGCGCAGATTATAAACTGTTTAAGTTTACTAAAAAAAAGCACGGTACTTGTGTATTGTACTAAGCCCCGCTTTTTTGTAGTCTACATCAAACAGAAACTAATTAAAATAATACTGCAATTTTAGTTATGTAATAACCTAACCTAACCTAACCTAATCTAACATAACCTAACCTAACCTATTTGTAGTGATTTTTGCTACCACAAATCTGATCTAATTTTTTTTTAACAAAAAACTGGAATAGGTTAAGTTGGGCCAGATTTATATTCAAACACACTTATGAAATTATTCAGTTAAAATCAACATAAGTTATTATGAACAAAATAAAAACACAAACCGCTGTTAAAAACAAACAACGATTCTCGTAAGAGTGTTGCGGTAGCTTTGACCTTGAAGTGGTGCAGTTTAGACTGAACGAATGGCTGACCTTGAAAGGATTCCAGTGGGGCGAATTAAAGACGCAATTATGTTTTTTTTTTGTTATGGCAGATGACTGATAACAAAAACTGAATATATTTGAAAAAGGATATTTCGAGTTTTGATCTTACAAAACAGGGAGAAATCGTATGGTACACAAGTACCAAAAATACTGAAGAATATGTATGTCTTAAAATTGCATTTTATATCGAAATATATACTGTATGCTGTTGTTATTTAAAAATATAAAATTGGCTGACATTAAAAAATGACAGCTACTTTTCAAAATTTGTGTAATATATGTTTAATATACAAAAAAAGTAAGGGAGGTTCACATTTAAAGTTTATTGTACCTCTTAAAGGTTTAGAAATTCTAATGATCATCTTACGTTGATCACCCTGTATTCCAAGAATCTATATTAATACGTACTTCCATATAATTATTTGTTACATCTTAATTACTAGATGTATTACAAACATTTTTACAAAAATATGAAACTGTTTTTATACGTTATTCCACATTTCAAAGCTTTTTTTTTGTTTTTAACAATTGATTATTTAATTTACCATTTCTTACACCAATAGAGTTTTCTTATCTAATACTGAATTTTACATAAATCGGTAATTTCGCAGTATGAGAAATTTTAAGCGTATGATTTCATAGAACCAAATTTGAAAACTTTTCAATTTATAATCATTAACTGTTTATGCTTTTTATAAACATCAAGACATATTTTATAAATAGTCGACATCTAAAACTTAATTAATTGTAATAAATTCATTTAAATTATATCTATGCTGATAGGAAAAGAGACTAAAATTCCCCAAGTAACAATTTCTAGATTTTTCTAACGAGAAGAAATCTAAATTACAATATTTACTTAATCGTTAAACGTTTGATTTTCACAAAATATTGTTCTTCATTGAGAAATGTCCAATATTCTGTGTTCGGTTAATATCAAATTAGTTCACTTTGAACAGTTTTAATTGGTAACTTTATCGTAGTCACTTCTCAAAGTAAATTCACACTCGGGTTGTTTGGCATTTTCACGATTTGATGACCACTTTTTTGCCAGTCCTCAGCGCCTTCAGCTCGTCCAAATTGTTTACTAAACTGTAAGTAAAAACAAAATATTAACATTATTATAATAGAAGTTGTACGAACTCCATCACACATACATTTAAAACTTAATAAACCAATCATATTGGTCGCGATATTGCAAAAAATATTAGTTCGGGGTTATTAGCAAACAAACGCAGTTTTAGAACGTAGTGTATCTCAAAATTTGTATCAACAATATTGATGATATTTTAGTGTAATCTAAAGATCTATGAACTGAAGAGATATACAATTTTGTATGGTGCAAAAATTCAACAAAAATCGTATTTTTGTATTATTATAGATAAATATAAATATTTAATTGTTTGTTTCAGATTACCCATTTTATCATCAGACTGGAAATGCGGCCGAACAAAGTGTCGCTTCACTCACACAAGCGCAGAGGATTACGGTGTCCGGTGAACTACCTCCAAACCACCTGTTTGAGTCACCTACTGAGCTTCACTTTATAAAACTTTAATTTGTTTTATTTGATATTTGAAAATAAAATTAATAATATACAGTAATTTTATTCCACACATAATTACAAGAAAAATGAGACCAAACAACGTAGGCTATAATTAACTGAATTATAGCCTAAAATCATAGTATTAAATGTTTCTTTAAAGCGTACCTTATCATAAATAGATATATATGTTTTTGTATTTTTTTTTTTTTTTTTAAGATATTGGTTACATTTTTCATTATTAGTTCGGAATGTTTTGCTGTTTATACATTATTCTGACCTTCAGGTCGACGTCGGTGAGTCCTTTGACGGAGGTTATCACAGTCCAAAAGGGGGAAAAGAAAAAAAAAGAAGAAAAAGAAGAAAAAAACATTATTCTCCGTATTACTGTTGCTTAATTGAGCAAATGTTAAATTTACTAAAATAAATTGTGTAAACGCCAATATTACAGTTTTAATACATATTTATTGATACACACCTTATCACAAAGTAAATAATAAAGTACAAATTATATTTTATACTGTTATTATTATATTGTGCTCCTTTGTTTCATTAAAATCGATAAGTACATTTTTTTGATAAAGATATACGATAGTGTTATTTATTCACACTTATTAGTGATCATACTGTCATTCATTTTGTAGCAAACATTGTAATTTTGGACTCTATTAAAGTAACTTATACAGGGTTTGGTCTTATTTTTCTTGTAATGAACTGTAGAATATATTACAGATTTTATTTTAAAATATCAAAATAAATTCAATTTGATCAAGTAAAGCAGAGTAGGTAACTCATGCGGGTGGCCCACGGTAGTTCTAATACTCTGAGCGCCTGTGTGTGTGTGTGTGTGTGTGTGTGTGTGTGTGTGTGTGTGTGTGTGTGGTAGTGATGTCTGAGTTCAATTATCAAAATCCTCGGAACGTTCCGATTATTAAAATCTTTGGATACGGAATAAAATATTCGTAACTAGGAACAAGGAGACGATATAATATTCGTTTGTAATTCACTGATTGGTAAAGCTGAATTCGAATCCGATGCGCAAAATAATTCTGCGCAGATACTCGAATTCGAAATATTAATAATAATCGAAATCATTTGAAACCGATTATTTCGATTATTCATTTCACCCGAGTATCAACATTGCTAGTGTGAGGTGACCCTTCGTTCAGCCACATTGCCCGTTTGATAATAATAATTAAACTGCTCTGCGCAGGCGCATGGAGAGAGAGGAGACCAGATAGTCTCAACTTTGGTAGTCCACGACTATACTGTTACTTACTCTAACGCATTATTCTCTCTTTTGACTTGGAAGGCTGCAACCACAATCCAAGACAGCAGGAACAACCCCAGCAAAACCATGATGAAAGCGATGTAAAAGTCCAAAGAGAACATGAAGAGCAATGCTTTCATAGGAACAGCTAGGCTGTCAGTGAGTGTGGCTTCTTGTTCAAACCATAACATTGGTATCATTACGTCAGGCACTTGACTGTACATACTGTAAAATTAAAAGAATTTTAGGTTATACATAAAGCATCTTCCAAATGTTAACTTCATAACTGGCAGGACATTTTGTGCAGTTTTTAATGTATTGTTTAATATAATAAAAAAGTAATATTATGCAAAACACAACTTGTTATATATCATTTTTCTCAAAGAGGTGCATAGAATTTTTCTGTGTAATAAAAAAAAGAGTTAAATGCAAAGGTTTTGGAGTTAGTATGTTGGGAATAAAAAAATGTATTGAAAACGCCACTTAAAAGCCCCCCCTCTCTCTCTGTCTGTCTGTCTGTCTCTCTCTCTCTCTCTCTCTCTCTCTCTCTCTCTCTCTCTCTCTCTCTCTCTCTCTCTCTCTCTCTCTCTCTCTCTCTCTCTCTCTCTCTCTCTCTCTCTCTCTCTCTCTCTCTCTCTCTCTCTCCTCTCTCTCTCTCTCTCTCTCTCTCTCTCTCTCTCTCTCTCTCTCTCTCTCTCTCTCTCTCTCTCTCTCTCTCTCTCTCTCTCTCTCTCTCTCTATAAAATATCTCGTACCCTCTTTCATTATTTCTGAGATGCTCAGTTACATAATACTTTCCAATTCCACAGCCACCATAAACTGCACGATTTGAAGGGGATTTACAGAGAAGTAGATCTTCCACTTCTAACTGGTATTTTCCCAAGGTTATTTCAGTCTATTAGTAAGTGGTAAGTGGTTTCCTCACCCTCCATACAGTACCTAATGGTCTTGTCGTCCGTTAGACCAAGTGTACAACGACCAGTAAGGGAGCCCGCTGTATTCTTCGTTTATTCTCGCACGCAGTGGATTCCTTATCTTGTCTCAGTCCTTTTACTTCTTCCAGAGTTTTGATCTTCTTCACCTCTTCTGAGTCTCATCTTTTAAGTAGTTCAACAAAGAAGGGAAGCTTAGGTTAGGTTAGGGTAGGTGACGTTATGTTAGGTTTGAGTTAGACGTAGGTCAACCTAGCAACTAAGGAGGAATTCCACTCATGATAGAAGAAACAGCCAACAAAGAAGGAAAGACAGACCAGATAGTGTTGGAAGAAGGAACGTCCCGCTCAGGACCAGCAAGGCCAAAACCATGAGGCGAGGGTAGCTTCACGAAAATACGAATTTATCTGGGCATTGAGATTCAGGAAACACCTTAGAAGAATATTAAAGAAAATGATAGGACCTGCAGATTCTGCAAAGAGGTTGTTGGAGACCTTATATCATCTATTACTCGAATGCAGATCAGTAATGCACAAAAGGACTTGAAGTGTGAGAGGGTATCATCTACCTTTGAACCCCTTCGTGTGTTGCACTTCCTAAATAAGTTATACCTGAAGGGGCTTCTACAGATGGGAATTCCCAGTCTCAAAAGAAATAGGGGTCAGAAAAGATCTCGAGTTTGCACTACATTTCACCCTTTCATCACTACTACTACAGATTGAATCTATTTATAGAACATCACCATACAAAACTCACCTGATACCTTCTTCTGGTCGCAACAATACATTTATCTGTAGCCTTGCTCTTACCTCCAGTGGAACACCCGTTGTCTGTAATCAAACAATGCACAGAATTATTTAGCATGCATGGAGAAAAGGACTAACTAAAATATGTTTATAATTTACCACGTGTGGTAAATATAGGTTAAGTTAGGTTAGATTAGGTTAGGTTAGATTAGGTTAGGTTAGGTTAGATTAGGTTAGGTTGGGTTAGGTTATGTTAGGTTAGGTTAGGTTAGGTTAGGTTAGGTTAGGTTAGATTAGGTTAGGTTAGGTTAGGTTAGATTAGGTTATGTTATGTTAGGTTAGGTTAGATTAGGTTAGGTTAGATTAGGTTAGGTTAGGTTAGATTAGGTTAGGTTAGGTTAGGTTATGTTAAGTTAGTTATGTTAATATATATACAGTAATTTACCTTAGTCTATAACAATCCTTTATTAATGCAGGTAGGCTACGTCCGTTTCATCTTCAATGAGATATCATCAGGCTTTTGTACATTGTCACAAATATTTTACACACAAATACACAGACATGTCATATAATATAAAACATTATATATTTGAATCACTATAATACTGTTTAAATACAATACATTAAAATCTACAAAAATGTTGTTGTCCACTCACTATCAGTAACTGAATTTTTACTGAATATTTACTTTTCTTGTGCGCCTCTCGGTCATGGGCTTATAAAATAAAAATATAAAATAATCATCCCTAGCCCAGGAATACTCTAACAGTTATAGGAGTCACAAGAGAACAAAAGAGGTCAAGAGAGACCTGATAGGCAAAATTAAATGGACGGATTTAACCAAAACATTTTTTCCAATTTAAAAAACTATAGTTAATTGTTTCGATATTTTTAATTGAATCTCTTTAATTTGTTTTAAAATGATGTTCTTAATACTAAGTTTAACAAGAATCATCACAAATAGGTTAGATTAAGTTAAGTGGTTATGTAACAGTGCTATCCGTGGATAACCGATAAGGTAAAGTGTGTTAACATGAAGATAACGGCCATAACCAATGTCATAACAACTTTGTACTTTGTTTACTTCCTTATTTATTTATTTCCTTATTCTATATCCGTTCTATACATACCAATCTAGATAAGAAGTCAAATTAAACAAAATACAAGCGTCTAATGTCTTGTAAACAAAGGAATCAGCAACATTCATTTCTCTAGTTTTTGTGGTTAAACAATTCTCCGACTAATTTTCAAATGAAAACATAATTTTATGACAAATAAAAGGGATTCAATTATAAAGTAGGGTTGAAATACCAAAAAAGATCCTCATACCCAAGTGTACATCCAGCTAGGTTACCTCTGTATTGCCACGCCTCTAATTACTATAATAACTGAAACTACCAAAGCATTTAATTTCAAACTTACTGGTTCTAAAGTAATGTAAAACGTATGTTTCTTCGGATCAGGATTCATTCCTCCAATTGCATCCTTATAATAAGGATCAGCAAGATGAAAATGAGGGAACGATGCAAATGCAGGAGCACCGAAGCGGCACGCTGTTACATTGACTACTCCAGAAGGTAGACATTCCCCGTCACAGAAGCAACTGCCCTCGGGGTACAAGGTACCATTGTCTATCATTTCCTCACCTCCTGTGAAACGATATCCTGTTATACCTTGGACTGTGTGTTCGTCTGCGTAGCCGAAAGATATCGATCTGGAAAAATGAAAAGAAATATAAACTACAGAACACCTCAGCTGCTCACGTAACTGAGTACGGGATTGGCAATCCCCAGGGAACGTGCTAGATCTACAGTAGCCTCAGACTAGGATTGTGTCTGGTGTAAGGGGCGTGTCCTCTCTTCTACTCGCTACCCTAGCCTGACTTGACAGTACAACCCATTCCAAGAAAACTAGATACACAAATTACTGCTTAGCTACATTTAATTCCAAAAATGCAATTTCGTGACAGACTTTTGTAAACATTTTATTCTTATTACACCGACAAAAGAAACTAAAGTTGGGTAGGCGTTTACACAGAAGCATTTGAGGTCTATATTTTTTTATTGGGATTGTACCGTTGAAAGTGACGTAATTGTAGTATTCGAGGGCTGGGAATCTTTAGTTTATGTTTATAAGGCGATGGAAAGAGAGTTTCTTTGCTTTTAAACAACAATATATAACAGAAAAGTTAAACGTTTGAAATATTAGTAACAGCATTCACAGTGAAAAATAGCTGCTTTTTGAAGTTTGGGTCATTAAAAATGTCAAAACTTCATAATATTTTGTTTTAAACAATTTAACCGAATCGTAGAAAATAAGTTTACAGAACAGTCTCCAGAGAGAAAAAGGGTCGATTTTTACAACTTAATTATTACTGAGTCCCTTAAGTGGTTTAGATATTGATTTCAAAGCTGAATATTGGAATTTATGTTTGTAAAATGTTAAAACATTTAAAAACCTTTAAAATAGTTCACAAGAGAGTACATCACAACTGGAAAATGATTAACGATTTAATCTCAGAAAGTTATTGCCCATTTTAAATATTTTTTTAGAAGTGTAAAATTCCTAGATTGAATAGCGTAATAATGAGAAAAGCTCTTTTATATTTATAAAATAATCTATTAAAAGAGAATGTTAAAAATTGAAAAATATCACTCATATAATTCACCAATTCTTCCTTGAAATGTAAAAATATAAGTTACTTGTTTTCCTAACAAATACAAATAAATGTATTTTAATTTCTAAAAACACATTCAATACATAATAATTAGATAAAAGTTTGTCATTATTACAAATCAATACTTTCATCTTTAATCAGCGGCGTTATTTATAATGTAAAGAGTGTATACAAACATATAGACATAAATCCAACCACAGAGATAAGCCACCACTAGGAACAATAAACCTGTAATAGTCTGCTGTATAAAATTACTTGAGTAAAGTTCACAGCGTAAAATCCTGCTGTGACAAGAGTAGAGAAACTAGATACATCAAGTTTGCATAGTTGCTAGTGCTTGAACTGAACATTAATTGTAATTTACAATATCCATTGTTCAATATCAGACCTTGGAGGAACAATGAAAAATACTAGATTTTATCTTGTAACACTGAAGAAAATGTAGTTTTATATTTAAAATAATTATACAGAACTGACAAACATTAAGATGAGTTAATTGAGTAATGATAAGAGTAAAAACATCGACATTTATGCTAGAGATGACATTAATTAAAGGAGTTTCACCTGGAAATGCAGATTTGTCATGCCAAATCTGCTCTCTTCCCATACAACAAATCAAATAATTAAGTACTCTCTGAAGTAAAATATTTTTTAAAAGTAGGAAGGTGCTGTAGTTTTCAACAAAACAATTTAAGAAATAACTTTCTCAAGTAAAATCATGTTTCAAAGTAGGGAGGTACTAAACTATCCTTAAAAACAAAAGAAGCCTTTACTTTCTCAGGGAAACTTTTTTTTCCATATCAAGGAGTTGTTTGCACTGTACTAAAAACAATAACGTTCTAAATTAAAATCATTTTTGAAAGCTGGTAGCGTTATTTTTCAAGTTTTTCCTAAGAACAAACGAAGCAATACCTTCTCAGGAATTTTTTTTTCATGTCAATGAGGTGCTGCGCTGTACTAAAAACAACTTTCTCCAGTAAAATTTGTTTTCACTTTTAACATTCTTGTGTAAAACAAATCGAGCAATAACTCTCTCAAGTAAAATAATATTTAAGTAAGAAGGTGCTGTATTCGTTTCAAAAACAAAAGAGCACTAATTGTCTCAGGTAAAGAAATTTTCAAAATCAAAGAGGTACTACACTTTACTAAAGAAAAAAACTAAGCAATAACTCTCTCATGTAAAATAATATTTAAAGTAAGAAGGTGCTGTACTCATTTCAAAAACAAAAGAGCACTAATTGTCTCAGGTAAAGAAATTTTCAAAATCAAAGAGGTACTACACTTTACTAAAGAAAAAAAAAGCAATAACTCTCTCATGTAAAATAATATTTAAGTAAGAAGGTGCTGTACTCATTTCAAAAACAAAAGAGCACTAATTGTCTCAGGTAAAGAAATTTTCAAAATCAAAGAGGTACTACACTTTACTAAAGAAAAAAACTAAGCAATAACTCTCTCATGTAAAATAATATTTAAAGTAAGAAGGTGCTGTACTCATTTCAAAAACAAAAGAGCACTAATTGTCTCAGGTAAAGAAAGTTTCATAATCAAAGAGGTACTACACTTTACTAAAGAAAAAAAATAAGCAATAACTCTCTCATGTAAAATAATATTTAATTAAGAAGGTGCTGTACTCATTTCAAAAACAAAAGAGCACTAATTGTCTCAGGTAAAGAAATTTTCAAAATCAAAGAGGTACTACACTTTACTAAAGAAAAAAACTAAGCAATAACTCTCTCATGTAAAATAATATTTAAAGTAAGAAGGTGCTGTACTCATTTCAAAAACAAAAGAGCACTAATTGTCTCAGGTAAAGAAATTTTCAAAATCAAAGAGGTACTACACTTTACTAAAGAAAAAAAAAGCAATAACTCTCTCATGTAAAATAATATTTAAGTAAGAAGGTGCTGTACTCATTTCAAAAACAAAAGAGCACTAATTGTCTCAGGTAAAGAAATTTTCAAAATCAAAGAGGTACTACACTTTACTAAAGAAAAAAACTAAGCAATAACTCTCTCATGTAAAATAATATTTAAAGTAAGAAGGTGCTGTACTCATTTCAAAAACAAAAGAGCACTAATTGTCTCAGGTAAAGAAAGTTTCATAATCAAAGAGGTACTACACTTTACTAAAGAAAAAAAATAAGCAATAACTCTCTCATGTAAAATAATATTTAATTAAGAAGGTGCTGTACTCATTTCAAAAACAAAAGAGCACTAATTGTCTCAGGTAAAGAAATTTTCAAAATCAAAGAGGTACTACACTTTACTAAAGAAAAAAAAGCAATAACTCTCTAATGTAAAATAATATTTAAGTAAGAAGGTGCTGTACTCATTTCAAAAACAAAAGAGCACTAATTGTCTCAGGTAAAGAAATTTTCAAAATCAAAGAGGTACTACACTTTACTAAAGAAAAAAACTAAGCAATAACTCTCTCATGTAAAATAATATTTAAAGTAAGAAGGTGCTGTACTCATTTTAAAACAAAAGAGCACTAATTGTCTCAGGTAAAGAAAGTTTCAAAATCAAAGAGGTACTACACTTTACTAAAGAAAAAAAATAAGCAATAACTCTCTCATGTAAAATAATATTTAGGTAAGAAGGTGCTGTACTCATTTCAAAAACAAAAGAGCACTAATTGTCTCAGGTAAAGAAATTTTCAAAATCAAAGAGGTACTACACTTTACTAAAGAAAAAACCTAACCAATAACTCTCTCATGTAAAATAATATTTAAAGTAAGAAGGTGCTGTACTCATTTCAAAAACAAAAGAGCACTAATTGTCTCAGGTAAAGAAAGTTTCAAAATCAAAGAGGTACCGGTACTACACTTTACTAAACAAAAAAAATAAGCAATAACTCTCTCATGTAAAATAATATTTAAGTAAGAAGGTGCTGTACTCATTTCAAAAACAAAAGAGCACTAATTGTCTCAGGTAAAGAAATTTTCAAAATCAAAGAGGTACTACACTTTACTAAAGAAAAAAACTAAGCAATAACTCTCTCATGTAAAATAATATTTAAAGTAAGAAGGTGCTGTACTCATTTCAAAAACAAAAGAGCACTAAATGTCTTAGGTAAAGAAATTTTCAAAATCAAAGAGGTACTGCACTTTACTATAGAAACAAACTAAGCAATAACTCTCACAGATAAAACAATTTTTCATGTGAAGTAAAGCTGAAATGTCCCACAAACAAAACAAGTAGGGAGAGTGATCATTCAAACCCATCATTAAATATAAGGAGTGTACTAAAAATATCGGATTAATTTTATTTCTCTGTTTCTAAATGACATAAATACTTTAAATCTGTAGTTTAAATCTAAAGGGTGCCTTACAAATTCTGTTACTACATACAAGTTTCAAAAAACTCTAAAATTAATTTTTTATTTTAATTTTAAATAAAACTATATTGTAATTATCCTAAATGTTTGGTTATACCAGAAACTTACCTACAAAGTTGGGCTGAAAACATTGTCAATGGATAGCCTTTACGTATTCCTGGGTGAAACAACTCTCCCGCTGAACCTCGTATTTCAGAACACGTGCCGCTGTAATATTTTGTTTCATTTTGGTAATTCCATTGTGCCATTTTACCAAGATCCATAATACTCTCTGCCCCGGTGTTCATGGTGAAGACACCGTCCAGAAGCGTGGAATCGTTCATCTAAATACAAAAGAATAAACTCATTACTATTCTTAAAATATTGTCCTAGTTACAAATTTGTTCGTCAAAGAATGCATTTTTTTGTGCAATATATCGTGTCTCAACCGTTCACTAACGTCCTCCCAGTTGCACAAAACTAAAGTTCTAAATTTACAAAAGTATCCGTTTAATTTTATCATTAATTATTCATTTTGTTTTTATTACTCTTTAATTTTACATGTACAAGATGCGAGTTTCTATTTGAAAATTTTCAGTACTCTGACAATTCCCCTTTTTAGGTGCGAAATTCTAATCTATCATGTACGAAAATTCAAGTGATCTAGTTAACAGTCCCAAAAGGGTTCGGTTCTATTTAAGTTTGTACAAAAGTGAGGGGGGGACTTTACTAACACACTGTATTCTTAGTGATTGGAGTAGATAGGTTAGGTTAGGAAGCTGAAAAAATCGTTAATAATTAAGTCACTCTTAACTTAAATTTAAAACAATCTCTGGGATGTCCCACTTAAGATTGTATATTTGTCCATTAAAACTGACAGTAACTCATCGAACGTCACAATTGGCCTTGAACTTCAAGTAATGTACACTGGACAAAGAATTATCCATGTACGTCAAAGATTATGTTTGGGTAATGTTGTACTTGCCAGACATGTTCGTCAAATATTTGTTTAGGATCGTAGACAATGATATGTTGAAATACTTTGAATTATTTATTTTTTTAAAGGCGAAACACCATTCGGTCATTATCGCCTTGTACAAATAAAAAGAAGAAACGAACATAAAATAAAGAATCGTGGTCTTCAAACACTGTAATAGCGGCAGGGTTGGAAGAGAACAAGAGTTGGTCAAGTGAGATTTGATTTAAAAGATGAAAAGGGTGGATCTAACCCAAGACTACATGAAGAAAAGCGTAGATCTAGCTAGGGACCTTGGGATTGCACGTATTCACTAAAGTAGCCCCCTAAGGTTTAAAAAAAAAAAAAAAAAAAAAAAAAAAAAAAAAAAAAAAAAAACACGACGTATTAAAGTTATTCGTTTAGTTTTTACTTTCCCATAATGAGAATGTTATGTGATGGGTCAAAAAATCGACGTTGACTTTTCCGTATCCATTTTGAGGTCTCCTGAATAAAAATAATATTTTTTTTGAAATTCCGTCTGTATGTCGTACGTGTAGTGCTCTTTAAATTGGGCTATATCTGGTAAAGTTTATAAATTCACCATATTTTTGTGTGTAGTAAAAAAAAAATATATATATATATATTACGATTTTCTCAAAATCAGTTGTAACTATTTTGATAAAATTTTGCTAAAGTGTAGTCTCTAAAGACTCAAACAAAACACATTGGTCACTATCTCTTGAAAAATACTCGTTCCTGAGTTATCTTTAAAAAAAACAACAGGAAACTCGGCCGATGAAATGTATAAAATATGTAATTTCTTAATTACGTCTAAACCAATTTAGTTCAAATTTTAATTATATTAAAATTAATGATTCCAATCCGTGTGTAAAATAGCAAGTGAAACCATATTACGGTTCAAAAATAATTTGCAAAAAAAATAAAATAATTGGGGGGGACAGCTAGATTTCAAACACGTCTTACGCGGAAGATGTATTTATGAAACAAGTCCTCTGGTACTTATCTTTGAGCAATAGATTCAAAACTGGCCACAATTCAACAATTCTTCATTTTTTTAAAATGGAACTGCTCATTTTGAGGTATAAATCGCTTATTTCCGATATACCCATGCATCATAGGGTGCACAGCTTTGAAGAGACTAGTCGAATTATTAAAGGGGTTACACAATATATAACAACCAACATCACACAACACTGGTACAAATTAACTCAACGGGTGAAGTTGGCCTTTAACCATTCTGAACTCAGTTCGTTGTAAATAAATAAATAAATCATACAATTGGGGAGTTATGTCTACGGTAAATTCACGGTATCACCTTAATTAATTAACTAGCCATAGAGGAATTTAAAGTGAGAAATAAAAACTAAAATTACCACGAGACTGGAATTACGCGCCTGGACTAATTGATTTCATGGAATATTCTTTTCTTCACTGTTAGCGTGGTTTGCTTAACATAGCGCAAATTAACTTCCGGTCAACTCCTTCCTATTTTAAGGCAAGTGCATCAAGCTCAACGTAGGTTCAGCTCAACATCCTGGCCCAAGCAGGGTGACAGCGTCACAAAGGGAAGTAAATTAAATATTTTTAAAGACTGTGACCATGGTTCATTTAGATTTTACAGAAATAATATTTTTTATGAAAACTTTATTTGGCTCTATTTGTTTTAGTAAAGTTTGTTCAATAAAGACTTCACCGTTCATCCTAATAGTGCACAGAACCAATACCAAACCTTGTTCTCACCTTATAGAACCAACCAAATCGATCGAACGGTATATCAACTCCAGCAAACTGCGGCAAAGTCCTGGCAATGTCTATCAACTTATCTCTATAACCTTCAAAGAGAAACTCCCGTACACGTCTGGTCACGGAAATATTCTGTTTTGTACCTGATAATGTGAGAGACAAACTGGCTTGTAGGAAGTACGACCAATGACGCACGGTATGTGCTGCTGTCTGGAAACAAAAAATATTACTAATTTTCAAAACAATTATTAATAGAGTACACGTACAGAACTATTTTTCTTGTTGTTTAAAAGGTTAGGTTAGGTTAGGTTGGGTTAGGTTAGGTTAGGTTAGGTTCGGTTAGGTTAGGTTAGGTTAGGTTAGGTTAGGTTAGGTTAGGTTAGGTTAGGTTAGGTTAGGTTAGGTTAGGTTAGGTTAGGTTAGGTTAGGTTAGGTTAGGTTAGGTTAGGTTCGGTTAGGTTCGGTTAGGTTAGGTTAGGTTAGGTTAGGTTAGGTTAGGTTAGGTTAGGTTAGGTTAGGTTAGGTTAGGTTAGGTTACGTTAGGTTAGGTTAGGTTAGGTTAGGTTCGGTTAGGTTAGGTTAGGTTAGGTTAGGTTAGGTTAGGTTAGGTTAGGTTAGGTTAGGTCAAATATCTCACCAGTGCAACAACGTTCAAAGTAGTCACGTTATCGTCCAATGAACCTTTAGAGTTTTCCTCATCAAAGTACCACCTCCTTTGCATCTGAAACGTCACTGTGTTGTTGTCATTCCAGGATACATTTACTTTCTCGTGTACTTCTCTGGGAACAACAATTAAACTGTATAAATACATATATAATTAACAACAACAAGGACTTCACTTGGTTACAATTATACTATTATAATAATATGCTAACATTCCAACCAACAAATATACAAGGTTGTTCAAAAAGAATGGTGTAGAATAAACAGCTGTTGTAAACAGTATTAAACAATCAGCTGCGTGTAACAGTGAAAGTGCTTTGACTAAATTTTGTTTGTGAATGTTGAGTAAATTGAAAAAAAATTGTAATATCAAAATAAGTAGACTTTTGTTTTTTGGAGTTTACATGAAAGCAATCTGTTATGACTGAGTAAAAAAGTACTAAATAATGTATTGAAATAGACCACCTCACGGAAATTGACAGTTGGGTACGACAGTAAACTATCATAAACCAAAAGAGACAGTGTTCAAGAAGTCTACGCTTGCAGTTCAAAAAAGTCGACATTAGGTAGGTTAGGCTTACTGTGTGGTATCTTAACAAGTGGTCTTACAAAGTACAACTGGTGAAAGAATTAAAACATAAAGTTAAGATTTAACGCCAGGATTTTGTATTGAATATGATTGCCGATGGAAGAGGACGGATTCTCTGAACAACTCATGTTCAGTCACGAGGGGATGTTCCACGAAAGTAGATAATTTAACCGAGAAAGCGTTAGGATCTGGGGTAATGAGAACCCAGATTTCATTTTCTAGAATATCAAATATTCTATCAAAGTAAATTTGTTTTGTGCTCTTAAGAGATGTAAAGTGTACAATTCTTTCTTTTTGCTGAGACAAAATCGCTGATCATGGTTACCTGGTTATGATAAAGGAACAGATATGTATCAGATGGAAGAAGATATGATAAATTCAGTCTTTCATCAATAGCATCCATCTGGATGTTCGAGCTCACCTTAATGATACCTTTCTTTTTGGGATACCGAGCTACGAATGACGATTCACCAAACCTAATTTGGCCTCCGCGTTCAACAGATTTGACAACATACGATTAGAGGAACATAAGCAACTGGTGTTTCCGTTAGTTCTATAAAACGAATTTTAAAAGAAAAAAAAGTAATTTTTGCAGGGTGACAAAGTTTAAAACATCTAACAAAAAAAGAAGAAGGAAGTAAAGAATAACAAACATTGACAACTTCTATTTATGTAGTGAGAAGGATCGTGGACAAATTTCACCTAACGGAAGGTGGATGGAAAACTTCAAAGTACTTATTTAGGGTTTTATTAAATAAAAACAAAATATAATATAGGAAGTATATGGGCCTTATATAACAAAAATCGAACAAATGCTAAAAAGTGGTAAAAAACTAAATTTTTAATAAATTTACACCCATTTTGAAATTTATATATTGATTTTGCTGTTTAAAAAGTTTATCTAATTGTAAATTTGAGCATAATTACCAAATTAAAACAAAATTAAAAATTATTAATTTTTTTGAAAAAAAAGATGGAATTTGAAATTTATGTAACGATTTTTTTGGTTAGAAAGTTTGACACAATTGTTTATATACAAAACAAAGACGACTAACAATCGATAAGACGAGACGGCAAAATGAAAAACGTTGACATCAAAATGGAGCTGAGTCCATGCTTATATCAGCAGTAGTAGGAATGATATCACTTCTCCACACTAATGACCTCAGGGAGATAAAAACTAAAATGAAAAATTTTTATTTCGCTAAAAAAGTCAACATGGATTATCGATGCATATTTTAATCCTCCTCAGGTGATTACCCATAGTGAGTAGAGGTGTTGCAATCCCAGAGAAGCCTAGCTGGATGTACAGATATCTTTATTTAGTCTTGAGTTGTAAACCATTCTTACATTTTCCTATTAGTTCTCGCACCATCAACTCTTGTTTTTCCCGACAATGACACTATTATAGTATTCGAAGTCTAGGCGTCTTCATTTTAAACCCTTCTTCTTTTTTATAAGGTGATGATGACCGAGAAATGTTTCACCTTTAAACAATAATTTCAATATACAATCATATGAATCACTAGAGCACTGTGGTGAATGTACAATGAATGAAAATTCCCCAAAACCACAATAAAATACTAACAACACAAAGATTAGGCTACAAATCTTCAAATTGTAGTATTTAGGTTAGTGTGTATTGTACATCTGAAGACGATAGCAGTGCTATTGAAATGTACATAAGGTAGAATATATATAACTTTACACTCTTTGTGTTTTTAGTATTGTCTTGAATATATTTAATGTAATTTATTATTATTTCTTTTTAGTATATTGTAATCATAAAATTTTTAAATTTAATAATCCTACGATATTCAGAATGGCACAACTATCGTGAAAAAGTGCTGGAATGCTTGACTTGCATCGGAAGTAGAACACCACGAGCTATGAAAGATATATAAGCGGCCGACACCAAGAAGAGGGGGTCTTTGAGGTTGGAAGATACCGGCTGCGTCGCTAGCCGTGGTGGAGGAAGACAGCCCAGGGAGTTTGAATCCAAACTAGAAAGGGACTGGCCGATTTTGAGACTCTACAATATGAGCAAACATTACAATATAAAGGCACTTATAATCTCAGTCATTTCAATTGAACAAAGAGTAATAATAGTTGGAATCATTCTGGGTTGTGTGTGATGAATATTTAGTTTTGAATATTGTTTTAAATGATTGTTGATATTGTAATCTCACAGAGACAATAACGTGTTTTGCTTTTCATATTGATCCCACTATTTTATTATTGTGTATTCGTTTTGGAATTGTATGAAAGATAGATATAAATTTGTGTTGTTAATAAAGATTAATTAAATACTGAACCACTGATTTCATTATATTGAAAGTTAAAGAACCCAGGCAGTTTCGAGGAGCCGGTCCTAACAGTGTTTTATTGTGGTTTTGAGGAATTTTCTTTCATTGTATATATAGTTTTTATGTGAGATAATAAACTTACTACTTCATCAATAATATTTAAATATTTCAACTGCCATAAAATTTTCTCATAAGAATCAAAGTATCAGGAATGTAATTCCAGTATTGCATCAGCTAACAACAATAAACCTATGATGTTCATTATTATTTAACAATCCCTTCCCTACTAAACAAATGTAGGTTATTCTCTCCCTTATGGCTTCAGTTATAAGTGGGATGATGCAATGTAGTTTGGATTGGTGTCAGACACGTGGGAGAGGTTGTCTAGAAAAGCAGAACTCTTACAAGGGAGAGAGTGGATGTACGCTTTAAAGATTTGTTCTTTTGAGTCTGGCTGGCTTTAAAAGGATGTTTCTTCTCATTGACTGAAAGAAACAAAGTTTTATTATTATTTAAAAAATAAATTAATTATCACCACACCAAAAATATGTTAGCTTCTCACGAAGTAAGTTTGGTGTTTTTCACGAAACACTTGTGGACCCATTTTTAATTGCTCACACAAACTTAGAATGGAGAAATTTCACGGTGATAAAAAAACCTCGAAAATATACATTTGAAGTTCTCCAGATCCAAAAAGTCATTTTGGAAATTATTTTCGGCTCTACAGGCCAAACTTGGAATCCGAAGATAATTTGGGGTTAATAATTTAGGGAATACTCTTGAAAAGTCGTATATTAGTTTTCTTATACACAAATGATGGGAATGCCCGATTAAACGATTTTAAATGACACAAGCCATCATTATGAAATAACTTTAAAATCGGAAACGAACTCAAGCCTAAAACTAGCTGGATCAATTTTAGCTGAGACAAGTAAACATAAGGAAGTAAACACAAGTTTCTGTTCCTGGAATTTGGACGAGATGTTACAAGTGAGCAGGTAGAGAAGTAAACACAAGTTTCTATTCCTGGAATTTGGAATATTTTTTTCCAGCCTCAACTAAACCTGAGCGGGATTTGTTTAAGTTTAAGTTTATCTGTTACTAGCCGAGTACCCGTCCTTCGTACGGGGTTGACGTATATTTGTATTGAGTGTTAAGGGAGTTTTCAAGGCCAGTGGGACGTTGCCTGGTAGAATGTCTAAATAAAAATAGGCCTATGTGTTAACCAGGCACCCTAAGAATGTCCATGTACAATTTAAGCTCAATGGGTCCAGTAGTTTTTACGTGATTGAGTAACACACACA
The DNA here is from genome assembly GCA_963513935.1 of Aphrophora alni. NCBI lineage: Eukaryota > Metazoa > Arthropoda > Insecta > Hemiptera > Aphrophoridae > Aphrophora > Aphrophora alni. The sequence goes on from OY740778.1 coordinate 40,215,462, forward strand.
GACAAACACCATTAGATTTTTATATAATAGTATAGATAGATTTACGCATTTGGTCTCGTAAATTAAATTCGTTTACAGGTAATAAAACTCTGTCATCTATGCCTATTAAAAAGGAAGAAAAGAACATAAAATAAAGTTCCATATATCTCAATACTCTAAATCGTCGGTGCCTAAAGAGAGCAAAAGTTGGTTAAGTCAGACCCGAAAGGAGATATAAAAGAGAGGAACTTACACAAGACTGAATGAAAAAAACCTAGATCCATCTCGGATTTATTTTTGAAGTCGCCTACATTATCTTAAAAATCAGGAAGTAATTTATTTTCTTGTAGCAAATTGACTCACCTAAAAAACAAACAATCAGCTGTTACGCTGTTTAAAGGTGAGAAACCTCTCGGTCATCATCACCTTGAATCAAATAAACTGACGTAGAAAAACGCGAATTATCTACGTCATGTGTACATCTTATTTGACTTCCTCCATGCTGTGTCAATATGTGTCAGTTTTAAAGTATAAAATCATGTTTTGGTAATGTAGGATCCACAGATATATTGGTTTAAAAACCTTTTAAAAATTCTGACGTTTGTTTGTGAATGACAAATATGTTTAAGTAGAAGTCGTACGAGTTTAAGTGAAACATTTAACTGAAAATCCTTCTATAATTAAAGTTTATTTTTAGTGATTATTGGGTGTTATATTTTTTGTTTCTCCATTCAACGTGACCATTTTATCTTCGCCACAATTTATATCTCGTAAACTATAATCTGACGAAAAACTGGGAATAGAAAACCTAGATAATTTTTTCATGGTGTTTAAAAATACGTTTTGAAAATTGAAAAAACGGCCAAAATTAACCAGTATGGCGACATTAACAACATATATCCGGAAATACTAAATTTACCAGATATCCCTCACTTAGTTTTTACACGAAATATTTTTTTACCTACAGAGCAGTTTGACTATGAAGTTGTTAATCCCGAGCTACCTAGCTGGGATTTATTGGTATGACATGTTTTTATGTAATATTCTGTTAGATCCCCCTCTTTCATTTGTCCTATCAGGCCTCCCTTGAACAAACGTTGTTCTTTTCTGACGCTAAGTGTCTCTATGATCTACTGTACTTTTTACTTAAAGCGAAGAAGACTGAAAGGTTTTTCATTCCGGCAAAAATTATCTTGAAAGGTCAATTTGTCTTGGAACGTACAGAATCATGTATAGAAGTTGAAAATAATTTTGCACCCCCCCCCCTAACACTATTATTAATTAATATTGATTGATTGATTGATTTATTTCGAGTTAAAGGGCCTTTAAAACCAATTCTAGCACCGCGAACAATGGCCTATTACGCAACTAAAGCCTCCTCATTATAACTTAGCAGATTTGTTACCCTTACGAGTTTGACTAATCCACTAACTTGCTCATCAAACGATAGGTCCTCAGGAATTTGGAATCCAAACCTTTCGCCTCTTATTGGTCAAGGCCTTACAATTGAAAATTATGTGCTCTGCGGTCTCCTCATCCTTCCCGCACAGTCTACACACAGTTTACCGTTATAAGCTTCTCTCCTGTGTAAGCGTACTCTCTGACAGTGTAACGTAATTTGTCTGAGTTGTCCCCTACCTCGGGTTATTATTGTCCTTTCAGGTCTACTTGAAGGGATGTCCTTATGTAATGATTTGCTATTGGAATGTCCCTTACGGCTTCCCCATCTTTGCAGGTGTGTTTCATGAACCCACCAGTTTACGGCCATACACGCATATCTGACAACTTTGAAAACCAACCTCTAGGAGTACAAGTTCCAAAAATTTTGATTTATTACGGTGGTTTTTCGTGTGGGCTAACGTCTTTACTTTATGCCCGTAGGCCTAATGAAGTCAGGAGAATAGCTTAACGTATGGAAACAAGTTGATGGGTGCCATTGTGGTGCTTACCCAGCCCATAATAAAATCAGATCCTCTAAATATAATAATTAAAATTTTATTGTCAGTGTCTCGTTCGTAGTGGCCTTTGAAACAGTAAACATGTGAATAGACCTCCACTCGCTACGCTCGTGTCGGTGACTCGGCTTTACAGAAGCTTGCAATACGATTATAATCGTTTTTGGAGATCAGAGATCAAAATTATGTTTTTAACAATAACTTCGCTATTTGTCATCGTAGAAAGGTCAGATTGACACCGTCAAATGTAGAATTGAAATCTGCAAAATTATATCTAATTTATTGTTTTATATTTACGATAACACACACCAGATATGAATAAAAACTTTTCAATAGCTGCCATTTTGACATTTTAAATTTTTTTAGTAATGTTATAATGAGCCCACTACACCAAATGTCATGTTTCTCTCTTGTCTTTTTTTGTGGCTGTTATCAAGCTTACGTACAGAAGACAACGAAGGACGGAGGTTTCCTAAAGCTATGAAACGTTAAGTAAAACAATACTATACTTATTGGATTAATAAATTTACCCTAAACTTCGTATCAATATACTGAATGAGTATACGATTGGTAGAAATATGAACACCAGTTGCAGCAGTAAGCACTTTTTTCCCTGTGTATGTTTGAAAATTCTCATGAACAGTGATTTATAATTATTGTAGAGATTCGTGCTAGGTGACCTGATTTCTAAGAAAGGGGAATAGTCTGCTTTACAGTGGGCGAGAATGCACTGGAAATTTTGGGCTATATCTATTTCCCTAGTTTTGTAAAGGCACAAAACCTGTGTCGTCATGATCCCCTTTAAAAAAAGAGAAGAAAAGAAGATGTAATAGGATCTAGTAGCTTTCTAATATTCTAATGACATCCTTTATGTGTTTGAAATCTAACTAGCCAGACTCGTTACCCTTCAGGGACTCGTACTTTTATTTGGAGGGGGGTAGCCTATTTCTGAAGTTCTCGTCGCTAGTAGCCTCCGGCCCGACAGCTATAAGCCGATTATGCTCCCATATATTCACCGTACACCGACCCCAGTGATTCTGACAACCTGTAGGATTTTTCTGTATGGTTTTCTTATTAAAATTTATACTAGGTTGTTGATATCGAAAGGTTCTTCTTCTCTTGGACCCCAGGGCCCCGCAAACAAATAATACGTGTGCTACGGTCTCAGGACCGTAATACGTAAGTAATACGTATGAAACTGCAAAGACGACTTGTAGTAGTCCTACCTTATTTAAAGACTCCAGATATAGCCATTTCCGGTAATCATGGCAACGAACTGTCTCAGAGACACTCTGTTGTACTGAACCAGCACTTTTGTCAGCGCAGGATCTGGTCCCGAGAAAACACATTTTCCCAATCTCTGCCCAGGAAATTGTCTCCTTAATTTGACGTGTTCTTCTGGGGTCCATTTTTTTTACAGTCTTGCAAGTAGGTCCCCACAAGGCAGATAGCGGCCCCTTTTTGGGCAACAAATATTCCCTCTCATTTTCTGTTATACCGCAATGCCGTTGTACCCATCCCAGGTGTACCATGTTAACATTTGACAGGATGCATATGGAACGGGGAGAATCCCATACAAATTTGGATGCGGTTTATACGGAGCTGAGGGCTGTGATTGCCAATCTGAGATGTACACATACTGAGATTACAAATCTCAGCTTGAAAACTTTACAAACCCACCTAGGCCAGCTTCTAAAGTTACTAGAGTGGTTTGACAGTATCCTCCATATCCAGACATTTGATCGTGTAGTGATCCGTCTGTATACAAAACAAGCTGTCCTGGATATCTTGGTAGCTTGCTATCTTTACAGTATTCTATTTTGTTTGAGATAAATTTGAAAAGTCGAGTGAAGACAAACTTGGTGTGCTTGACATCAGATGACATTTCCAATACCGTGTTTTTCAATACATTCTTGACGATTTTGAATTGTGCCACCTCACTGTAACTCCCTCTCTATTCGAAAGAACTATAATTTAAAACACATCGTTCTTGATTAATTTGTTATTGACCGTGTACAAAAAGATTATTTTTAAAATTATGTTATGATAATTTAATTGCCTTTATAGCAATGCCTTTTTGAAATATTTTGTAGTTGTTTATTTATTACATAAACAACACGGTTGAAAACAGTAGAAGTGGATAACGCGTGTACAGTCCCACATCTAATAGGGATAAAAAACAAATATAATTAATAGTAAAAAACACAGTCACATTCACTCCACCCATCGATAAAATATCTATTCATAAATACGATAATACATTGTATTGCCTGAAAACAAATAACCTTACATTATACTTAATTCTTAACGTCACGCTATTGACCTAGTCTATAATTAACATTTATTATAAAAATTTAATTATAAAGGAAAATCCTGTGTTTTGTCCATGAACAAAATAGGGAAATAATTATACAAAGGAATATTATTTAGTCTTTCAAGAGTTATAATTTATTGTAACGATATCAAACTAATCATTTGCAAAATTATGATTAATGATATCAAAAGATAAATAGTTATTTAATGTACAAATAACTAAAAAGAATAGAGGACTTTTAGTCTTGAAGGAGCAAACGGGCCTACACACTAAAAAAAAGTAACGGGATATCTGGCCAAGGACGGATGTGACTAAAAAATTGTATAAAAAAAGAAAACAATGGGAAGTTGGCGTCCCTAACGGTACTTCAGAAAGGAAAGGTTCCAATTGTTTTAAAAAAAGACTTGCAGAAAGTAGGTCGACCAATCAGATGAGATTCCGCTTTTAAAAATCAACGGGCAGATTTTGAAACCCGCCACTAAAAAGACAGAAACGTATGTTTCGGGAAAATTACAGGATTTGAACGAATCAACGCGGAGCAAACCAACTCGAGTTCAAAAGAAGGGATTAAATTCGGTAAGAAGAAATATTGAAAAGGAGAGTTGGTCGGGGACTGTTGACCAAAGAGGCTAGACGTCTGTCTTAGGGCGTCTCTGAGTTCGTTAACTGAAAGTCAATCAGAACAAATTTAGTATCAACGAGAAGTTAGTGAGTTAGTATTTCGTCGTCAGGAAGGAAGATTACCAGTTGCAGTTAGGACCATCCGTTACCCAAGGAGTTCAAGAAGGAATTTGTGAGTGCTTCGTTTTATTCAGTGAAAAGAAAATCCGGTGAAGTTATTAAAGCAGAGTCAGTGAAAGTTAGTGAAGTGTTATCGTGAAAAATCGACCAGTTGAAAGGGAGCTGTACCGTTTATAAGTACAAAATTGTTAACCATTCTATTAGTATTAGTAGTAAATTTCACTTCAATTGAGCCAGCAAAGGATTCCACCACGAGAAATTAGAGTTAGTGCTAATAAAAATTGAAAAAAAGGCAAGCCGTGGCAATAAATTGTATGTTCAATGTTAAAGTTTGAAATTGATTTTTTTTTTCTAAAGAAAAAAAAAGGTTTCATTAGTCAAGAGAAAAAATAATCTTGGTAAAATAAGTGTTAATGTCCAAAAAGGATTTAGAGAAAGTTTTGAATATTGTGTAAAATAAAAAATCATTGTAAGGAAATTAAAATTAGGTTAAGGAATGTGTGAAGAGTGAATGCAGAATTAGTTAAGAACATTTTGAGTTAATAAATATAACTGTTTTCTAATATTTAAAATCTTGTATTAAAGTAAAATTTTATTGAAGGTTAATAAGTTGTGTTTGCGTTTTTATTATTTATTTAAAAGTGTAAAAAAAGAGAGGTTAAAATAAATGCCCTCAAGAGGTGTAATGTTATATTATTTTTCATTTTCCTATTAATTGGTAGTTTGTACTACAGTATAGCTGTGCTACTAGACGTCTCAAAAACATCGCATAAAATAACACAAAATATAAAAATACTTGTAATCTGTAAAAGAAACATTATAAAAAAAATCTAGTTAATTACGTCATTACGGTACCTACCCAGCCCTATTATACAATGTAATAGCATTCTAAATGTAGTTTCTTGGGCTTTGTGAGAAATATTGGTAGATCAAACAGTAGGGCAAGTTTGTTTAAAACAGCTGTTTCACGGGTTTTATGAACCTCGTATTTGTGTAGTCACTTGACAGTCCTCTTGATGTGTTTCCCTGAGCTCGTGTCAGTTCCTCGGCCCTGGTGGGCCTCAAAACAGTTCAGTGATTCACTACCCTCGTGTCTGTAGTTCAGCTCTGGTGGATCTCGAGTATCATATTTTGAGAGATTAGGGTTGGAAATTATATTTGCGCCAATAACTAAGCTATTTGAAAAGATAGTACCAAACTGAATCTGTAAGTGAAATTTATTAAAATCAGTAAGATAGTAAAATATTAAAAACATAAATAAAAAAATACATAAACTGGAACATAACTTAAAAGAAAATATTATTATGAAATATTTACGTCTTTCTTGATTGCAACCGAGGATTACAAGTAACTCGTCGAAACAGTTGTGAAAATTGCAGTATCCACTACTGTTCTCAATGAATTTGTTAATACATAATATTTCAAGTGAAAAATATGCGACCTAGACGGGGAATTGAACCCAGGACCTTTGGTTTTACGCACCAATGTTCTATATATGTGGTATCTAACGAGGTAATTATTTGGCAACTGGAAAAATGCATCAAAAAACAAATTCAAGTGAGAAGTGTACGTTGGGAAGCTAACAAGGATAGAGCATTGATGCGTAAAGCCAAAGGTCATAGATTCAATTTCCAGTATAGCTAGTATATTATTCAATTGAAATATTATTTAAATATCATTTGACATCGTGCATCAGTGATGAACAACTTAGAGGGAATATAAAATCTTATATTTCGTTACTTTTCATCATATAACCTTATTTATACAGAATGATCCAAGAAAACATGACATTTTGATTACTGTAAAACTGCAATACATCTAAAGTAACTCTGTGGAAAATTTCAAACAGCTGGAATAGATGCCATTGTTGCGGTTGCTATGGCGATATGTGTTATTTATTTACTTATATTTGAACTGGTGCAAGTATGTAACGCTTGAACACCTATTGCACTACTAACTTATTGATTGCTATTTAACAGCTGGTAAAAACGTATAAACGTTAAAATCAATAAATACATATATGAACTTACTTGAAAGTGTAAGGACCCATTTCTGTAAATACTGGTTTTGTATTATTTAAAATATCTTGTGGGTTTGTCCAATTCCAGAAATAAAAATGCATACTTATAGGTACTGGTGTGCCTTGCCAGAGGTCATGACTCATCGATGTTGGTGTCAACTTCAAATCCTGAAAAAAATTTATTGTCAATTATCTGTAATATACATTTGGAGCAAACATAGTAGCGATGTTGATACTCGAGTGAAATGGATACTCGCATTACTCGGTTTGAAATGATTTCAATACTCGTATTATTATTTCGAAATCGAGTATCTGCGCAGAATGATTGTGCGCATTGGCTTCGAACTCAGCTTTAACAATCAGATCGTTTTAGATAAACCTACACTTTTGCCTTCTATGTGTTAGACTGATCCGCCAAGTATTTATTTTTTTAAACAATATGTGATTGACACTTGTAATACGTAATTAAATGTTATCCTGCCTCGACACAAATTCAGTAATTTAACGTTAGTACAATTATTACCAACATTAATAATTTAGTTGTTACTTAAAATAAGTTAATTTACTATATTTTTTTAATAAAGATGGTAACCTATTAATATTTATTTAAATATAAATAATAACAATTAAATAATAATTTAATTTCCTTTTTGTTAATGTGGAAATAAATGAATATTATTATTTTAAATTGAACTTGTTAACAAATCTAAATCATTTTAACTCAAAATCAAATGTTTAATTAATGTGAAGTGAAAAATCAGCTTAGAAACTAATATAACCAAAGTAGAAACACCGAGCATTTTGTTTGGAATTGACACAACACTAACGAATATCGTTGTCCGAGGATTTCATTTCGAATTCATACTCGCAAATTACCTCCTCCTTGTTCCTAGTTACGAGGATTTCGTCCGAGTACGAAACCGAGGATTTTAATAGTCGGAATGCTCCGAGGATTTTGATACTCGGACTCACCGAATATTTTAATTCGAACTCACACATCACTAAAACATAGAGTTAGATGTAAAATTATTTATCAGTTATATATTCAGGACTTTAGTTAGTACTCTCGAAATAACATAACTGGATCTACAAATGTTTTTCATGTTGTAAATTGTATTTAAATTGATTCTCACGTTCGTCTTGAAAGAGAAAAGTAAGACAGACAGACATATTTTATAATCCTATTTTTTTTGGAACTGAGGGGAACCCAAAACGGATATTTTCGTAAAAAAACTTGGCATCGATTTTTCAACATATCACACAACCGTACCTATACTACTTATACTTCAGAAAATAATAAATGTGTACCAGTATGCAGTGATAAACTCACGAAAATTATACTCCGTTTCAAGTTTAGTTGGCAGTGTACATTAAATACAGTTAGGTTGCGCTATTATACGACTTAAAAACATCGTTTAAAATAAAGATTACGATTATTATATATAGAGGGTTTCAGAAATAGTTGTGCCAAACTTTAAGTGGTGAAAATAAAGAAACTTTTCTACAAATATATATCCGGAAACCCATAGTTTTTCAAACTATCAGCCATTTTGTATTTAAAAAATATTTAGGCTATAGTTTTTGAAATTATTAACATTTCGCGACGAAATTTGGTACACATTTTTATGCAACCAATTTATCAGTGCACCAATTATCAAAACTTTATCTCATAAATTTACAAAATGGCGGCTGTTTCTATTGTTTTAAAATTTAATGGTTATAGAAATATAGAATTAAATAAAACTTTCAAACAGTCACAATTTGACAATTTATAACACAAACTTTTGATTCTTGATATACTGACATGAAAAATGTGTAAACAAAATTTCGAAACTAGATCTTAATAATTTCAAAAACTACAATCTTTTTTTCAAAAACAAAATGGCCGACAGATGTAAAACGAATCGCTTCCGGACAATTTTTTTGCACGATGTTTTCAGAACACTCTGTATATCTCTCTACGTATCCTGAAGGGGAAAAAAACACTAAAGAATAAAAACAAGTTGATGGATGCCATCATGGTACTTACCCAGCCCCATCACACAATGCAATCAAAGTAAATGCTCTAAGTAATGCCCAAATTTGTTTTCTTGGACTTTAGTAGATCTGGGTGTCTTGTTCAAAAAACTGTTTCTTTAAAACAGTTGTTACACAGGTTTTTTGAACTTTATAATTCTTTATAACACTGCTTTCTTGACGTCGGTATGACCTAATGAGCTTTTAACGAGTGTAAATATTAAACAGTCTCCACTTGCTTCGCTCGTGTCAGTGTCTCAACTCAGTGGGGCATGGAAGATGTACACATGTGAAAGAGCCTCTACTCGCTATTTTTGCGATTTTTTTTGAGTAATAATTGTATTAAATTTCAGATCTTACGTTAAAAATTAGCCAATTTAAAAACAAAAATTTTAGGTTTTACTTTTGTGTCTCGAGTTTTTGGTGGATATGAGATCTTCAGAGGAAAACTGTGGTTTTTGAATTATGTCTGTCTGTAATCCGTCCAAAAGAGTTTACCTTTTTTAATTAAATTTTGCTATTTCGGTTACATCTTGGACTTTAATAAAATATTTATTTTAAAAAAATTGGTGTTCCTAATTTGGATAATTTCATTTTTTTTCTATACTCGTTACCTGTAAATTTCAGTGTGGCACATCATGACTCATTGACTTAAATCGTTGAATTGTATATATATGTTACAGTCATTGTTATTAATCAATTATTATGTATAAGGTCTTGATATTATATATAATGCTAGCTAAAGTGATTAATTAATTACTATAACCAGTCATTATACATAATGGCCAGTGCGATTTGGCTAAAGTAATAATTATATTCAAATATTAATCAGTTTGTCTAGATATTATGAATAATAGCTAACATGATTAAGGTTAGGTTAGGTTAGGTTTGATAGAATAAAACTCGAACACAAGTTCTCACAAAAATTACGTTTATTTAATCAAAAGTGTTTCAACGACAAAATCGCCATCCTCAGTGATACATGAGCTACTATAACTAAATTATAACTTATTTACAACTTAGTTTATAGTTATGTTATTGCTCATGTCTCACTGAGGATAGCGGCTTTGTCGTTGAAACACGTTTGATTAAATACACGTAATTTTTGTGAGAACTTGTGTTCGAGTTTTATTCTATCTAATATTATCTCACAAGTCAAGCTCTATTTAAATATAGGTTAGGTTATTTTTGTTTTAGTCAGGTTAGGTTAGGTTATGTTAGGTTAGGAATGTGTTGAGTATAATATGGTAAAACAAACATTGGTAAAGCGGAATATAATATGGTTAGGTTAGGTTTGGTTAGTTTAGTTTAGGTTAGGTTAGGTTAGGTTAGATTAGGTTTGGTTTAGTCAGGTTAGGTTAGGTTAGGAATGTGTTGAGTATAATATGGTAAAACAAACATTGGTATAGCGGACTATAATATGGTTATCTGAGGTTAGGTTAGGTTAGGTTAGGTTAGTATAGTTTAGGTTAGGTTAGATTAGGTTAGGTTAGGTTAGATTAGGTTAGGTTAGGTTAGATTAGGTTTGGTTTAGTCAGGTTAGGTTAGGTTAGGAATGTGTTGAGTATAATATGGTAAAACAAACATTGGTATAGCGGACTATAATATGGTTATCTGAGGTTAGGTTAGGTTAGGTTAGGTTAGGTTAGGTTTGGTTTAGTCAGGTCAGGTTAGGTTAGGTTAGGTTAGGTTAGGTTTGGTTAGGTTAGGTTAGGTTAGGTTAGGTTAGGTTAGGTTAGGTTAGGTTAGGTTAGGTTAGGTTAGGTTAGGTTAGGTTACGTTATGTTAGGTTAGGTTAGGTTAGGTTAGGTTAGGTTAGGTTAGGTTAGGTTAGGTTAGGTTAGGTCAGGTTAGGTTAGGTTAGGAATGTTTTGAGCATAATATGGTAATATTACATTGTATAACTGGGTTTAGTGAGGACCATGAAGCGTTAATGCAACTCATTTTAAAAATAAATATCATAATCGTAAGTTTTGCTTACTTAAGTTCACTTACCTTGCTTACAAAGAACATTAGGAAGTTGGGCCAATAGTAAGGAAGTGTAGCGCCAAGTAATACCAACGAAGCTCCTGTGAGACCGATTGATAGTTTCTGCAAATCATACATTCTGACTGGCTGATATTTCCAAATGTCATTCTGTAACAAAACGTAAGAATAATGTCCTTCTGATACTCACTTCACTGTAATTGTAATAAATCGTTTATAATTAACAAGAATTTAATAAATTAATTTTAACCACAAATTTATTACTGTAGTTGTAGAGAAAGTAAAGCGATTAGTCAATAAAACGGGTTCGAGTTTACGTAGAGATATTCCTTTTGAGATCGTCTGAATTCGGAGAATAGTGGTCTCGATCCACTACTACTCAGGCTGCATACTTTCTGTCAAATAAAACCTTGCTTTGCTTAGCTAAAAACAATTTTAAAAAAGAACTTTAACTGAAATTAAAAATTATGTAAACGATCAACGGTTTTGGAGATTTCACAAATATACACAAAAATTAACTCAATTAAAACACTGAAGCTAAAGTTTAAAAAATTTAAAAACACATATATGTTACAATTATTTCGCTTTGCTGCATCTTAAGGCAACCGATAATTAAGAATGGCCTAGCAGTTAAGGGAGGGTTAGTAAACTATGTTATGGGATAGGTTTTAGAATTGGTGAAGAGTTTAATACAGTTTATTCATTTAAGTTAAAAGTAGGCCTTTATAAAATTTTCGAACGTTTTCAAGCATTTTTAATACAATAAATGTGACTTTGTTAATTATTTTAGACAAGTTTTAGTCTAAAATTATTTCACCCACTAAAAATTCCCAGAGGGGACAAACTCTTGTAAAGAGTGAAATAGCCCACCTTATAAAAAGCGTAGAACGATTCACATTGAAACTACCAGTACATGACCTTGACTTGACTCAACTGGTCCTAATTATTCAATTTACATTGGGATTAATTTAATTTCTCTTTACGCCTAATTGGGCGGGTTAAAGGGTCGTTCTGGTCCTATGGAGAGAACATTTTCATAGTGAATGAGAACTTTTAAATATGCCTAACTATGAAATAGACGTTGTGCTTCCTCATTGTCATTTAGAACTTGAGATGCGATTGTTAAAGTGTTACAACTCATTATTTTTTCATATATACGTAACATATAAAAAGTTATATAAAGAAGCCTTAGGGCCTCACTTAGAGTGGGTACGGGCTTGGCAATCCCAACGTATCCTAGCTAGATATACACTTTTTTATGTAGTCTTGGTTTAGATTTCACTTTTTATATTTCTTATCAGATCGCTCTTGACAAACTCCGACCTTGACTCAGATTAGTAATCAAGGGCTAAGGGTTTTTATTTTTTGTTATTTAATTTTATATTTGAAAAATAAGTATTTTAAGGTGACGAAGACCGCTGGTTTTTTGCTGGTTGAAATAAAAAAATATATTTAAAAAAATACTTAATGTTAAACAGATGTTTAGTTTTGAACTCCCTAGAACATAAAAAGTTACCTTTTAGGATCCGTAGGTACGTCTTGGGACATTTTTTTTTTTTACGTAATCTATTACCACTGTACAAAAAACCAGAACATTCTTTTGTATTTTTTTCAAAATGGCAACCATTTAAATATGTTAATGTCAAATATCTCTAATACTGCTAACAAAAACAATTCAGGTAACAAAGAAAGTTACTTTTTTAATAACATAACAAACTCTTTTTTATTATTTCCGTAGCTAAAATGATAACATACTTTTTCGCTTGAAAATAAAAACATAATTTGTTGGTAGTTGTCTACAATATACAAATTTACTGTAGTTAATATATATATATATATATATATATATACTTTTTTTTTTATTATTAATGGTAATAGACAGATTTGCTTTGGGGAAAGTTTAGATAACCAAAGGAGGAGTTTTTTGAAGTATCAATATTTTCAACCCTTACCCCAAAATGGGGTAATTTGGGGTTAAGTCAAGAATTTTAAATAGCAACCCCTATTGAGTGATACCTAATTTTTAAGTTCTTTTCAAAATAAAAACAATGGCGCAAACCAGAGGTCTCTAAGTTCATCTTACCCAACATAGCAACCAATCGAATTGTGAATGTTAAACTACAAACTCCGGTTGTTTTTATTACATTACAAACTGCTCTATGTTGGTAAAATGATGGTAAGAGCGTTACATTGTTTTTTGGGCTCATATTAGGTTCTTGAAATTGCTACCATTTAATTTCTGGAATCAAAAGCTTGTTGTACATTTCGTAACATTTCTGGTCTAATTATTAAAGTAAAATTCACAATTCGATTGGTTGTTATGTTGGGTAGGATGAACTTAGAGACATTTGGTTTGCGCCATTATTCTTATTTCGAAAAGACCTTTAAAATGAGGTATCACTCAATAGGGGAGGCTATTTAAAATTCTTGACTTACCCCCAAACTACCCCATTTTGGGGGGTAAAGGTTGAAAATTTTGATACTTCAAAAAAACTCCTCCTTTGGTTATCTAAACTTTCCCCAAAGCAAATCTGTCTATTTTCATTATTTAAAAAAATAAGAGGGATGGTGGGACTTTATGGCACATGGTATATATATAGAATGGTATATATTAGAATAGATACAAATTTACAGATTTTAATTCTGCAAGCAATGGTGCCAATCCCACCCCTCTATCATGAAAAATAGCAAAGTTATACTTAAAATATGAAATTTCAAACGATGTCCTCTCAGGAAAATGTGATATTCGTTACCAGATCCGACAAAGCGAAGCGAGTGTATTTTTTCAATATATAGACGTCTATGAGGTTAGGGTGTAGCCGACATTACGGAATTTGAAAACCTTAGTAAGAGAAAACAAAATTTACCCTACTGTATAATACAGTTTAACGCCCCAAGTGATCAAATTCTTATAGCCCAGAGGGTATTACATTGTACGATGTGCTGTGTAAGTACCATGATGGCGCCCATCAGTCTTGTAGCTTTAAGCCTCTATGTGCGAACGTAACAATTAGGACTTGAAGAATGCGGTTTTAAGCTTTTAAGCTTTAACGTACGTAAGCCTATTTATAGATTCAACGCCCATTAAATCTATTATCAGCTGTTTATCAATGCTAATTGAATTACATAACCCTATAAATATCTCTAGTAATTCTTTTAAAGCCAGGAGTATACTAAAATAAAATAGGCTAATGAAAATAAATAAACATTGGTGTAAAAAAATTGCACAAACTTTCTCAATTACCCAAAATCAACTAAAATGAGTTATAAAAAAATGCAGTACATTAGTTCACCTACGAAAAATGAATATGAGCCTAGAACACTGATTAAAAATATTTACAGTGTCCTGTAAGTCTCTTGAACCGTTTTGTAGAATTGTTCTTTAGGTAAAAATAAGAAAAAAGTTCCAATTAACATAGGTCTGAAAAGTTTGGTTTCCCATTTTTCCTTTTTTTTTGTTTTGTTTTGTTTTTATTTAAAATCTTTATATCTTTGGAAGCAGATAAAATACTGCGTTCAAATGTGATGACGAATTCACTATGTAGATATTTACTCGAGTACAAAAAATCACAACATTCTATTATATATTTTCAAAATGGCAGCCGTTTAAAGTCGATTTCAAAATTTTGGTTAAAAACTCTAAAACATGTTAAAACCAAAGTGTGACAACGAGCATAAAAAACACGTTTTTATAAAAAATAGAAATAATTTATTTCGCATGACATTTTACAAAACCTGACGGTACTGATGAAAAACAGGTGAAGAGACAATGTTATCAATTCAAATTACATTATTATAACAATTACAAATCATTTACTTATTACACTAAACACAAACTTTCAAGCAAAAAACAAAAAAACAATATTTCAATATCTATTCTAATCTAAAACATACATGTCAGTATGTAAACTATGGAAAAATAATTTAAAAATTTATTTTCTACAAGATCCCATTAGTCAACAAAATCAAAGAAAAACTCCCAGGAGTTAGAAATTATCGTCCAGATATTTTTGAACCGAATAAAACGTTCTCAGTGTAGAAGTCATTTTAATGTTGGTTTTAAATTCTTTTTCATTTAAATTTTTTACATCTATGGGTAGTTTATTAAACAGTTCGGTGTTTCTTCAAAGATAGAAAGTCGATATTTTGGTTAGTTTAAATAACTAAGGATTTCCTTATTTCGGGTTGAATATGCATGGAAACTCTGCTTTTCAAGGGAAAGTCATATTTGGGTTTTTTTTCTAGGAACAGCCACTTATATATACAGGGTGTTAGAAAAATGTGGGGCAATAATTTACGTAGTGATTCCTTGTGTCTAAATAAGCAAATAGGTTTATATAGACATATGTCCTATCTCGTTTCGTTTAGCGTCTGTCTATCTGTATGTGTTTTTTACAAAAAAAATCCATAACTCCGTAACGGTTTGAGTGCAAAATTATTGGCCGCTATCGTTGTTCAAAATATGAATAAAAACATCTTTATCCGTTTCAAAATGGCGGCTATTTTAAATATTTGACGGTAAATTTACCGAAAACCGTTAATTTTACAAAAAAATTGCAAGATACATAAAATGTTGTAAGTTTTATGGAGATTCCAACGATATCTTATTAGGCTTATTTTGGACGAAGAATGACAGAGAAATTAATTTCTTCCTTGCTATACCTACAGTTTTCTCCATTTAAACTATGTTAAAACTAACAAATATCATAAAATCAGAAAAGTTGTGTTTCTTTAAAAAGTGTTCATTTTGTACATGTTTGAAAATAAAATAATATTTATGTATTGATAATTTGTGATTTTGTGCAGAATCTCAACGCTGTAACTTAAACCGTTAAGGAGTTAAGAATTATTTTGTAAAAAACACATACAGACAGACAGACACTAAACGAATAGAGATAGGATATATGTTTATATTAACTTTTTTGCTTATTTTGACCCAAGGAATCACTACGTAAATTATTGCCCCACATTTTTCGAACACTCTGTATATGAAAGCTTGGGAAAGTCATTAATTTTAAATCGATGAATAAATTCTTACAAGAACTTTTAAAGTTATTAAAGGTCAAAAGCCGAATATACCTTTATTGTAGCATAAAAATATCTGCAATGCCTGATGTCACACCCCAAACCTTATTGAATTTTAGATAAAAAAAAGTATAATAAACAAGTTTCCTTATGTACAGACTGACAACATCTCTAAGCAGATAGGGAGTAAAGTGGATTTGTTAATTTTTGTATGAATGGCTTCCAGGACCAATTATTATCTATTAAAATCAATCGAAATATTGCACGTTATTGTACAATTTACTTACCACCCAACCGACAATATTTCAGATTTATTTTGCCTTTGTAATGGTTTAAATTGTCGAAAAACAATATAAATCAAGTTCATAGTTTAACTGACTATAGATATTTTGCCTTCCTTGTTTTTTTTTAAATACCTTTTTTTTCCATTTAATGAGATGTTATTCCTTTGCAAAATGAAAATCGTTATGCAAGTTTAAATCCTTTTAGTTTTGGTGACCTCTGTCATGGGTATCAGCCTACAATTTAAAGACAAGGTTCAGCTCCAAATAGGGTGTGAGCCTTGTCATTTGCAGTTTCTGTTAACAATAATGTTCATTTAATTACGCATAATGATCCTTCTCTCTAAGTGATGGATGCTTTTGAGCCAAAATATAATTTTGCATATTTCATTAATCTAAGGACGATGTAATCATGTCTTAATTTCAAATATAACCTTGAACTACACAGACACAATCGAAATAATTTGCTTGATAAAAACTAGTGTCCTTCACTTTATGCAAAATACATTTGTTAAATTTAGTTTTTAAATGTGAAAAGTTTTTGGATTGTTTCAACGAAATGATGTTTTCGGAGGCAGTTATTCAATTTGTATTTGTTATAGAAAGTTAATATGAATCTTTTACGTAACTACACATCTCTAATATCTATATTTTTGTAAATAAAGAACTTTTTTTGTATATTTTCAAAATTGCGTAGATTTATAATTTTTAATATCAAATATCTCTAAAAACGTTAATTTAAAAAAATATATATATTTCAGGAAACACAAAAATGTTACGTGTTTAATGACAAACAAAACAGTTTTTTTAAAAAAAATTTCTGTACATCAAAAGATAACCGAGTTATTGGCTAAAAACTAAAAACATAATTTGTTGGTAGTAATGTTAGTATTGTTTCTCAAATTAGTAGAAATTATGTTTTTAGATTATAGCCGATAAATCGATTATTTTTGTGAAGCTACAGAAAAAAAAACCTGTTTTATTTGTCATTAAGAAGTAAATTTTTTGATTTCCTAAGTATGTTCGTAAAGTTAGCGGTTTTAGACATATGTGACTTAAAAATTTTTAAAGGACGACATTTTGAAAATATAAAATAAAACGTTCTGAATTTTGTACAGTAATAAAATATAACATAATAAATATGTACACCACATTTAAGAGCAATATTTTTTCAATTACTAAAGATACTAATTGTTTGATAAAAATCAAAAACAAAATGGCGGATAAATCGAAAACTAAGAATATCCGGATTTATGTTTATTGTACCATTTTTTTTTTTTTTTTTTTTTTTTTTTGTAATTTTCATTTATTGAGTAGCCTGGTGAAATTTGGGACCATAATTTCTAGACACTATGTATATATTATATATATTTAAACAAATATACTCTTATCAGACAATTGTTAAGGTTCTTTAATACATTTTTCCTTTTTTTGTAAGGCGATAATAACCGATAACAAAAAAAATTATTATTTAATGAACCTACATATTGTTAGCTCTATCATTGTTCTGTTAAGGTAAAAACAGACGAATTCAGTCAGGTAGAGCGAAAAATAAGTTACTAGAAAGGTTTACCTCAGAATAAAACAATATTTCATATCAGGCAATTACATTTAGCAGTTGAGACTAAGTGATTGAGAGATGCTTTTTCCAGGATTGGATATTTAGCTGTAAATTATTACCGTTATATAGAAAACGCATAAAATCTATGTCTTGGGGGAATATGAACCTTTCCCGGTAGTTTAGAATGAAGTATATCAGATCTATTGAGGTTATGTAAAACATTTCTCCACAGATTTATGAATAAATACGTTTTATCCGGGGGGGGAAGTGTTTTGCCTTTCTTGTTCTATTTTTCTTGTTGTTTTAACGCAATATCTAGGTATTTATGTACAACAGTCAAGAATAGCTTAGAAGCAAAATACTTTGGAAATCTAATAATTTTAATAAATAGTGTAATATAATCCATATTTATATAGACAATCAAAAATTTTAAAAAAATTCTCTAGGTCAAATATAACTGAGTTATAGACAAAAATGTGAAAACGATATTTTGGTCGTTGCAGACAATAGCCAAGATTAACCTAGAACCAAAATACTTTGGAATTCTGTTACTTTTACAAATTCTTATAATAAAATCCATTTCTATAACGACAGGTGTTTTTTTTTTATTTCGGTAGATCAAAGATAACTTTGTTATCGACAAAAAACTGAAAACATAATATCCTAGCAGTTGTCTACAACTCGCTTAGAAGTAAAATATTTTGTAATTTTAAAATAATACCTATCCATTTCATTGGAATGAATTAAAAATTTAAATGTGACTCTTAACTATTTTAAAATGGCGACTTTTAAGACAGCATCAATATACATTTTCTCTTTTTGATTGACAATTAAAAAACTAATATTTTTAGTGATGAGTTGTTGGAACGTTTTTATTTCTTTTTGCGAATGGCAAAGTTTGTACAATGTCTTTTTTTTTCTTTTTTTTTTTTTTTTTCACAATTTATTTTAATGTAAAGAATTACCTACTGTGGATATAAAACACTCAATAAAATATATTTATAAGAGCACTTCATAAGCTTTGTTTAATAATTAGTCAAAGCAAGAATAATTTATTTTCAACTAAGTTCATTTATCACAGAAATCAGTAATTATAGTCATAAGGACTACAACCTTGATGTATTCCATCACGGCCAACTGGACAATCCAAAACAAAAACTAACATGATAAATTATTATCGTTGGGTCAAACAGTGGGTTAAATACATTGTAAATATTTTAAGCATCATTAGTTTTGTCCGGCCTGTTAATCAGATGACAGATAGAGTTGAATCATCAACCAGTGGGTTCCACCAGTTGGGACATAGTTGGAAGGCAGATAAAATTTGTCACAAACTGTATTGTTTACATAGGATTGAAATTTCTTGTTCTTTAAAGAACGTAAAAGTTCTGTTATAATAGTTGGGACATCATGGTACTCACCCAGACAATAATACAATTTTATAAAACGACTAAATGTTGGTTTCACGAGCCTTATTGGAAATATTAAATTGTATTTCATATCAAGGTGTTGCCAGTAGGGTTTTTTGGGGAACAAGTTTTCTGAACTTCATAAAATTGTTTGTATCACTGCTTTCTTGACGTCAGTAAGGCCCTAACGGCCCTCGTAGATCTCTATGTATTTATAAATATCTACTTTCTTTCATCGTGTCAGTGTTTTGACACCAACGGGACTCGAAGCTGCATCTGAAAGAGCCTCCACTCTTCACTTGCGAGTCACTAGATCGGTTTTGGTAGAATTCGTAATTATTCAAATAAAATTTTCCGTGAAATCATGATTCGAATTTAGATTTTTGACAATATATTCCCTATTTATCATCGTAGAAAGGTCGGGTTGATACCAATAGATGTAGAATTGAAATATGCAAATGTTTAGTTTAGTTAGGTTAGGTTAGGTTAGATTAGATTAGGTTCTTATAGGTTGAATAACACACCAGATAACATCGCAAAGAGGTCGGGTTGGTACCATTAGATGCAGAATTGAAATATGCAAATGTTTAGTTAAGTTTAGGTTAGGTTTGGTTATATAGCTTAGGTTAGGTGATTTAGTTTAGGTTAGATTAGAAGGGCGTTATAAGCTCATAAACAAATCAGATACCATCGTCCGGGTTGTTATCATGAGATGCAGAATGGAAATATCCGGTAATATTTGCTTACTTTGCGATATAATTATATATCACGACAGGTTTGGCCAGGTAGCTATACATATATATACATATATAAGTCATGATTCCAATTTAGATTTTTGACAATATATTCCCTATTTATCATCTTAGAAAGGTCGGGTTGATACCAATAGGATTTGAAATCTGTAAATGTTTAGTTTAGATAGTATAGGTTAGGTTAGGTTTGAAGACAATATAATTTTAATAACATACCGGATATCATCGTAGAGTGGTTAAGTTAGGTTAGGTTAGGTTAGGTTAGGTTAGGTTAGGTTAGGTTAGATTTGGTCAGGTTAGGTTAGGTTTGAAGACAATATAAGTTTAATAACACACCGGATATCATCGTAGAGAGGTTGGGTTAGGTTAGGTTAGGTTAGGTTAGGTTTGGTTAGATTTGGTCAGGTTAGGTTAGGTTTGAAGACAATATAAGTTTAATAACACACCGGATATCATTGTAGAGAGGTTGGGTTAGGTTAGGTTAGGTTAGGTTAGGTTAGATTTGGTCAGGTTAGGTTAGGTTTGAAGACAATATAAGTTTAATAACACACCGGATATCATCGTAGAGTGGTTGGGTTAGGTTAGGTTAGGTTAGGTTAGGTTAGGTTAGATTTGGTCAGGTTAAGTTAGGTTTGAAGACAATATAAGTTTGATAACACACCGGATATCATCGTAGAGAGGTTGGGTTAGGTTAGGTTAGGTTAGGTTAGGTTAGGTTAGATTTGGTCAGGTTAGGTTAGGTTTGAAGACAATGTAAGTTTAATAACACACCGGATATCATCGTAGAGAGGTTGGGTTAGGTTAGGTTAGGTTAGGTTAGGTTAGGTTAGATTTGGTCAGGTTAGGTTAGGTTTGAAGACAATATAAGTTTAATAACACACCGGATATCATCGTAGAGAGGTTGGGTTAGGTTAGGTTAGGTTAGGTTAGGTTAGGTTAGATTTGGTCAGGTTAGGTTAGGTTTGAAGACAATATAAGTTTAATAACACACCGGATATCATCGTAGAGAGGTTGGGTTAGGTTAGGTTAGGTTAGGTTAGGTTAGGTTAGGTTAGATTTGGTCAGGTTAGGTTAGGTTTGAAGACAATATAAGTTTAATAACACACCGGATATCATCGTAGAGAGGTTGGGTTAGGTTAGGTTAGGTTAGGTTAGGTTAGGTTAGATTTGGTCAGGTTAGGTTAGGTTTGAAGACAATATAAGTTTAATAACACACCGGATATCATCGTAGAGAGGTTGGGTTAGGTTAGGTTAGGTTAGGTTAGGTTAGATTTGGTCAGGTTAGGTTAGGTTTGAAGACAATATAAGTTTAATAACACACCGGATATCATCGTAGAGACGTTGGGTTAGGTTAGGTTAGGTTAGGTTAGATTTGGTCAGGTTAGGTTAGGTTTGAAGACAATAAAGTTTAATAACACACCGGATATCATCGTAGAGACGTTGGGTTAGGTTAGGTTAGGTTAGGTTAGATTTGGTCAGGTTAGGTTAGGTTTGAAGACAATAAAGTTTAATAACACACCGGATATCATCGTAGAGAGGTTGGGTGGATATTTTTACATGTATAATTGAAATCTGCAAATGTTTAGTTAGGCGGGTTAAGTTAGTTTAGGTTAGGTTAAGTCGTTATAAGTTGAATAACACACTATATACCATCGTAGAGATTGGAAACATTAAATGCAGAATTGAAATTTGAAATTCTTTAGGTTAGGTTAGGTTAGGTTAGGGTACGTTGAATAACACACCAGATATCATAGTAGAAAAGTCGGGTTGATACCAATAGATGTAGAATTGAAATATGCAAATGTTTAGATTAGTTAGGTTAGGTTAGGTTAGATTAGATTAGGTTCTTATATGTTGAATAACACATCAGATAACATCGCAAGGAGGTTGGGTTGGTACCATTAGATGCAGAATTGAAATATGCAAATGTTTAGTTAAGTTTAGGTTAGGTTTGGTTATATAGCTTAGGTTAGGTGATTTAGTTTAGGTTAGATTAGATGGGCGTTATAAGCTGAAAAACAAATCAGATACCATCGTCCGGGTTGTTATCATGAGATGCAGAATTGAAATATCCGGTACTTTATTATTAACGCCACCGCAGCAGAAGTTGCCAATGCGCCAATATTTGCTTACTTTGCGATATAATTATATATCACGACAGGTTTGGCCAGGTAGCTATACATATATATATATATATATATATATATATATATATAAACATGTACTTATAGAGTTTCAATATTAGAACTAGTTCCTAAGAACTAGAAGTGACGATGCATGTGGAGCCTTTCGGCACAACATCAATATATATATAAACACCTGGCCAAACCTTTCGTAAGTTTATTGAAGTTAATAATTTGAAAATAGATCATGGATAAACATGAGCTTTAAAAGTGAAGTGCCGCCAATCTACGCCTAAAATTTTTGCGACAAATCATAAAATGAAAGTATATGAATCTCAAAGCTGAAAAAAATGGAATTTTCCTTAAAACCAGTTTGCTCTTTATTGGCGCATGCGCATTAGCGCAACATCTGCTGCGGTGGCGTTAATACGTAAGTACCAAATATCCAAATACTTAGTTCGTTTATTTTAGGTTAAGTTATGTTAGGTTAGGTTAGAGCGTTATAACTTGAATAACACACAAGATATCATCGTAGCTAGGTTCGATTGCTACCATTAGATGCAGAACTGAAATCTGCAAATGTTTTGTTTGGTTAGGTTAGGTCGTTATAATCTGAATAACACTTCATATAAACATATAAACTGTTTAACATACCGCCATTTTGACATTTTAAAGTTAATTTTCTGAGGGTTTTTATACGAGCACACTATATTCCAAATTCCATGTTCCTATCTTGATTTCTATGGCCGATATCGTATTTACAAACGACAACAACGACAATGTAGAAAAATCACTTGATATGAAGTAATGAATCTTAAAGATCAGTCAAAAAATAATAGTACACTGGATAATTAAAAATGAAGAATAGAACATTTAATAGTCCTAAAATATTCTAACAGTCAGTGTCAGAAAAGAACAAGAGTTGGTTAATATAGACCTGATGGGAAAGGTGTAACAATTCGATATAATCAAAGACTTCATAAAAAGGTGTTTATCCATCTATTGTCTACGAGATTACCAAGAACGTACTCAATAAAAAATAATTATTTTGTACGACTATTAGACAGTTCGATGATTCTGCAGTTATTAAATAACAAAGTCATTCATTACAGAACACGAAAGTATGTTGACTACAACATATTTGATTCATGCTTGAAAGTGACTGTTTAAGTTTACCAGTATGAATGATGTTTACAAACATAACACAGTGGAGCGTCCTTGGTAGAATCAATTATGTGCTTTGCATGTTCTTCAACTAGGTCTTGATTTGAAGTTGTACTGTTGTTATTTTAGTGTGGAGAATGTATAATATGATTAATTTTTTTATTGTTACTAGACTATTCATGTTACATCTTATTAGTTTCCTGCATATACTTTAGATAAAGCTATTTGACAGCTAAACATTTTTTTTTTTTCAGATATAGGCCTATCAGATTTTGGGGATATTTTTATGAACTGCTCTACTGGTGAAACTTGTCGATCGATTTTATAGAAATTTGGAAACGTGTTTATTTTGATCATATCTTGACAGGATTACTGGAAATTTCTGGGCAGTCGTTAAAGACACAAAATAGGTTTTATCAAATTTTGATCAAGTGAAGTCTTTAAGATTGTATTGGTCGTGATCTCTCGAAAAAACCGCTTCTTTACATTGCTGTAAAAAAAACCCTAATCAATCATTATTGTTATGTGAAGTCATTTCTCAAAATCGGTGCAACAGATTTCGTTCAAACTTTTGTAAAATGTACGATTGATCACCTAAAAATGATGAAAATTGATTTTGCATTCGAGTGTAGCGCAATAATAATCGAAATTTCAAGAAAATTGACAGAGGTGATTTAAAAAAAAATTAAAAACACACGACTAGGCATTTAGAGAATGTATTTTTTTATAAAATCGAAATCTTTTAAGCATCCTAACTCCAACATATTAATTTATTCGTCAAATAAACATAAATATTGTTAATTTTAATAACTTTAAATTTTATTTGATATCCCACACTTAATATTTTCAAAAAGAAATTTTTAATTGGATAGTTTTTCCCCTTAATAGTGGCCGAAAAGGTTCTAATTTTGTAAAAGAATATACATTCAAAAAACGATTACTTCAATTTGTCCGTTTGCAATCTTCTGATATCTTACTTGTTTAAAGAGTACTATCATCACATTTTTTAAAAGTAAACTTTTTGAAAATATTAGAATCTTTACAAAATTTAGTATTTTATAGGTTTTCGTTTTTGAATTGTAAACAAATACCGAGATTAATCAACTGGAATCCATTTTGAAACGGTTTCGTCTACATTTGTGTTTCCTACATAAGTTAAAAATAATATTGTAGAATGTAGGCCTATTCAAAAATTGTACTGTTTAAATCTATTCCATAGATAAAGGGTTTTTAAAAGGAAAATCATAAGAAACTTTTCCGGGCACTCGTTTTTGAAATTTTTCGATTTAAACCATCTTTATAACCAATTATATAGGTTAATATTTAGCCCTTCCTTTAGTTAAAATTAAAATAAATAAATAAATTTTTTTTCTCAATTTAAACCATAATTTTTTAACATAAAAATGAGGCATTATTGGTAATTAAAAATAGTTTATGTCTTTAACGTTTGCAGAGGTAACAATTGAAAAAGTTGTTCCGTACCATCATGGAACTAACCCAATTCCATTATGAACTAAAATAGAAGCAGTTCCACTATACACAATGATAGATTGGGCGCCAATTCTCAATCAACCGGAAGAATGAAATTGATGAAGATTGGGCGCCAATTCTCAATAAACCGGAAGAATGAAAGTGATGAAGATTGGGCGCCAATTCTCAGTAAACCGGAAGAGTGAAAGTGATAAAGATTGGGCGCCAATTCTCTACTATTAAATTGCTCAGTACGAAGGCAATTTATGAACACAGAGTTTAAATTAATTCCAAGCCACAACCCTAGCCTCATTAAGCATTTATTAAAGAAATTGTTCTTTGCCCAAGATTGATGTGACCTTTTAATTGCTCAATGGATCCTATCTTACGTGACTTTTCTACATTCTTATTGATTACTGACTAATTTGTAGCTCGCCAATATTCAATTAATTTATAGCTATTGGAACAAGTACAAGGGCGTTATATAGTACATACAATGTATTACAAGCAGATCCTGTAAATGTATTGAAAGTTGAATCACTCTATTTTAGATTAAAACTGTTATATTAAAATGCTTTAGTATGCAAGTCCGAACTTTGATTCGTAAATAATTTCTTATTATAGAGGAAAAATAAATTGAACGGTGTAAGAGTATTGCACTTACTTTTTCACTTATCAATTTCCAAAACCAAACAAATCTAACCGAAAATGTATTTTCGTTAGTTATCAATCAAAAAGTTAAAATGAATGAGCTCACAGGGACAGTTATTTTTATAAAGTCTTTTTTTTAAACGGCTTAGCGGTAACATATTAATTTCTTCGTCAAATAAACATAAATAATCGTAATCAGAAAAACTTCTAGCTTTATTTGATTCCACTCACGTATTATTTCCAAAAATAAAAATATTCAACTTGATAGTATTTGTCCCTCAACTAATTAAATTGATTTTTTGTTACGCTATATTTTCCTAAATGTGGGACAATACAAATAATATTTTGCAAAGTTTGAAATATATAGGATTTATCGTCTTGTCTGTGAAGACTGGTTGCGACTTACAGACACCTGTGTGAAAATATAACTGTTCTTGGTTTTACCTATGAACCAATAAAAAAAAATCAATGACAATACAATCCATTTTAAATGACAGTTGAATTGTTTGTTTCCCATCCCACAAAAATTTATTTTAATCGTAATCTCATTTCTCATTTCGTGGTTAAATTATGTTGTATTCGTTGTACAAAAATTTATAATAAGGGATTTCTCACTGGAATTTAATTTCAAATCGAGATAATGTGTTTCGAAATTTGTAGGTCAAGCAGCGTTCAAGATAGAGGAGGGGAAATGATATCTGACATTTTAAATTTGGTCTAACGGAAGCATATTAATTTTTCTAGTTTTTAGTAAAAATTCCAGTTTAATTTGACACTTCACACATAATATTTCAAAAAAAAACTTTGTTCAAGTCGATTGTTTTTTTTTTTTTTAACTACCTCAAAGTACATTTTTTTATTAACGCTAGATTTTTCTATATGTGAGATAATACAAAGAATATAAATGCAAAGTTTGAAATATGTGGGAATTATCGTCTTGTCTGTTTTGACAGGTTTCGACTAACGGACAGTCACGCGCGTGAAATTATGTGTCCTTGGTTATACCAACGGGTGACTATAAATGGACGCAAGTTTTTAATAAAGGATTTAATTAAGAATGTAAGCATGCTTCGTTTCTTTCAAGAACAAAATCAAATACAGCTCAGCTCAGTTGTTACACGGCTGTAGTTGACGAGGGATGCTCCTAACTTTTGCGCGCGTTTTTGTATTTTGGAGTTTCAAGTTTATATTATTACTTTTTGGTAATAAAGTTTTAGTTGAATTTACGCTTATTAAAAGTTTTCTGTTTTCCGTTTGGCACATTATAATAATTATGATCAATAAAGTACAGTAGCCTCAGACTAGGATTGTGTCTGGTGTAAGGGGCGTGTCCTCCCTTCTACTTGTTTCCCTAGCTTGACTTGACCGTACAGCCGATTCCAAGAAAACTAGGTACACAAATTACTGATTAGCTACATTTAATTCCTAAAGTTACAATTCCGTGACAGACTTTTGTAAACGTGTTATCCTTATTTACACCGATAAAAGAAATGAAAGTAGGGTACGCGTTTACAGAAGCATTTGAAGTCTATATTTTTTTATTGGTGTTGTACCGCTGAACGTAAACGCAACAAACAAAATGTGGGGTCCCTCTTTCCTCTCCACCCCAGACACATTAATACTTTGAGGACACTGTAATCCCTATTATTAAGAAAAACACAAGTGTGTGACCAGCGTATCTCTAAAACTGCAAATTATTAATTGTTAACCCCCTGTAGATGTACTCACGAGCCGTAATTGAATGAACTATCATGCAGATATGATTTCATGATAAAAGTGATATATAATATTTATCAGGTACACATGTAAAATAATAATGTTAATGAAACGGATGAAAATCAATTCAAATGTACATGTAACATTAATGCATACTGTAGTTAATTTATTAGAACATAATATAATATTGCTCAATGTTTAAATAATACATATTACACAGTAATTATTAATACATATTTGTTTTCGCCATTCCGACTACTGATTAATATTAAATATATTATAAGACTTACCGTCACAATAGTCTATGTTTGTCTGTAGTTATCTCACTACGGCCGTTTCGGCTATTCAGCCATTTTCAAGTGTTATGCGGGTATTACCGTTGTCTTAGTTTAAAATAGAAATTACGAACACACGACACATAACAAACACACAAGTTCTTTAAACATTTAAAACATTTAAAACATGATGTAGTAGGCCCACTGTCACAACGCGTACTGTGACAGTGGGCCTACTACATCATGTTTTAAATGTTTAAAGAACTTGTGTGTTTGTTATGTGTCGTGTGTTCGTAATTTCTATTTTAAACTAAGACAACGGTAATACCCGCATAACACTTGAAAATGGCTGAATAGCCGAAACGGCCGTAGTGAGATAACTACAGACAAACATAGACTATTGTGACGGTAAGTCTTATAATATATTTAATAGTAATTAATACTATATTATACTGATACTGTAGTTAAAGTAATTATTTGTATTTTGTTAAAGACAGTTAGATCTAATAACAACTTAATTCAATATGAAACTAAACACAACAATGTACACGTGATTTGGTTGTTGATATAAAGATGATTGTAGTAGAAGAAAACCAAAAAAAAAACTATTCATTAATATCAATCTTAGATCTTCATACGCTCATTCTCAGACAATTATGAGAATTTAGACAGAGACAGTGGTTGTGAAATAATGTTTTTACGTAGGATAGTACACAGAAGGCGGACGAAATGAGTAGTAGCGCGCACCGCCAACTTAAACTACGTTCGATGCTCTACAACAAACACTTTGACACTTTGTAATCAGGTTTATATTTTTGTAATGAGGACGTTTTTTACGGTAGTTACCGTAAAAGAAAACAAGAAATTATATTTTCTCAAAATTAACTTGAAGACTATTGATGAATAACTATGGGCTCATGTTTAGGGCCCAAATAAAATTATATCTCCAAAAATACATTCGTGCCTAATCTGTAATAAAAGTTATAAATACGTAATTTCTCAAAATCGGATGTATCGATTTCGATCAAATTTTAGTGCATTGTGAAGAACACTATTGGACGAAAATCTTCCAGACACGAAATTTGGTGGAAAATTAGGTTTTTGGGTTACTTCAATAAGGGGGGAAAATCGGATATTTCAGCTCACCTCTAGGCCCCTCTGGTGAGGTTAAAAGGTGGTGCAAAAGGTTTTTGCACAAGCAAAGCAAGTTCAGACCATATTTATATCTTCATAGACAACCTACCCCTTACTGACAACTACCGAACAATATAGTTTCGATTGTGTACAAGTGCACGAGAAAGATTATGCAATAATTTATGTACAGTTTGTGTGTGTGTGTGGTAGACCTATAATAAGAGGTATTATTTATTAAAATTGCTTTTACAGAAATTCAATAATAACCAGAAGAGCTTAGCGAAAGGAGCACGTCATTAAATCACCTTGAATAGCAGAATGAGTACCGAGGCCGAATCAATTTATTCAAAACACCTGTGATCAAATTATTTTATAACTTAATACTGTAATTATGTAATTGTAATACTGCAGTTGTTAACTGCAAGAGTCTCTAACTTCCTGATTTATAATGAAAATAGAAGCTGTTATAAACAGGCTACAAACTTCCGTACACAATAAACAGTTTAAAAACTTTGCACTAACTTTTGACTTACCAAAACTGAATTAAAACCAATCGATAAAATTTTGAAAAATCCTTTTACTACCAAATTAAAACATACAGGTTTTTATATCTCTTAAAAAACATTTATTTCCCCCAAAATCTTTAATGGTACATACAATATTTTAACATAATAACTCTTAGACCAAAACAATCTGTTGTTAAGTTATATATAAAGGCCGACAATTAAAACATTCTCTTAACCATACGATGTAAGGGACCTTCAATTGTTCACCTACAGTGAGTAAATAGTTATATTTAATTTTCTTAATGGTTAATGAGGTTAAGGCTGTGATTCCTTGATGAAGGAATATTGACGAAGGTTGTGAGTTCTAATCACATCTAAAGTACAAAGTTATTTCTGATCAGTTTAGTTTTCTAACTTGTGGTATGGCAAAGGGAAGGTCCACAATAAATAAACGGTATTTGGCTTGACCGTATATCTTAGCAGCTTTCATGAAACTTTATGTCGTCGGTAGTGGCGCTTTTCCAACTGTAATTCGAACTAATAAACCGTTATAGGTAATGGAGGTTCGGACATGGTTGTTGGTTGTTTTCTACGCGTTACGCTACTTCTATATTTTGAGTAACAAACAGATATATATATATATATATATATATATATATATATATATATATATATATATATTTAAAAATTAGGAAAAAATAATGATACTTTGTTATATTATTTTATCAAGTTTTACAATTAAACATTCCATACAGCTTAAAAATCCACATTTGATAATAATATTGAGTGCTTTGTGGTTTCACTAAATTCGAGAGATTTCTATTACGTAACCAAAAATTTTGTTTTTAATATCGTTAGTTATATTTATCTGAAAACCAGGATTTTAACCGGGAGTTAGTAAATTTTACACACTATATAAACTAATTTTTAACATGGCTGGTGTGTCTAATAGGCAGTTTAATACTTATATCCATACTATGTCCCACAATAGTATATTGTTTACAGCTTGAATTTCGTTTTCTTCGAAATTATATTTTTAATATTTTGATTTTTTATATTGTATTTTTATCAACTTATTTACTTTATGTATGAGTTTAAAATATGTATTTTCTTTTAGGTTAAGTGGAGAGAGGACGCTATAGTCATAACTTCACATCCATAATAAAGATGATCTATATTAGTTTATTCAATAAAAAATAACAGATATTCATCAACAAATATCAAAGATTTTAATGCTTAACTTAAGAAATAAAGTAGAATCTCTTTGAATAGATCGATAATTTAGAACTTATATTCCTATATTGAATAGAAAACCCTCCCGGATTGTTTCATTACATAATAGTTTTTTCGAAAAATGATTTGCAACTAACAATGAAAGACAGTAACAGAAACAGTTATCTCTCGTAATAGATAACACATATTCTTACTCCTATTGATTGAGAATAACGTTTAAAATACTATTGATAATAAATAATGAACTTAAATTCATAAACACAAAAAATAATAAACATTTTAATACAGAATTCCATAATTTAAATAGTTGAAATGATTCAATAGTTCGTCTTTAAGATTTACTTAGACCACATTATATTATTCTTCCGAGTATATGTACAAAACATGAACCTACCTTAGTGGATATATTCCACCGTTCTCTAAAAGGTTCTTTTCTAACCTACCTTGTTAGATATATTCCACCGTTCTTCAATATGTTCTTTTCTAACCTTACTTGGTAGATATATTTCACCGTTCTCTAAAAGGTTCTTTTCTAACCTACCTTGTTAGATATATTCCACCGTTCTTCAATATGTTCTTTTCTAACCTTACTTGGTAGATATATTCCACCGTTCTCTAAAAGGTTCTTTTCTAACCTAACTTGTTAGATATATTTCACCGTTCTCTAAAAGGTTTTTTTCTAACCTACCTTGTTAGATATATTCCACCGTTCTTCAATATGTTCTTTTCTAACCTTACTTGGTAAATATATTTCACCGTTCTCTAAAAGGTTCTTTTCTAACCTAACTTGTTAGATATATTCCACCGTTCTCCAATAGGTTCTTTTCTAACCTACCTTGGTAGATATATTCCACCGTTCTCTAAAATGTTCTTTTCTAACCTAACTTGTTAGATATATTCCACCGTTCTCCAATAGGTTCTTATCTAACCTACCTTGTTAGATATATTCCACCGTTCTCTAAAAGGTTCTTTTCTAACCTACTTTGATAGATATATTCCACCGTTCTCTAAAAGGTTCTTTTCTAACCTACTTTGATAGATATATTCCACCGTTCTCTAAAAGGTTCTTTTCTAACCTAACTTGTTAGATATATTCCACCGTTCTCTAAAAGGTTCTTTTATAACCTAACTTGTTAGATATATTCCACCGTTCTTAAATATGTTCTTTTCTAACCTTACTTGGTAGATATATTCCACCGTTCTCTAAAAGGTTCTTATCTAACCTACTTTGATAGATATATTGCACCGTTCTCTAAAAGGTTCTTATCTAACCTACTTTGATAGATATATTCCACCGTTCTCTAAAAGGTTCTTTTCTAACCTACTTTGATAGATATATTCCACCGTTCTCTAAAAGGTTCTTTTCTAACCTACTTTGATAGATATATTCCACCGTTCTCTAATAGGTTCTTATCTAACTTAAATTATTAGATATATTCCACCATTCTCTAAAATGTTCTGATCTAACCTACCTTGTTAGATATATTCCACCGTTCTCTAATAGGTTCTTATCTAACTTACATTAGTAGTTATATTGTCACCGTTTGCTAAAAGGATCTTTTCTAACCTACATTAGTAGTAAAATTGTCACCGTTTTCTATAACGTTCTTGTCTAAACCTACATTTAAAGGATGTATTAAACTATTATTCCAGGATTTGTGGTGTTTTACCCGGAGGAAGATAAATGTTGCTATAAACATTTCACGGAACAAACATCCCGTTTGGCCTACATAGAAAGTAGGTCACTCGTTGCATAAACGATGTAATTGTGCGAAATTTGCATAGCAAAATAACCACTAAGTTTCACAAACATCCAGAAATCAAACAACTTTATGGGCAATAGTACTTATCCAGCCCCATCATATAATGTATTACTAGTTGATATTTTAAATTCAATACCCAAAATTTAATTTCTTGTGTAGTAAATGTTAAAATGTATTGGTAGATAAAAGGGTCTTACATAATAGAGTAAGTTTGTATAAATTGATTCCAAATTAGATATTTGGACGTTGTTATGACGTATATTTCTTGACGTCGTTAAGGTCCTAAAGGTTTTCGTAAATATGTATTGTTTTCACTCGCTACGCTCGTCACTTGCGAATCTCGTAACTATACCAATATCCCATTTTATTTGGAGGCCAGTGTTCAATATTACATGTTTGACAATAACTTTGCTATTTGTCATCGTAGAGTGGTCAGGTTGGTACCATTGCAGAATTGAAAAATATAAATTTTTACCTAATTTAGTATGTGAAAACATGTAACATATTATTAAAAAAAGGAGAATTATAAAAGATAAAGATGTAGTCAATTACAAATGATTTTTTTTCTTATCGTAACTTTGCTAACTCCTAATGTAATGCCTTATAGGATATGTGGAAGAGTATTACTAGATAAAGCTGTCTTATCCAGATGGTAAAGTTTGTTTACTGAAACTTTGTAATTGTGTTGTGACAACTTTCTTGACGTCAGCTAATGTACCTTCTAAACGTGTATGTATTAAAACGTCTCCACTCGCTTTGCGTTTCGAATTAGGTTAGGTTAGGTTGGGTTAGGTTAGGTTGGGTTAGGTTAGGTTAGGTTAGGTTAGGTTGGGTTAGGTTAGGTTACGTACCGGGCTTCAAGTAAATATGTTAAGGAGGCTTCACTTGCTGCTTCACTTTTTTTTAAGTGGTACGGATTCATAAACATTATTAATAATATTTTCGCCTTTCCTCATTGTAAAATTGTCATTAGATTCAGAATTGAAATTTGCAAATGTTTTTCTAATTTAGTATTTTATAAGTTGAATAACACACAAGGTTTGAACAAAAAACTGTTTCGTTATTTTGACATTTTATATGTGTTTTTTCTAAATTTCTAACCTCGTCAACTCTCACTAAAGCCAATCCGGCCAACTTCCACTCAACTTAACCTTTTTTTAACTGCATCGAACCTTGTCAACTTCCATTCAAGCTTACCTCGTCAACTTTCACTAAAGCAAACTTCGTCAACTCTCACTAAAGCGAATCCGGTCAATATCCACTCAACTTAACATTTTTTACGCTACATAGAACCTCGTCAACTTTCACTAAAGCGAACCTCGTCACTTTCACTAAAGCGAACCTTGTAAACTTTCACTAAAGCGAACCTCGTCAACTTTCACTAAAGCGAACCTCGTCAACTTTCACTAAAGCGAACCTCGTCAACTTTCACTAAAGCGAACCTCGTGAACTTTTACTAAAACTAACCTCGTCAACTTTCACTAAAGCGAACCTCGTCAACTTTTACTAAAGCTAACCTCGTCAACTTTCACTAAAGCGAACCTCGTCAACTTCCACCCAATCTAACCTCCTCAACATTCACCCAACCTAACCTCGTCAATTTTCACTAAAACGAACCTCGTCAACTTTCACTAAACCGAACCTCGTCAACTTTCACACAACCGAACCTCGTCAACTTTCACTAAAGCGAACCTCGTCAACTTTTACTAAAGCTAACCTCGTCAACTTTCACTAAAGCGAACCTCGTCAACTTTCACTAAAGCGAACCTCGTGAACTTTTACTAAAACTAACCTCGTCAACTTTCACTAAAGCTAACCTCGTCAACTTTCATTAAAGCGAACCTCGTCAACTTTCACTAAAGCGAACCTCGTCAACTTTTACTAAAACTAACCTCGTCAACTTTCACTAAAGCGAACCTCGTCAACTTTTACTAAAGCTAACCTCGTCAACTTTCACTAAAACTAACCTCGACAACTTTCACTAAAGCGAACCTCGTCAACTTTAACTAAAGCTAACCTCGTCAACTTTCACTAAAGCGAACCTCGTCAACTTCCACCCAATCTAACCTCCTCAACTTTCACCCAACCTAACCTCGTCAATTTTCACTAAAACGAACCTCGTCAACTTTCACTAAACCGAACCTCGTCAACTTTCACACAACCGAACCTCGTCAACTTTCACTAAAGCGAACCTCGTCAACTTTCACTAAAGCGAACCTCGTCAACTTCCACCCAATCTAACCTTGTCAACTTTCACCCAACCTAACCTCGTCAATTTTCAATAAAGCGAACCTCGTCAACTTTCACTAAACCGAACCTCGTCAACTTTCACCCAACCTAACCTCGTCAATTTTCAATAAAGCGAACCTCGTCAACTTTCACTAAACCGAACCTCGTCAACTTTCACACAACCGAACCTCGTCAACTTTCACTAAAGCGAACCTCGTCAACTTCCACCCAATCTAACCTCGTCAACTTTCACCCAACCTAACCTCGTCAATTTTCACTAAAACGAACCTCGTCAACTTTCACTAAACCGAACCTCGTCAACTTTCACACAACCGAACCTCGTCAACTTTCACTAAAGCTAACCTCGTCAACTTTCACTAAAGCGAACCTCGTCAACTTCCACCCAATCTAACCTCGTCAACTTTCACCCAACCTAACCTCGTCAATTTTCAATAAAGCGAACCTCGTCAACTTTCACTAAACCGAACCTCGTCAACTTTCACACAACCGAACCTCGTCAACTTTCACTAAAGCGAACCTCGTCAACTTCCACCCAATCTAACCTCGTCAACTTTCACCCAACCTAACCTCGTCAATTTTCAATAAAGCGAACCTCGTCAACTTTCACTAAACCGAACCTCGTCAACTTTCACACAACCGAACCTCGTCAACTTTCACTAAAGCGAACCTCGTCAACTTCCACCCAATCTAACCTCGTCAACTTTCACCCAACCTAACCTCGTCAATTTTCACTAAAACGAACCTCGTCAACTTTCACTAAACCGAACCTCGTCAACTTTCACACAACCGAACCTCGTCAACTTTCACTAAAGCTAACCTCGTCAACTTTCACTAAAGCGAACCTCGTCAACTTCCACCCAATCTAACCTCGTCAACTTTCACCCAACCTAACCTCGTCAATTTTCAATAAAGCGAACCTCGTCAACTCTCACCCAACCTAACCTCGTCAACTTTCACTAAACCGAACCTCGTCAACTTTCACCCAACCGAAACTCGTCAACTTTCACTAAAGCTAACCTCGCCAACTTCCACCCAACCCAACCTAACCTCGTCAACTTTCACTAAAACCACCCCGTAAATTCCCACTTAAGCTAACCTCGGAGCATCTCCGAGAATCTCCGGTTTCGAAAAGTGTGCGCTCGTTGGTCCTCCAATTACTCACTGCTGAATACGAAGAGCAGCGTTTTCAATTCTTCTCTACAGTTCTTGCTTCGTTGTGATAATGAAGGAATATAATTTTTGAATAGAATCGTGACTGGAGATGAAAGATGGGCTCATCTTTTCAATCCTGAAACAAAAGTAAGTCACGCGGGTGTAGACATGCTCATTCTCCTTCTCCAATTAAGTTTCGACAGTTTCCATCGACAGGGAAAGTGATGTTGACTCTTTTTTCAACAATCAAGGTGTAGTGCGTACTGAGTTCATGCCGAGGGAAACAACAATCAAGGTGTAGTGCATACTGAGTTCATGCCGAGGGGTACAACAACTAATGCAGTAGTTTACTGTGAAACCTTGAACACACTAAGAAAGTAATCTTGAAACTACTCATTGTTCTCGTGTCACAGGAGGCTTTATAAGGGAGAAGATCAAACGCGAAGAGTGGGAACATCCGCCGTACAGTCAAGAAGAAGCTCTTCCCAAACAGCGAAATAGAAATGATGAAGAACTAAAAAAGTGGTTCCCAGAAGTTAGATGCATTTTTTCAAATGAAAGAGTGGAAACAACTTGTCATTATGAATGATAAATCTCTGAATCGATTATGTAGAAAAGTAGAGTTTTGTTTCTAGTTACAGACTAAACAAACAAATTGTCCTAATTTTCACATTTTTTATTTTTTTTAGGCTAGTGCAATATACTTTTTTACTGCCTTTCGTTATAACTCTTTAAGAAATTTACACTACACATCACTTTTTACCGCTAAACATGTTTTTTCCTTATTTTTATTAAGTGAAATTATATCCGAGTTATCGATACAACGATAATGAAATAATTTATCGGTAATACAATAGTCTGAAGTTTAAGATACCAGTTATTTCTTCATTTTATTGTGTGAACAGATGTTACACCTTAATAGGTAGAAAGAAGTTGTTGTCAATGAACATTTAAACATCTCTATTGATAACTCGGTTATCGTTTGAGTTTCAATAACAATTAAGATATCGCTCTTTAAACAGCAACAAAACTTCTGTTTGTTTTACGATTAGATATGTTTATAGTTGATTAGTAAATATACATTAGCGGATATTTTGTTTCAACGATTCTTGTGTGATGAGTGCGCAAAGTGACTGTTTTCCAAACGAAAGTAAACGTTTATCGCAATACGAGGGGTCGAGAGATCAATATTTCAAATTTGGAAATGGCACTTTTGGTACGAATTATATACATAGTCATTACTGAAATAGATGACTTCAGAATAAAATAAAAGAACAGGAGAAAACCTGGAGGATATAATTTAGATTTTTCAGAGAAGAATGTTGTACATTTCAAACTCTGAATTTATATTCTTTTTATTGTCCCACAAAATAGGAAAAATATAGCGGTAGCAAAATAAATATTGGAGTAGTTAAGGGGCAAAAACTAACAAATTGAAAAGTTTTTTTTAAACTATTATGTGTGGGGTATCAAATAAAACTAGAATTTATTCTGATTACGAATATGTATGTTTATTTGACGAAAAAAAATAATATATTGACGCTAAGCCAAATTTAAAGTTTCAGATGTAATGTCCCTTTGTCTAATTAAACCACGGCTTGGTTTACTAATAAAAATTAAAAAACTATTCAAATTAAATTAAATCGTAGTATAAAATCATAAACTATACTCTTTTGTATGATGAAAACAACTTAATTTACCACATAATGAAAAACACGTAGCGTGTTTGTTTTGAAAAATGTTTCTGGAGATGACACAAACAATTCAATAACCATTAATAGATGGATTGCATTTTCTTTATTTTTTTTTTAGGGTCCGTAGATGAAACCAAACACTTATAATTTCACGCGTCTGTCTGTCTGTAAGTCGCAAACAGTCTACACAGACAAGACGATAAATCCTATATATTTTAAACTATGAATTTATATTCATTATATTGTCCCACATATAGGAAAATTATAGCGGTTTAAAAAATGACCTTGGGGTATATAAGGGGCAAAAACAATTAAGTTGAAAACATATTTTTCTGGAAGTGTTATGTGTAGGGTATCATATAAACCTAGAAAATATTCAGATTACGAATATGTTGGTTTATTTGACGAAAACAATGTTTTTGACGCTAAGC
This sequence comes from Aphrophora alni, assembly GCA_963513935.1. Classification (NCBI taxonomy): domain Eukaryota; kingdom Metazoa; phylum Arthropoda; class Insecta; order Hemiptera; family Aphrophoridae; genus Aphrophora; species Aphrophora alni. The sequence continues at coordinate 40,253,063 of OY740778.1, forward strand.
TAAATTTAATGTGTCAGATATATTGTCTTCCCCTCTAACTAGATCTCGTCGTTACTTACAAATATAAATAAAAAACAACTTAAATTTGAAATTTAATTGCAGTGTGAAATCATACATTATAGTTTTTTGTATGACGAATACAACTTAATTTAACCCATAAATGCGTAGCGTGTAAGTTTTAAAATCAGTTTTTATGAGATGTGTTACAAACAATTCTATAGGCATTAAAATAAGGTTGCATTTACGTTGATTTTTATTAGGGTTCGTAGCGTAGGTAAAAATAAGGACCTTTATAATTTCGCGCTCGTGTCGGTCTGTCTGTACAATTTAAACCGCCGCTTACAAGACTTCGAATTTTTAAAAAAAGTTCCTATATTCCTGCAAACCCTAAGTTGTGAGGTTTTATCACCCTTGACCCTTTAATTTTATTAATTTGGTACAAATTTGTCTTTGAGTATTTTTGAGAGTTTTACTTCACAAATCTGTATAGCTTCGGATTATCCATTACTGGTTTAATGTTTAAACTGAAACAATAATGTATATAACAGTGTTAGTTGTGAAAGGATCAAACGTTCTGTAGCACATTTTGTGTAAAATTAACAATTTATTGATTTCTCGTATAGTATAAAGAAAATTATGTAATTTTTTTTTGTGTTTTTAAATCCAAAAAGTAGTTTTTGAAAATATTTCTACATTGTTTGATAAGTTACGATGATAAAAAACAAAAACAACTACATTACAATCTTAAATCTGCTCTAATAATTTTGATGAAATTTTCTCTAACGACCTAAATACAACGTCTTGATTGATATTTTTCAAAAAACAACTGTTCGTGAATAATTAACTAAACAAATTACCCCTTGGAGGAGCTGTTATAAAGGACGTTAATTCTCAAAATCTGTTACACCTATTTCGTTAAAATTTCAGTAAGATTAGAAAATAAATTACCCTAATCAGAGCCTATTATCGTAAGTAAAAAAAAATACAGTTTGAAAATAATTTAAAAACACAAAAATGAACTTACCGCCATTTTAAAAAGCTCTCAAAAACAATTGTTACTGAAGATGCGTTTACTACACAATCGAAACAATTCAGTCACTATTAATTTTTTTTTTCCAAAAACGGCAGCAACGATTTAATTATGGTTTTTGACTGAAAACTACCGAATTGGATTTTTTTGAAGATTAGTCAATTGACATTGACTATAAAGGGTAATTATGTACTGAAGCTTCCCTCAGATTTTAGATGCTAAAAATCATACAATCTTAAACTATTTACATTGTTACAGATACACTTTCAAAAGTCCCTTACCACACTTGGGAATAAACAAAATAACAAAAAACAAAAAAATTTGTCAAAAGTAAAATGTTTATTCCTTTGCTTATTTACATTGTTTGCCATTAATCAGATATTTTTAAACAACGCAAATCAATTTACAACTCTCCAAATTCATTATTATTTAAGAAACTTAAAATTTCAGATAGAAATAATTTAGTCAGATTTATGATATGACGAATGTGTACAATGAAAACCTGAGTCATGTTTGTGACTGCATTACCAGTCTATGTTTATGTTTTACGCTGTACATTAGTCTAAATCATGGTGTGTAAATAAAAGCACAAAGGTCTGGAAGTATATAGTTACCTTCCCAGATTTGTAAACATATATTCCTAATCCAGTCACAAACTTGACTCACGTTGTCATTGTAGACATTCGTAATAACCCAAATAATCTCGAATTCCTTGTGTCAAAAAGTGTCAATTTCTTCAATATTTAATAGATTATGAGACTTGAAAATTGTTTAGCATTGTTAAATAGTATCTAATAAGGACAAAAAAGTTTAGGTTTGCATGAATTTCAATAACTAAAATGGGGGGAAACTTCAATATATAAATTACCTACTTATGAATAGAAACTTTTAATATCTTCAAGATATGTTGGGCTTACCTGACGTCGAAAAAGGTATAAAGTACAATTGAACTGATATAAAACATCTACCAGGTTCAGAAAACATGTGTAACAACTTTTTAAAACTAAATTGACCTCTTGATCTACCAATACAATTTAACATTTCCCACAAGTCCCAAAAGACCAATTTTTTTTACATTACATTTAGAGATTGTATTACAGTCAATAATGTGGCTGGGTAGGTACCATAATAGATTGTTCTGTGTGTTACCAACTCCATCGTCTTCATTATTTAACTTATATGAAGTAAAAACTTCAATAATCTTTGTATACACATTCGTAGGCCGCCATATTGAAATAAATATTTAGCACGTGTAAGGTTAAAAGATTGAGGTTAGGTTAGTATTTACGACGAACAGCTGATGGTAAAAGGAAATTATAATAATCGTAATAGGATACAGTCGACATGTAATTACTGTGGAATTTTATAGTTCCTAGAGACTCTAATTGAGTTAAAACGACGTAAAAATTGTAAACATGAAATAAAACATGCAATTGTATAAACATCACGTTTGCTTGTTAGGTTTGAAGTTAGATTATTAACAATAGCTTTGCTATTTGTCAGAGTAGTACCATAACGTGAAGAATTTAAATTTGCAAATTTTTATCTAATTTAGTTTGTTATAAGTTGATAATACAACGCGTTTTGAACAAAAAACTGTTTAAAATGGCAGCAAATTTGATAGTTTTTAAGTAGGATTTTTTGAATTTCAATAAGTTCACTTTTACAAATATCAAGGTCGTATAAAATTTTTCTTGGACTGTTACTTGTTTTCGTAATTACTAAATAGACAAAGGATAACGAAAGTAACTTTTTTGATTTCCTAAAGATAAGGGACGTGATGATCAGTCAAAAAGGAGAGGTAGAAAATTTTGACGATTTTGCTTACAGGTAGAGTAAAATCAAGAAAAAAATGTTCAAATTTTGAATTTTAAAATTAAACTTAATAATTCCTCAAAATATGATTACATATTTTTTATATTATTGCTGTGTTCCTTTTGTTTTATCAAAAATAACCCCAATTTTCCTTAAGTAAATTTAACCAACTAGCTACAACCATCTTTATACGGAAAACAAAGTATTCACGTTTCGACTCGTCTCTTTGATTAAATAAAATTTTGTGTTGTTTCAATATCGGTTTAGTAGTTACATTAAAAAATACACATAAACAAATGAAACTTTAAAGTAAAAAAAAAAATTCTTAAAAATCGTAATATTTCTAAACATTTGTACCAAATCAACTCTTGTTATTTATTAACTTATAACATAAATTGTAAACAATATTTTAGAACTATTTTATAAAATGATAATTTTCATTACTTACAACCAAGAAATCTGCAGAGTATGTTATTAATAGGCTATACACTAGATATGTTATCTGTCCTATAAATAATATATCGATCGAACCACTCGAAACATAACCTAAAAAAACCCAATGTATTCCAAATTTTTATTAATAGACAAACAAACTACAAAAAGAATTAAAATATATAAACCTAACGAGACATTAAACTTCTCCGAAATTGAAACATAACCTAAAAAAAACGACTTAGAAAATAACAAACGAAACTGTTGTTGCACTATTACCGAGGAACCTGTGTTCTAGTCAACCACCAACAAACGACTGGACTCGCTGACTGGCCAGCAATCAGTGAAATTACATCAGGTGTAGTACTTATTCTACCCGCTGATAAAGATTCCTTATAAATGTCCCCTTCTTTGTGTCATATTTAATTGGTTGTGGATTCGTTTAAAATCAGCTGTTTATTTATTTTATCAATTTTTAATGAAGTGGGGGCAAGTCATGGTAATTGATAACATTGTATTGTGATCGATATTTACTGTTTACATTTTAGGATTTGTATAGGAAGAGGATATAACTTATTTTGTCAGTTCCTTATCTCGTTTCGCTTGAGAGGTTTGAGTGATATTAAATCGTTAAGTTGATTTGAAAATAAAATGAGTTACAATATAAGTTATTTACTTTTATAAATGAATTAGTATAGAAGACGTAGTGTGATGTATCTAAGTTATTTCATTTTGGATATATTAATTTTGAGTTGCTCAGTGACAAACAAACGTTTTTTAAATGATGTCTGTTTGTAAACTAAATAGTTTAAATTTATATCGTATTTAGCATCTAGAATATTTTGTTCATGCATTATTTTAATAACTCAAAATTTTGAAAAGCTCCTATAAGAACAAAAACTCAAAATTTTGATTTTCATAACCAAAGTTTGAAAAACAATTTTACTTAAATTAAATATATATACCCTATATATATATATATATATATATATATATATATATATATATATATAAATCATGATTTTACTTTCTATTTGTCTCATACATTTGAGTTATCAATCTTTACATTTCAAAAAAATTTGATCGAAATTACCTCTACCGTTTTTGAATTTTAACGATAGTTTATTTTCCGCTACAATTGATCCAAATTTTCATTATTTAGAAGGTTTTTGAAAAAGTTTGTTTGTCTATACGTGGCCAAAACCAGAAGGTTTAACAAATATGGTATATGAGCTTTATTTTGAGGTGTGTTTTTTAAAAAATTTCGATTAATCGAAATTTGAAAGTACCTGCGATAACATCAAAAGTCAAAATTTTGTTTTTAAAATATTGACTCTAACAATTTTGCTAAAATATAGTTTCAAAAGACCCAAACAAATCAAAATGGTCGCCATTTGTCCAAAAATTACAGTTTGCTAGTTATCGCTTAAAAAGAGAAAATCTACTATAGGCACTGTAGGAAACGTCGAAATAACTCAAATACGGTGCAGGATATTTCAATTAATTTTTGTACAAATTTGAAGGTGATAGTTATTTATTTTTATTGTGAGTATACAAGAAAATTTAACCATTTAGAAATAAATTTCTTTTATATAATTTCATTTCCTGTCTTTCTTTTTGTCACCGCTTTTGAGCTTACAACGACGATAAAAATGACGGTCGGAAAGATTTCGAAAATGATTTTTACGGTTTCCTTAAAAAAAAACGGAGGTCGAAATTGTGACGTCTTGCAGACCTATCCTTTACTACATACTACATAAGTATATGATTTTAACCTCTACAGATAACTACAACAAACAGCCTCCACTCAACAAAGTTTAACACCTTCCACTCCATACTTTTCTCTTACCTCGCTTTATCTCTCCCATCTGTGCTTTTAAAGTGTTGTGGAGGAATGACAGAGTTCTTCCCAGTCCATTTCCCATACTGGCCTTTTGGTTGTAAACCTAAAGTTTCCAAAAATTAACACATGAAATGTAGTAAAAATCTGTCTACCCGTTTCTTTCCGTAATACGTACACTGTACGGACAATTAAGAGACATCATTATAAAAGGACTATTTTTACTCAAAGTGCTTCAAGTCGGTGGACAAAACAAAATTGTTTTCTTCCACTCGGACAACTCTCTACACTATGTTTATGCAATGAAGTAAAACTAATCACTACCCCAAAATAGAGTGGCGTTTTATTAAGTACTTCTTACACGTTTACTAATTGTCTCTCCAATTCACAAACTTCGTAAGTTTAAAACGGTTTATTGAAATAGTCTTTGTTTGTAATGACAATTGTTCCGTATTAGATTTGATTATAAATACTTTCTTTATATTAATAATATATCAATGTTTGTTTAATGAGAACATTTTGTGGCGTGTTGTAGGACATCTAAAGCGTCCTCACTAAATAGCATTGATTGTAGAGTGACAATACATACGATATTGAGGATGTAGTTTTCCGTCCTGCACAGTATGGTGCAGGGTAGAAAGCACGTCACGTGACCTATACATGTATAGTCCAGTTATACATTGTAGTGTCATTTAATATCATTTTTCAGAGTTTGTGTCATTATTAGATTGATGCTTAGTTAAAGCAGTAGAAGACAGGGATATTGTAGAGTTTGAAGTTCTCAACTCTCCATATGACTGTAATGAAATTTTAACTCCAACAAAGAACAACCGTGTTAAGAGGAAACGAAAATAATGAAGTTGAAAGCAAATAAGAAGTCAAATATTATAGGAAAGTATGTCGAAACGCAGTGAAACCTATAAACGTGAAGATAAGACGGAGGAAGCTATGAGTTTGTGTTGTCAGCAGAAGGAGGACACACGAGGCAGACAATAGATGCAGGATTGGTGAAGGGTACAGTGCATTTAACAATGTGAGGAAAATAATGTGGAGCTAAAATAATTTTTTTGAAGAGGAGTAAGACAGGAATTTCAACTATAATGTGAAACACCACTTTTATCTGAAACTTGAAAGTTAAACAAGCTGGTGGTTCGGAAAGTCCAGGTGTTCATGGATGAGGAGAACAGTTAAAATGGTCAGGAACAATCAGGAACGAAGAACAATGGAGAAGAATGAAGTAACCGTTGAGGTTCAAATTAGGAGAAAGTAAAAAAGTGGATTGGGTGCACTTTGGTGTTAGAAGAAGGAGATTGCGAGAGAAGCACTGGAGTGGAATCCTAAGAAAATCAGTAGTGTTTGAAGGTTAGAAACACATGAAGGAAGATCTTGAAAGAGGATTTGAGAAATGAATAATTGAGGTTAAAATTAGGAGAAAGTAAAGAGTGGATTGGGTGCACTTTGATGTTAGAAGATGGAGATTGCGAAAGAAGCACTGGAGTGAAATCCTGCGAAATGCAGTAGTGTTTGAAGGTTAGAAACACATGGAGGAAGATCTTGAAAGAGAATTTGAGAAGTGAATAATTGAGGTTAAAATTAGTAGAAAGAAAAAAGTGGATTGGGTGCAATTTGATGTTAGAAGAAGGAGATTACGAGAGAAGCACTGGAGTGGAATCCTGCGAAAATCCGTAGTGTTGGGAGGTTAGAAACACATGAAGAAAGATCTTGAAAGAGGAGTTATGAGGTGAATAATGTGACTGTAAGAGGTATAATCCTCAGGGACTCATTATATTGGGTACGGGCTTAGTAGTGCCAGTAACAACCGTCAAACATAAATATTTTGCTGCCACACACTTCGACTTTAACTTCGTCCAGCATGCTCCTTTCAATTCTCACACAAGGTCTCTTGATAAACTTTCGTTCTTTTCATACACTGACGCAATTAGATTATCGATGGCTCCAATTTTACGTTTGAAACTTTATGAAAAAAATACATATATGAAGTTTTACGAGACCAACAAACAGCTCACTTGTCTTCACATAATATGCTCGCTACGCTCCTGCAGGTTACTCAAATCTGCCGAATCTCGTAATTACATTTCCTTCGCTATTTGTCATCATAAGTATTTAGGAATGGTAAAATTGCGTGGAGATTCAAACATGCATTAAAAAAATTTTTAAAAAAACTATTAATGTGTTATAAGTTGAACAAAACACGAGATTTGAACAAAAACTGTTTAAAATGGCCGCAATTTTAATATTTTAAATTAAATTTTTCTTGTACGAAGTTCCTATCTTAATATTTGTGGAAGTTATCGTACTTACGTGCAGTCAACGACGACCCGTCAAAAAATCTGTTTTTTTGTTTTCTAAAGCCGTGAAACTTGAATATCTGTCTACCAACTGTTTTACGATTACCATACTTACCCTATACTTTGTATACTGGGTAAGTTAACACACAAAACCTATTGTGCTATCTTAAAATATGAATTTCCCATTAGACAAATTAATAAAAGCATTTAAAAGTGCATAACTTTACAATGCTCTTTTAAATATGCAATAATTTAATACTAAAACAAAGAATACAAAGTTTAATATATTTATCATACTTTTTTTCATTTCCTACTTTACAATCTATTTAATATTATTTCGTAACTTTCTTAATATTGACCGACACTCTATTAGTTACGTGTGAAATGTCAGGATTTGTCATTTTAATCCATTACTTTTTCGAATCACTTTATCCAGTTCAAACTGGTTATCCCCAAAGTTTTTTTTTAAGGTTATTAACATTAAACACTAAATCTCAACCTAATCAGTTTGTCTGTACTCTTGGAAACTATCTTACTGCATATATTTGAAGGTGTTTATTTTAAAAACATCAATTTTAGCTTATACGTTTTTACCAGCTAGTGTTGTTAAATTAAATACTATTTCAAGTGAAAAATATACGACATAGACTGTGAATTGAAGACGAAACCTTTGGGTTACGTGCAAATGTTCTACCAACTGTGCTACCCTTAGTCGTTTCTCAGCATAACGAGGTACTTAATTTGATATCTCGAAAATTGCAGCAAAAATTAAAGTCAAATGAGAAGTGTACAACCTATACTGGGAACCAACTAAGTATAGTTCAGTTGGTAAAGCGGTGGTGTTTAAAGCTGAAGGTCCTGGGTTCAATTCCCATTCTAGGTCGTATATTTTTCACTTGAAATATTAATTAATTCAATAATTGTATGTTTAATTAGTGCAATGATGAAGCGAGAAATGATGATTTATACAAAGAGTATTCAGATATATAATTTCCACTTGGCCATTAAATAAACAATAATTGTTTTAATATATAAAAGTTACATACACTGTGGATAACCATCGTCCAGTGGACATACACTACAAATTACCTTCTCGGATGCATATACTTCATATTGTTCTTAGGTTTGTCCTTTGATCCTGGACTATTTCAGACTCCTGTGCAGATGGATCTCTCTTCATATTATTCTGTCAGCCCTTTTTCACCCCACTAACTTCTCCCAGGTCTTCATTTCCGTCTGTGTTCAGCTAAAACCTATAGTGAAAAGCAATCCAATCGGATCGTGAATGGCAATGAGCAAGAGGTACGTTTAGGGTAAATTAGGTTAGGTTAACTATCCCCTTCTATGTCTTCATCCTCTCCTGCGTTCAGGTGAAACCTATAAATTTAAACGACCCGTGCTGATTGTGAATGTCAATGAACAAAGGTTTAGGATAGGGTAGATTAGGTTATGTTAGGTTAGATTAGGCTAGGTTAGTTTAGGTTAGGTTAACTATACCCTACTATGTCTTCATCCCCTCCTGTGGTTAACCCAATCCTAAAGAGTAAAGTGACCCGTGCTTATGTGAATCGCAATGAGCCAAATGTTAGTTTAGCGTTTATTAGATTTGGTTAGGTTAGGTAAGGTTAGGTTAGGTCAGGTTAGGTTAGGTTAGGTTAGTTTAGCGTAGATTAGGTTAGGTTAGGTTAGGTTAGGTTAGGTAAGGTTAGGTTAGGTTAGGTTAGGTCAGGTTAGGTTAGGTTAGGTTAGTTTAGCGTAGATTAGGTTAGGTTAGGTTAGGTTAGGTTCACTATCCCTTCTATGTCTACATCCCCTCCTGTGTTTATCTCAAAACCAAAATTAAATAGATCCGTGCTGATTGTAAATGCCAATTAGCAAAAGGTGTTGCGTACTTGATGACAGTATCCTGAGGGGGTATATGATCATCTATTGTAGTATTTAGTTTTAATCGACCAAGTGACCAATTGCGCCGTTAGGACCATACATTCTTTAGTTGTTCATTTGAAAATGAAAAATAACAAGGTTACGCGGGAATTCAACTTGCTGATATAATAGAGCACGCCCTTAGTGATCACTTTCAACATTACGTGTCTTCCGTTTCCATGACAACGTAGACATACTAAACTTAGTAAATAAAGAGCTAACAGACCACTCAGTTGAAACAACCCGCAAAGATGGGATGACAGGTTAGATAGACTTGAGAAACACGAGAGTCCACTTATTTGAAGAAGAAAAAAACGAGGGGTAAGTCAGAACTCTAAGTGATTACAATCAGAAGATCAAGAGAGAGCATCAGCCTAAGTGGAGATAAATTGAAAACTCTGACAACGTTTCTATCTGGGAATTGTAGACTTGGAGAACAAATAAGAAAGATAGGGTTAGAAAATGACAGGTCCTGCAAGTTGATTGGCGCCATCATGTTACTTACCCAGCCCCATAAAATTTATTACAATAAGATCCTCCAAGTGGAATGGCCAAAATTTAATCTCTTCGTCCTTGTAGGTAATGTTAAATTGGGTTGGTAGATCCACGGCTATAATTAGGTGTGGTAACTATGTCTAACCATTTAGGATTTGGACATTTCCCTGTAATTAAATAAGTAAAAATAATAAAATTACGATTTTTAAGACTAATAATATAATAAATAATAATTATTATTAAAAATGAATATGAATAATAATTTAATTTCAAATTACACTTATTGTCAAGTAAAATTTAGAAAACAAGTTACATTATATTTGTTGCTAAATTTTTGTTTGTTTTAATACCTATCTTTATGCAATTTTCAGGATTAATAGAAAACAAAATAAATATGATAAAAATCAAGTTTTACACGGTATTTTTAAAATTTTAAAACTATGAAAATTTTAATACGCAATTTATATTTTTTCCCAATTTTGGCGTTTTTAAATCAAAAGAAAATTTACTTAAGCTATATTAATTCATTAAAAAGTTCAAATATTTATCTTATTAAATATATGTGAATTTTTTAACTAACGCTTCCAAAATATGTCTACATTACAATGAACAGTTTTTAAAACCTGTCCGAAATCAGTTTACTCATTTTCCAAAACCCGGAAAGTGTCTGCTTCTAAAAGGGCTAAAATAGTTGTTACACAGGTTTTCTGAACCTAATAATTATATATATATATATATAAAACGATCTACACTTACTTAGCTCGAATCAGTAGGCCTATGTCTGTCCAGAAGGAAGTTGTGATAAGAAATCATGTTTTCTTGGCAGATTATAAATTACAAATTTGACTATAACTTCACTATTTGTCATCGTAGAGAAATGTTTTTAGTACCGTTACAAACAGAATTTTAATCTCCAAATTGGTGTATAAGTCCAATAATTAAAAAAATATGAACAAAATACAGTTTTAAATAACCGCCATTTTGAAATTCTGAATTCGATTTGTTTTTAAATTTAAATAATGTGAACAAATTTAAGTCCTTTATACTAAATTTAAATTTCCTCACCTATTTTTTTCCGGTGAGAAATGAGAAGATTAATCGTAAAATAAAAATATAATTGGTATATTGGATAGTTAAAAATTAGCAATTTTTAAACAGTAAATTATTTTATTTGTGGTTTGTGTTATAAATTGCTTCACCAAAATTTAATTAAAATCTCTAGAGTTGATTGTAAGTTGTTGAACTTTTTGCAGAGCTCATGGTTTATTTCTCTAAGTGACAACTCGTATACCTGACATTTTGTCGGGATATTACGACCAGTACATTTAATTTTGTTTATAAAATTCTTTGCACCAAAATCGTTACAATTGTTTTTGAGAAAATCGGAATATTTTGATATAACTGTTATGAAAATTACTTGTAAATTTTGAGCTTTAGAAAAACGGAAAAAACACTTATTGACTAAAAATGTGTTGTACACAGCACGGTTAGACAGACAAAAATTGTGAGAAAGTAAAAATCTAGGTTAAAACAGTACACGAACCTACAGAGACGTTGTTCAAAAAACACTTTTTCAAAGATCTTAATAACGGAGATTTCCGTTAAAAATTCAATGTTGATTGTTTAAATAATCTGTAAAAAAATCATCTACTAATTTTCATTAACAATTATTTTTCCTTTGATTATGCATTTGGAATCAGATTAGTTCAACAAAGCACTTGGTTTGTAACTGCAGTAAATCTTTTAATCTTTCACTTTTAACAAAACGCTCGTTAGAACGGATATTGTTAAAACAGATTAAACTGCAAATAACAACCAGTCATCCTACAAACATGTGTTAACAGGTAATTATTTATTTCCAATGTTTAATTATAAATATAAAACATTGTATTCTATGTATTGTTTACTTACACAGAATGGAAAAAAACTTGTAACCTCACGATAATTTCTGAAGGTGTAGAGATGTAAACTTCTAACTTTCGTTAAAACTCAGAGGGTAAACTCTTTAACTTTTTATGGTGTAAACTATTTCCCCCCTTTTTGGCCTGTTAAAAGGGGGACTTTAACTTTTGTTTTCAAATAACAACTCCCATTGTGTGACATTTTGAAGTTCAAGGAAAAAAAATGTTAGTGTCTTTTAAAATTCTCTACGATATCTTCAACCAGAATTGGGGTTACACACTGGGGGAGAATTGTTAATACACACATATCTATAATGGATGTTAGATCCTTGTGATATGCTGTCACAGAGTTCAGACAAACCTGTGTACAACTGTTCTAAACAAACTTACCCTGGATAAGACTCCTTGATCTACCAATACAATTTAACATTACCTACAAGTCCCAAGAAACAATCTTTTGGTCTTTACATTTAAAGATCTACTTGTGTTACGCTATTAGTCTACTATGATGAAATCAATAAACTAGATTTATAAGACGATGGATTATCGAGAGTTTTCACATAAAAATATATACAGAGTGTCCCAAAAGTCTCGAACCGGTTCAATAACTTGAAAACCAAAAAAAGATAGGGAAAAAAATTCCTGTGCCTTCTGTTGATATAAAAATACTTTTAGATAAATGAGACATTTTTAATTGTCCCTCAAAAATGGCGGTTGTGGGGGCAATCCAATAATCTTAATAGAAACCCCATCGAGTGACATCTCATGTTAAAGGTCTTATTAAAAAATAAAACTGAGCAAACTAAAGGTCGATACAGCAGTTCAAATATTTGAAATAGCCATTTTACTTTATTTATTTCAGTCACAATTAGATGAATAATACAGGATAAAAATGTATTATAAACATTTGTTACCGTTGGTTGATATCATAATTAAAATTATTTCATGTTCAAAATAGTATGAATTTCTATTACAAAGCCTACAAAAGTGATATGTTAGGTTGATGTAATTTAACATATAAAGTTTTACAAAATTTGTATGGCACTGACAACAAATTATTTCTACTGATTTCTTTTTATAATTATCTGTATAAATTTTTTTTATTATGACTACAACATTACGATTTTTAAAGACATTTTGACCCCATATTCTGACTTTTTATTAATTGTGAATGAAATAAAGTAAAGTAACTGTTTCAAATATTTTAACGGCCGCCATTTTAGATAGGATATCGACCTCTAGTTTGTACAGTTGTATTTGACTAAATAAGCCCTTTAACATGAGGGGTCACTCGATGGTGGTTTCTATTTATTGAGTTGCCCCCCCCCCCCAAACGCCCATCTTTGCGGAACAGGTAAAATATTTTCATTTGTCGAAAATTAATTTTTTATAACAAGAAAGCACATATAACATAACTTTAATCTATATTTTAGTTTTCACGTTTTTAAACTGGTACGTAACTTTTTGGACATATGTATACATCAGAGCTGAGAAAGTGTGTCCGTGTAAAAACTGAAAATAACGATGTAGTAACTGAAACGTCAAATTGCTGCAAATAATGTTTTTGTTTTAGGAAGTATTTAATGTGACACAATTCTTGCGTGGGCTCACATTGCTGTTTTGTTGTGTTTAGGCGAGAGTTGATTGAGATTAACACTTGTAGGAAGCCATTGTGAGTAAAACCTTAATCCATCAAGCCACACGCAACTTACAATTTTGTCGTAAGGGTTAACTCGTTTAGTAGAAAAAATATATACTGTGAAATGCATTCTAGGTATTGCATCAGCTGTTACCCACCACGGCTAACTAAATTATCGTAGGCTGAGTACATATTGTAAGTCATCTTCGTTATGAAGTGTGAAAGTTTGTGCAAGTGTTATGTAATCGAATTGACCTATCGCCTCTCATGTCAGACTAGCTCTTCTTCTAAAGCCAGCCCTCAATGGCTCATTGGCGGGGCAATCCCGAAGGACCTAGCTGGATCTACTTCTTTTATCTTTTACTGTTGGGTTAGCTAACTCTCTTTCATATATTGTCTCTCTTGACCCCGGGTCAGCATTGTACCTCACGGTGTTGACAGTTAAAACCGCGAGGTATGTACCCTATCCCATATAGATGGGTAACAGGCGTCACCCTCGGTAAATTTGGAAGGTAAGGTATCGCGTCAGCAACCTGACGGATACTTATCACACGTTGCTTGGGGAACCTTGCTAACATGAGCTATAGGAGAAGGGAGTCGTGGGCTATACTCCACGGTGTCGTCCCAAGAAAACTGGAGGAAAGCTTTTTAGCTTCAACGTTCGTCTAGTGGGCTACCCTACCCCCATGTAGGTGGATAATGGCGCCGCCCCCAGTAGTTGATTTGGTGGGGAAGGGTGTCTTATCAAACCTGGGAGGGGAACCTTGCTAACATGAGCTATAGGAGAAGGGAGTTGTGGACTATACTCCACGGTGTCGTCCCAAGAAAACTGGAGGAAAGCTTTTTAACTTCCAGATTCGTCTCGTGGGCTACCCTACCTCCATGTAGGTGGATAATGGGCGCCACCCCAGTAGTTGATTTGATGGGGAAGGGTGTCTTATCACACGTTGTTGGGGAACCTTGCTAACATGAGCTATAGGAGAAGGGAGTCGCGGACTATACTCCACGGTGTCGTCCCAGGAAAACTGGAGGAAAGCTTTTTAACTTCCAGATTCGTCTCGTGGGCTACTCTACCTCCATATAGGTGGATAATGGCGCCGCCCCAGTAGTTGATTTGGTGGTGAATAGTGTCTTATCAAAGATGGGAGGGGAACCTTGATAACATGATCTATAGGAGAAGGGAGTCGCGGACTATACTCCACGGTGTCGTCCCAAGAAAACTGGTGAAAAGCTTTTTAACTTCCAGATTCGTCTCGTGGGCTACCCTACCCCCATGTAGGTGGATTATGGCGCAGCCCCCAATAGTTGATTTGGTGGGGAAGGGTGTCTTATTAAACCTGGGTGGGGAACCTTGCCGACATGAGTACCAGGGGAGCATTATCAGCCTGTCCAAGGGTTTCGGCTCTGGCAGCATTCGCTGAGGATTGGTTTCGTGGTGGGAGTGGTTTAGATTGCTCCCGTTGCCTTTCTGCAGAATGGAGGTATGGTGTTGTGCCTAGAGGCTCCAGATTGGCCTGTCCTTCTAGTTCCTTTAGAAATAGTTAGGTTTTCACTTAAACTTTAAAGATTCTGTCTCTCTTGACCAACTCTTGTTCTCTTCCAACTCTACCCTCAGAGTACGAGCTTGGCAATCCCGACGTGCTAGCTACATCTAAACCTTTTCCCATATAGTCTTGCGGTAGAACAATCTTTTACATTTTTCCTATACGATTTCTCTTGAACAACATTTGCTCTTTTCCGACTCTTAGAGTATACAATGGCAAGGGTTATTTATTTCATGTTTGTTTATCTTCTTTTTTGTAAGGCGATGATGTTCGCGATTTTTAACAAGTTTTATTTAAGTTTGATACATTGTTTGGGTTGTTGCATTTAAATAAATTTCTATCAAAATTATTTGGGACGATATATTTGGGACTATCAATAAAAACGATATAGAGTTATTCCAACTTCGATGACTTTTACTGTTAATTTTCCCTTTTTTTCAAATCTCGCAGAATTTTGGGTAAGATGGCGACCAACGCATCTATACTGAATACATTGTAGCAAAATATTATTAAAATCGTTTGAGTCAATTTTGGAAGAAAAAAAAAAAAAAAAAAAAAAAAAAAACAGAAATTCTAGAGTAACTTCTTTAGAGAAACACGTTTACGTAACTTCTTCGGGATGTAAATTTTGACCTCGATGGTATTCTGTGTTTTTTTTTTTTGATGTATAAGAATAGTCATACGCGGCGTGTATGTATGAAAATCTATTAATATTTGATATTTGGTCTCGTCAAAACATAATTTTAAATCTCCTTCTGAACACTTTTTATTCAATTCTTAAGGATGCGTACTGCCAAAAGGATGCACACAGCAGAACGATTTACACATGATCCACTACTTAGGGAATCACTGGCAAAACACTTAAGACCATTCTTGTGACAACCACTGTGAAATTTGCAATTTGTAACGTTATGTTAAGATGATTTGGACGTCAAAACATTACGAAATTACATGAATGTATGGTGTAACTAGGAAAGGATGATCCTATTGTAGGTCCTGAATCCGTATTAGTGATTTCAAGACGATGATTGGTGGCTAGGAAGAAATGCATATGTACATGAATGGAGGGAATGGGCAATAGGCAGGCAAAGATCTATTTGTGTGGACCTGATGAGGGAAGGAGCAGATGGATCGAATGTCTAGGGAGGAAGGATCTAAGGGTATTGTAACGAGACATTCCTCGTTTTTACTAACTTTCGAAGATTAGTCAAAAGGATCTGTTTCACTGTGGTAGATATTGACTAAAGGAAACCGTTCAGCATTTTGCGACCTTGTGTGAACAGAGGAGCAAGAAGTGTAGAAAGGTGGTAGTATTTAACAAGGTTATTGATCTGGGATTGAAGTTTTATAATAGTAGATAGGACTCATGTAGCCTACCTTCGTATAGCCCATCCCAATACAGAATTCAATAGATAATTTCAACTATGCATTCCAAAGAAATCTACAATTTATTATATACAAATATCAGAAAAGCATTACAATAACCGACTGTTTCCAACAACTTCAGCATTAGTGTTTCCCCTCCTGTTCATTTATACATATCATTAGGTAATATTGATAATTTAAAATTAGCGTTTTTCTACAAATTATAATTTGCATATTTAGAAACAAATTCCAACCCTATTACAACAGATTATAATAAAGTTTCGATAAAAACTGTTTAAGATGTCAACAGCTGAATTTATTCCTGTTACTAACAAAATTACAAATTTATAAAACTTTTAATTAATTTTAAAACACTAATAATGTCCATACAAACGCGTGTAAGTCATTTTCATCAAACACTTTTGCGTAAACGCTTTCATTCCTCTGTTAAACTTTACCAAAATGTAATAGTTTTGTTTGAGGACTGCTTTTTTTACAATTGCAAATACTAACGCTTATCGTCTTTAAAAATAAAATATCGAATTCCGTGAATTTTTCTATTGAAACAAGTTAGTTATTGTGGCCCATTTTTAAATTTTAGGTGCTTTAAAAAATGAAATAAATACAAAATTATACGTATACATGTTTATTATTATACATATTATATACAGGGTGTCAAAAAACCTTATTGCGTTATACAGAATGTTATTCTACATATACAAATAAACGAATAGCGATCTGTGACACTACTATTTTGTTGTTACAAAATATCACTGTAACTCCCGAAATACATAAGAAATTGTGTTGAAATTTGGTGTAAGCAAGTGTACCAAACACTAATAGTTTATTTTTATAATTTTCAAAATGGCGGCTGTTCAATTTTTTTTTTTAAAACTGTTTTGAAGATAAATAAAAAACTTTTAAAAGGCGCGAATTTGAAAATTATAAAAGTAAAGTATTTGGGTTTGGTTGAAAATTGTCACATAAAAAAAATGCATATATCAAATTTGAACTCTTTTAGCTAATTCTGGGGTTATTGTGAACAAAACAAAGGCGGATTCCGATTCCGACTAAACTATGGTGAATTCGAATAAAATTACTGAACATTTTAAATATATTTTGACATGTAAAATCCAATCCCATATAGTGCACTAAGGTTTTTTATGTCACTGTATATATATATACATACACGGGTCAAAATATAGAAAGAAGTTCCTTTAAAAAGATGTTCTGAAACGCTTAGTTTCCATCTGTCACCAATTTTGTGTTTTTATGAAAAATAATTACACTCTTTGAAATTATTAAAAGTTCCAGTCAAAATTCGGTATACATTTTTTAACGAAAATTGTAGTTTATAAATTTTCAAAATGGCCGCCGTTTATATTTGTAAAGTTAATGGTTTTAGAGATATTCAATATTAAAAATTTCAAACTGTTACCAACTTGACAAATTACAAGAAAATATCGATTCTTGGTATACTGTTAAACAGTTACATAACCAATGTGTTTACCAAATTTCTACTCGAAATCTTGATAATTTCAAATGCTGTGATTATTTCTAAAAACAAAACAAAATGGATAACTGATTTAAATCAAAGGCGTTTAAGGGCATATGTTTACAGGAGCATTTTTTTTTTTTTTTTTTTTTTTTTTTTTTTTTTTTTTTTTTTTTTTTTTTTTTTTTTCCATTACTGTTGAGACCGATGGTTCTTGATGGAATTCCATGTTCAAAGATAATAAAACACATTTTTTTTAATTTATTTTTTATTTTGTTATTATTATTATTATTATTATTATATTATTATTTTAAAGATAAGTGGATATTACAAAATAAAAAAAAATGTGTTTTTTAGGAGCGTTTTTATTTGTTTTAACCTGTGTAGTGTAACCAAAACTGGAACGATATTTTAAGAACACCCTGTATAAATAGAAGTGTGTTGAATATAGTTAAAATATTTTACAAGTCGAAAAAAAAGTATTAACCATGTTTATTAGACCATTTTCAAAGTTGGTTTAAAAAAATTTGAAAAATTACATAGTTCCAATATAGATGAAGATGTGCTGTTTGTTTTTTCGCGTAGAAATTTAATTTCATATTTATTTACGATAACATTAAAAAAATTATTTATCACATATAATAATTGCTATCGTTCCATTAGAAAATCGAACAACATGTTTCAAAAAATTGATACACTAAAGGCATTATTTTTAATAAAAATACAGTTTTTTCCCAAACAATAAATACTCTTCACAATGTGGTAATTTTGACCACTTCCCTTTTACGATTTGGACACAAATATAATTACTTTGAGCGATATAAATCCTGCATTAAACGAATTCCATTAGTGGAAATCAAACGAACAAGTTTTAAAATTACGTCTGACAAAAATGTGCAAATCAAACATCATTCCGTTCATCTTTTAATGGATTTTTAATGATTACCCAAATAGGAATGTAAAGTGATTGTAATAAAACAAATAATGGTGCTTTTATTACATGAAAAACATGCCATTGTTTTTATTAAACTATAATTACAAAAAATATTTGTCACAAATAAACGTTAAATAAACATGAACGCATCCTAGTGAATCATTTAAAAAACTTATCGCACAGTTTACTAATGTTTAACACTAGAGTGTACTAGTAGTCCGGACTCGGAGACAATCAATACTTATCTGAATCTGTTACTTTTGGAACCGTTCTTTGTAATCGTTTCACTTCTTATCGAGTATAGGGTTCCATAAATGTCTTTATTGGAACCGTTGCATTGCACTGAGCGATATTTTGTTTGTTTACAAGATACCAGGTTGGTACTTCAAATTTAGCACATGACGAACATGGGCTGGATAAGTTATGTGATGACGCCCGTGAACTTGCTTTTATGTCAATAAATAACAAAATGACCCCAATAAAAAGATTTTAATTCCATATATTTATTGGTTTTAATTATCTTGTGATGTTTCTATTACACCGTTTAAATTTAAGAAACATGGCGGAATAATAGTAGGAAATATTAATAATTAAGAAAGTTAAAAAACAATCAAAGACTAGTTTGGTTAGGTTAGGTTAGGTTAGTTTAGGTTAGGTTAGGTTAGGTTAGGTTAGGTTAGGTTAGGTTAGGTTTAATACGAATAAAGTCTGACCTAATCTGGTATATGTATTGCATATTTATGTACTGAGGTTCAACTTCACTAAAACAATCACCAATATAGCCTATATTAACAGAAAGATTTATTATATTAACATAATGCTAGTAGATTGTGTATATATAATCCAGATCCCACTTAAACTATAGAACAAAACGACAGTACAATTAATTGATAAAACACCGGTTAGGTTAGGTTAGGTATAACCGTATGAATAAAGTGTGACCTAACGTTTTAGCTGGGATGCATATTTACGTACTTAGATGGAAGCTTCACTAAATATTTTTCAATATAATTAAAATCTTTACTGTATAATCTATATAATCATAATATGAGATTGTATGTATATATATATATATATATTCAAAAAAACGGTTAGGTTAGGTTAGATTATACCCGTAGTAATAAAATCTGATCTTACCTGTCAGCTGTGTTGTATATTAGGTAATAAGGTGAACACTTTACTAAAATATTATCCAATATAATTAATTTTGAAACCTTTACTATATAATCTATATAATCATAATATGAGATTGTATGTATATTTAATTATATATAATAATACAGATTCAGCTTACACTCTAGAAGAAACGATAATACAACTGATAAAAAAACGGTTAGGTTAGGTTAGATTATACCCGTTATAATAAAGTCTGATCTAACCTGTCAGCTGTGTTGTATATCAGGTAATGAGGTGTACACTTTACTAAAATATTATCCAATATAATTGAAAGAGTTATTGCATAAACATAATACTAAGGTTTATTATATTAACATAATGCTAGTAGATTGTGTATATATAATCCAAATCCCAATTAAACTATAGAACAAAATGACAGTACAATTGATAAAACACCGGTTAGGTTAGGTTAGGTATAACCGTATGAATAAAGTGTGACCTAATGTCTTAGCTGGGATGCATATTTCTGTACTTAGGTAGAAACTTCACTAAATATGTTTCAATATAATTAAAATCTTTACTATATAATCTATATAATCATAATATGAGACTGTATGTATATTTAAATATAGATTCATCTTACACTCTAAAAAAAAAAGAAAAGATAATACAAGTCATCAAATAACGGTTAGGTTAGGTTAGATTATACCCGTAGTAATAAAGTCTGATCTAACCTGTCAGCTGTGTTGTATACTACGTAATGAGGCGAACACTTTACTAAAATATTATCCATTATAATTGAAAGATTTATTACATAAACATAACACTAGATTTTATATATGTTATACAAACCCCACTTACACAATAGAACAAAACGATTGTAATACTGATAAAAATACGGTTAAGTGTAATATACAATTGGAAGGTTTCCAAATAAATGTGGCTAAAGTAGAACTATAATTAGTGCACTGATCCAGTCATATTGCACTCTAAGAGACGATGAAGTTCATTGGCAACTAATGTCAGGTTCATTGGCAACAATAAGGTATTGGATGTGTGTGACATTTAAACAATGTTTTAGACATAATATACAACTATATATATTTTTTGAAGGCAAAAACTTTGTGATCATCTTTATAAACCTTCGTAAAGAAAAGGATGAAAGAACAAAAAATCAAAGTTCTTAGACATTGATAACTCTAATAGCTACCAAATACGAAAGTTAAAAGAGAGGGATCTAATCCAACACTACATGAAAAATGTGTAGATCCAGCTATTGTATATTGGGATTGCTAAGCTTAAGCTAAAGCCCCTGATTGGTGATATACAAATAAACGGTGTTTTACATAGTCGCAGATTCTCTTTCCCACTTGTTTAAACCATCTGTTCCTATAGGTGTCCATGTAGAGGTGATTAATGTTATTAGATTACACTAGTGGGACAATGCACACATTCAAAAGTTATTTAAGGCTAATCCGTCCTTCTGAGCTCATACCGCCTCCCTGGAGGGCACCTTAAAAGAAATTTACAATGCAAGTAAATGCATAATTCCAATAAGGCACATTATTTCCAATGCATTTAATTGGTAATTGTACTTAATGCATTAACTATGTGTATTTTGATTACCCTGTATTTACATAATGTGGAATCTTATCTAGCTACAATTAGAAGGGAGAAGGTTTGTTGGAAACAATTATATAAATACAAATCAAAATTTTGAAGTGTTAAAATAGTTAAACATATCTGTCCTATAATTTAAATTTTACATTTGATACGGTAATAGATTTTGTAATCAAAAATTTCAAATAACAGTTTACAACACAACCTATGAATATTTTTAGCACCACAATAATCACACACTAAACCAAATAAATCAGAGTTTAGAAGAATCGGATTCAAACAAACCTAAGTTTTATTTCAACAATGAAAACCTTGGACATACATAATTAGAGCAGATTTTATCGACGGCAATTTTATTAATTACAGAAGTTTTTATCCTTAATTAAACTCGGAAGCAATAAAAGAAATAAACTGCAACATTATATGGGGAATTTATTTAAATACTGTCAACCTATAGAGGCCATGTACACTCTGCGTTAAATATCTTGGGTGTAGATATGGACATTTATAAATGACAAATGTAGGTTATAACAAATTTTGTAGTCGTAAAAACTTTTATATTCCCAACCGTCTTTTTAAACGCAACGGTTATTTTTTTAAACTTGATGTTTAAGGACCATAAACCTCGTTCATCATTAGCTTATAAATCAAGGAAGACAAAAACACAAAGATCCTTTGCATTCTGAAACTAAAATCCTTAATACAAGCTCATAAAATTGTAAATAACTGCTTCTTTTACATTTATGAAATCTAATCCAGTTTAAAATTTGTTTTATGGATGTTAACAAGGCCTCTTTGATTAATGGAGAACTTTTGAAACAAGTGGTAGCATTAAGTGTGTAAGATTGCAAGAATTAATTGTTAGTTAGTATTTACACTTGAAACAGCTGATTACATTTCAATATTCATGATTAACACAATTAAACTTCCATTGCTACATAATTTACATTATACAGTATGGTTGCAATTTCAGTTCTAATTCTAATGCATTCAAATAGTGATTGTATTCATGCATTTAATGAGTAGATACATTCGGATTACCATGTATTAGCACAGGGCGGGATCTTGTCAAGATAAGGGGTATTAAACTACATATTTGTTTATTCCGAAATATTAAATTTTAAAATCATCTACGAAGTTTTAGTGTTATGTTTTTTAGACGAGCAATAGAACAAACTCGCTGCATTAGACAGTACCAACTAAAAGTGAGAGAGGTATAGTTTTTAACGATAAAAACAAATAACTTTATCGATTGATGACTCAGAAAAAGGTATACTAACTTTTTATTGTAGTTATAAAATAAAATTAAAATTTATCTTCCTGCGTCTGCTTTCGAAGAGTTAAAGAACAATAATAATAAGATTATTAGTGAAACTTAATTTTGACACACCATCTAATAATATTATATCTTATATTGGAATAAATATTTACACTTGAAACTGCTGATTATATTTGAATACTACAAGCGGTTAGATATTCATGACTAGAGATGGACGTTATTTATCGCAATAGCCTAAATAACAGTTTACAAGATATTATATGTTACACAAATAACATGTTACTCTAGTCTCCCTGTTATTTTTATAACAGATTTAACTGATTGAATAGTATTCAGCCAATACCTATTCTTGACCTTGAAAGTATGACAAATGAAATGAAAACTGTAAAACTATGAACTGTGCATGTGTGCCTGTTATTTTTGTTAACAGCGTAAGGCTTATAACCCTGTTATGTCTTTGTTTTTGTGTACTGTTACTTCGTTACCTGAGAGAATTACCTGAGGGGTAACTCGTTGAGAGTTACCTGAGAGTTAATTTCCCACCCAAATTCTTTTTGCAAATTTCTTCCTTTTTGCACATTTTAAAATAAAATTTAAAGTTTTAAATTACAGTAAAAGTAAACAAAGTTCAACTGTATAACAATAATAACTGTAAAACCGTAACATGACGATACGTTTCAAGACAGTGTTAAAATGTATTACGTTTGGAACACTGTTATTTATATAATAGTGTTATTAACAGTGTTACCAGACTGGAACAGGAACGTCAGAACATGTTACTGGAAAATAACAGTTTGGCCCATCTCTATCCATGATCCTATTAAAAAGTCCATTGCTTAGGTACATTATGCAGTGTGGTTGCAATTTCTATTCTAATTCTAATGCATTCAAATAGTGATTGTACTTCATACATTTACTTAGTAGATACATTCTGATTACTCTGTATTAGCATAGTGTGGGATCTTATCTAGGGGAGGGCTATTACCGGAAATAACTACATATGTATATTCCGAAATATTACGTTTAAAATCACCTACGAAATTTTAGTGTAATGTTTTTTAGTCGAGTAATAGAACAAACTTGCTGCATTAGACAGTACCAACTAAAAGTGAAAGAGACATAGAATATCGATAAAAACAAGTAACTATATTAATTGATGACTCACGAAACGTACACTATTAAACGGTACTTCTATTGAATTTATAAAACAAAATTTAAATATCTGTTCTGGCGTCTGCTTGTTGAAGAGTAGGATTACAATAATGCTTATTAGAATATTAGTGAAACTTATTTTGACACACCCTGTAATAATATTATATCTTATATTACAATCAATATTTACACTTGAAACACTTGATCACATTTGAATACTAGCAGGCAGTTAGATATTCATGACCCTAGTAAAAGTTCTTTGCTACATTAAGTGTGTTATAGAGTGTGGTTGCAATTTGTGTGATAACTTAAATGCATTCAAATTATAATACGTGCAGTAACGTTCTGATTACCCTGTATTAGGATAGGGTGAGATCTCCCCAAGTCCAACCGAGAGAGGTGGTGTCACAAATAATTTTAATTCCAAAACGTGAAATGGTAAAATCATCGATTTCTTTTTCTTTTACAATTTGAAACTCACTCACATTGTTAAAGTTTAGCTTTTAAAACTTATCAGAAAACAGCTGTTGCAACTAATTCAAAATTATTACAATTGGTATTTTAATTTTTTTAGAGCAGGTTATTGTATTATTATATTCAGTCATTTGTAGAGGTATGATATTATATAATTAATATGTTCATAATTTGGTGAAATCTATAAATAAATTTATTATTGTTTCACAATTCGTCTATTAGTGGACATTTTATTATTAAGCTATAGCTATTTAAACTCACACTGAACAAAAATAAATGAGTTTAATATTATTAGACTAAAACCACCAATAATCCTCAGTTATATCTCAACAATAAAAACTCTGAACATTCACGATTACGGCAGATATTATTGATTCCAGTTTTATTAATTGCAGAGTTTAATCTGGATTAATATTGGAAGCGATAAAAATACTAAACTGCATCAAACTGTGGCTATAATCTGCTGCATTTATTTGTACAACATCAACTTTAGAGATGACAGACTGGGTATGCTTATCGTTGATGTATTAATTTAGATACGAGAAAAATGAAAATGTAGACTATTACTTGTAGGCTAAAGCCTCCTTTTGAAGACTGAAATTAATTTTAAAGAAGCGCCGTAGAAGGCAATATTTTAAGAAAAACATTCATGAAAAACTGTTTGAGGCAAAGAAAGAGCTACAATTTTTGGGGGAGGCGAAGAAAGCGTTACAATGTTTCTACATGGTATAAATAGCGAGTCACAATTTTAAATCATGGTTTGTACACGCATACATATATAACACATATGTTATAATATTTTTATAACACATATATTTTAAATATATAACACATATACACTGAAATACGAATTTCAATTACGAAAATAAAGTTGAATATTCCGCTTGTTTAAAAAATAATAATAATTTTTGTAACAATAATTAATTCAAATGAAATTTATTCGTTTTTGTTAAATATTTATGTTAAGATTACTACACCTTACCTAACTTAACCTAACCTAACATAACCTAACCTAACCAAACATATTCTAACCTAATGAAATTTTTTCGTTTTTGTTAAATATTCATGTTAAGATTACTACACCCTACCTAATCTAACCTAACCTAACCTAACCTAACCTAACCTTACATAACCTAACCTAGACTTTTTACATCATACATGTTAATAGAAATTGTACTATTTATTTTCTGCAGTATTATTGGAACTGGTAAGGTGTGCGCTTCTATATTAAGGGAAGTATATTTACAACCCTCCCCTAACAGAACGTGCAGCCTTTAGACATGATTTATTAACCATTACCTTTATATTTAGGGTTGCTGTATCACCTGTTGATTTAAGCGGTGTGTTGTGAAATTCATTGAAAAATTCTTAATATGTTTCTACTTGAATGGATATTAATAAGGCTCGTATTGTAGGGCGGCCATTTTGTTTTGTGTTTTTGTACAATCAGTTGAGGCATGTTCCAAAATAAAGGACTATATCCACTAATTAACGTTTACTATATAATATAAGCTACAATAGGGATGGTATATGCTTCATATTGACAAACATTTAATGACACTTATTATAAACATTTCAACATCTTTAAAGCGTTTTCAACCCCTGAAATATCAAAGAAAACAAGTTTTATTAAACGACTGGAAAATAATCATCGCTTGTTTTTAATTTCCTTTATAACAACTTTCAGCACCCGAGTGTAGACTAACTGATTTTTCTGGAAAACTTAAAAAGTAATTTCGTTTCCTTGTAACCTTTACTGTAAGGTTTTATAAAAACTAGCTACTCTTATAATATTTTTCTTGTTCTAACCGAAAAAAAACGGTAAACAAAATGAACAGTTAATACAAGTTTTTGCAGCTTTTACTAAACAAAAGTAAATCAGTGTTTAACATCAGATAAAAACCAACAATAATGTTAGGTTTTAACTCAACAATAATAACCCTGGACATAAAAGATCTTACCGACTGTAGTGTTCTGCAGAATTGCATTCTTGTAGTTCTGGATACAACCAGAAAAAGCAGCACCGTTTTAATAGATTTGTTGTTTTATAAAAGGAGATCGTCTAGCCGTAATAAGTTTACGGTTACAACTTTAAGTTACAACTTTCTATTTCCTGAAAACTACTTTTACAATATTTATTGTAATTTTTATAATATTGTGACAGTGATAATTACAAATGAAGTTGTATTATCAGCAATGTAGTTATCGACATTGAGGTAATAAACAAAGCGATAAAATTTGTGAACACATGTAATAATGACATGTGTAATTAACAGTTAACAAGTACAGTTTGTGTATTTAGTTCTGCAATTAACTGTCGTTAACAGTCTAATAATAGTTAAGGGTTGAAGATTGATGTACTGTATTGATACAATGATAGCACAGTATATTATTTGTTTGTTCGTATTATATGGATATTAAAGTAACTTCTACGTTAGTTACACTTGA
The DNA here is from genome assembly GCA_963513935.1 of Aphrophora alni. Lineage (NCBI taxonomy): Eukaryota > Metazoa > Arthropoda > Insecta > Hemiptera > Aphrophoridae > Aphrophora > Aphrophora alni. The sequence goes on from OY740778.1 coordinate 40,279,874, forward strand.
CGCCATGAAATGTGTCCTGATCATGTTATCATGTGCCGGTGCTTGTAATAAATGTTTGTGGAAAAAAAATAAAAAAATTTCTTTAGAAAATTAGGTTTATTGGATTTATAATTTAACCCCCTTTAAATTTTGAGTCAGAATTATTGGGAATATGAGCCGTGATAATTTTTGATTGTATAGTTTAAAGAAATCAATTGTGAAATTTAATATTTTGAAAGGGGTGTGAAAAAAGTGCTAGGTTGTAAAAAAAAAAAAAACTTATATCTGTAAATGTTTTTTTTTTTCAAATGAGACGCAGTTGGAATTTCACGCACTTAATCAAAAGACCAAGGTTTTGTCATTTTCATTGCAAGTAATAATTCTGCTCAGTCTAGACGCACAGAATACTGAATTGCTTGTAAAGTTAAAATTGAAAATTAATAGTTAATTACATTTTTATATTATACATTATAGTCCGTTCAGTTAGGGAAGGCGGGTGAAAGATTAACGCTCGGCTCGAGCTCCCAACAATACATAGGGTCCAGCCCTCGGCTGCCGGCCGCCCGCGCTAATGAGGCGTGAATTGCCCTGCACTCTAAAATATTATCACATAAAAGTACACTTAATTTGTAACTTTTTATTGCATATTTGATTTCTACGTGTGATTTCATGAAAAACTAGTGCAAACACAACGGCGTTATGTCAATTAGTAAATATAGGTTGCTCAAAATTGAATTATATTTCATTTAACCTTATAACTACATTTGTTGGTATCAAATCAAATCAAATGAATGTGTGCACAGGGTGTGCTATAAGTACCAAATGTTTGAGCTAAATAAGGTAGGGACTTTCATAATACAAGCTGTATAATAAGGCCTATTACGTTATTAGATTAACTTACTTTTGACACACCCTGTAATAATATATTATATCTAAAATAGCAGTCAGTATTTACACTTGAAACCATTTGATTACATTTGAATACTACAGGCAGTTAGATATTCATGACCCTATTAAAATTCAACTGCTATATAAAGTGAATTTTAGAGTGTGGCTGCAATTTGTGTTTTAATTCCAACGCATTAAAATTATAATTGTATTTCATGGAAAAACTGCAAATATTTCTTTCTACCTTTACTCCATGTTAGCGTAACAACTGTATTAAACAAATCTATGAAACATTATAAAACTTCTTGATCTACCAATACAATTTAACGTTTCATATCGAGCCCAAGAGACCACCTTGCGTTGAGTCAATCTGTTTGTACATTTAAGAATGTGTCTGAGAGTACTATATTGGCTCATATCAACTTCTTTACATCCCTCATAACTTTACGTAATATTTACACTCAAAAGTTATGTTAAAAAATTTGTTTAAAATATTTAACTATCTAGGAAAATCTTAACTTTAAATTGTTATCCATTAAATTATTTTTCAAGTAAAATAGAAAAGAAAAAAATCCTCTTTTTATCCTTACCAAATCTTGTTTTGTTTTAAAATAATCATTCTCTAAACTTAATAGCACAAAGACATTTTTAAAGCTTAATTTTAGACCAACCAGTTTTATTTAAAACCCTGTATAACCTAATGATTACAATTACAAAGTATTATAATGACACACCCTGTGTTTATAATGCTCTGATGGAATTACCTCGTCACGTGATAAGCTTATTTATTCTGGCAGTGTAGTTTTCCAATATGTTAATTTTGTGCATATTGAAACACACGCGTTAATTAGACGGATTTCCGTTTCATTTGTTAATACATAATTTATTAAAACCATCATTACACAACTAGAGAAAATGTGTATGCAAGGGAAAATGTATAAATTTAATTTAGGTAAAAAAAAAATATATATTAAAGTATTTCCAGAATTATAATTGAATAATTTGATATAGTAGAATCACACGAAAACCATTAGGTAAATTAAATTATTACAGGTACAATTTGTGACTTTTGATTTTATATATTAATGGAAAAACCTTCTTGATCATCTTCGCCTTATAACAAAAGGAATAAAGAACAGAAAATAAAGACGTTAATCCTTGAATACTCTCATAGCATCAGGGTTGGAAGAGAACAGGAATTAGTCATGAGGGACCTGATAAAAAAAAAATAGAGGGATATAATCCAAGAGTATATGAAAAAAATGTCCTCTTACTCTCCTTATTAAATCTTATTTTGTTCTGAAAAAATGTTACGTTCATAATTCCTTTACCTATTGTAAATATACAATAAATTTGGAAGTGACTTTAATTTGTTAATTTGTTTAATAAAGACAATGAACTGGGGGTAACAATTACATCCACTCTGTGTAATATCTATAATTTTAACATTCAACCTACTGTCAATAATTCACCAATTGTTTCAAAATAAAGTGCTTAGATGTATAGTGGATGCACCCTGGTACATCAGGAACGATAATTTGCATAGGGACCTGCAGATAGACCTAGTCAGTGATGAAATAAAAAAAACAAGCAAGGAAGCATAAACAACGCATTATTCAACATGAACACCATGAGATACAGGGACTGTTGGATGTCACTCGGGTGGAGAGAAGACTGAAGAGGACCAAGCCTTCAGATCTGATGAACTAGAGTGATAGGGAATAACCATTGGGTCATATCCCTTACAAGTGTAAAAAGTATGACGTGTAAATTGCTAGATGGGTACATACTCAGTTGTAATATTGAATTAATAAAAAAAAATAATAAAAAAAAAATAATTCACCACTGTGGGACAAAATTAAAAAAAGAAATAATCTTTCTTTATATATTAATATGCCTATTACATGCAATGGTTCAATTAGTGTATACGTGCAGGGTTGTCAGTTTGTTTATGAGGCATAGTTACAAAAAAGTTACACGAACAAATTAGTTATGACCAACTTGCGTATCTCTTACCTGTTTTAATGTAACAAGTGCTCGAGTTAGTGACATTCAGTGGTTTGACAGTGTGCTAGGTGTTTGTAAAAACTGAGACACCTCCCAAAAGATTCTCTTCGATTGGATTGAGCCTCTTGTAAAATTCTACAATGTAGATCATTGACATCAGTTGGGTTAATTTCATAAACAAGTTTCTTCATATGACCCTATGGCTATTCAGGTGTACTTCAAATTACCTTCAAAAATATCATAGATAGAATTAAAAATGACATTTTATAACACTCTCAATTATTTATGTAATTGTCTAAAATATTTCACTGCAGTGGTTGCTGTTTATTATTATTATTATTTTTTGGTGAACTGTGATTTGTCTCAATTTATAAACGTAACTTGATTCGGTACTTACGTATTAACGCCACCGCGGCAGAAGTTGCTAATGCGCATGCGCCAATATTTGCTTACTTTGCGATATAATTATATATCACGACAGGTTTGGCCAGGTAGCTATATATATAATCACCTGGCCAAACCTTATACATATATATATATATATATATATATATATATATAATCACCTGGCCAAACCTTTCGTAAGTTTATTGAAGTTAATAATTTGAAATTAGATCATGGAAAAACATGAGCTTTAAAAGTGAAGTGCCGCCAATCTACGCCTAAAATGTTTGCGACAAATCATAAAATGAAAGTATATGAATCTCAAAGCTGAAAAAAATAGAATTCTGCTTCCCTTAAACCAGTTTGCTCTTTATTGGCGCATGCGCATTAGCGCAACTTCTGCTGCGGTGGCGTTAATACGTAAGTACCCTTGCTCCATATTGCAACACATTTATTGACAATTATTAGACTATAAACTTTTCTACGTCATTAAATCATTTTTAATTCAGTTTTCAACAAAAATTATGCGCAAACTCTCACTGACATGTCCTAAACTTTTTACATATACTGCTTTATTTCATAGCAGTAGAATAGAATGTTAATACTCAAATATTGTAAACAAAGTAAATATTCCTAATTGTTCTGGTAGCTCAGTGGTTAAAATCGTTGCTCTCTGATTAAGAGTGGCACTTGAGATAGTGTGTTCGAATCCCACCCAGGACACCAAGTTAATTCTGTGGTATGACTGAGGGAAGGCCCACAATAAATAAACGGTGGTTTGCTTGAGTGGAAGATGGGGGTTTTGGTTAGTATCGAGCTGCACAGAAAAAAAAGCGTTTGTCAATGCTATGATTAAAATAAACAATTTAAAAGCAATAAAATTCATTCATAAACATATTTCATTACATAATAAGCTTGAGTTGGCTTTTATTTACTTTTCAGTATTTCAGGAAATCAAGTTTTGAAAGTTTAGATCTAACATAAAAAATGTTCAGTAACATCTACTCAGATGAGCCAGGTTCTGAAGTAACGCAATATGTTTGTTATCTTCTGCATTAAAACATGAGTCACACATGTTTTTGACTATAATCAGAAGTTTCACACAATGTTTGTTGCCTCTTTGTGACTCAGCAGTAAGGCACGTATCATACTGAAGTGAGAAGTCTTGTACAGCTGGACAACGCACTAAAATTTTGACTTTATTTAATAACAACTAACTATATATTGACGTGAATTAAATTTGTTTTCAATCTATTTGATATTTTCTTTTTTCGAACGCAACAAGTGAGACTTTTGTAAAAGTTGCTTTTCATCAATAAACTCCGATAACTCTTCCCTCAGTACAAGGTCTGCGTTTTGTTAATCCACACTCTTTTATTATTTCTATCAGAATTATAAACAATTCAAAAAATTTCTCATTTGTTACTCAAAATGTCTACATCGATAAGAACTAAAATCAATTTTAAAAAATCAATAGTTCAGTCTGTTTATATATTTGTCAGCCATATTGAAACTTTCATTGATAATTAATTGCGCTTATAATATAATTGCTGTACCAAAGTTTAGTTTACTTTAGTCTAAATAATAATGAGCAGTCTGTGAAATATGTCTAACTAATTTGCATGTGTTACTTGAAATAACAGTCTTTAGTTTCCAACAGAATTGCATATTCAGCTAGACTGTGTAAACACTTCTACTTCAATGAAAATAATTTAGGAAATTGAATAGAATTTCAACCACAAGATGAGTGATAATGATAAAACATAATTTAGTAAATTAATGTGATGATTTCTACGTACTCTTGTACAAAGATGGATTTTTAAAACTAACTATTTTAAGTTATATAAAGATATTGCAATAAGAGAAAATGTTCTGATTGTAATGCATTTTACATTAAACAATATTTTCTAAACACACTCTAGGAGCATAAAAATCTAAATTCACAGAGCAACCACAAAATCGATGACATTGATGTCAATTTAAAAAGTGTACAATTTTAAAAAATTCCCTACTTTACAACAGTTAAGGAAGCAACTTTAAAAACACTCATACCAATGTATTTTAATTATTAAATAAAACACAATTCCAATCTAACGTTCAACAATAGAACTGATCAGGATGGATAAAAACATAACTCTGATAAATACTCCAGAAATCAGTCAGGTGAGACCAGGTTAGATCTCATGCAATAAGGATGTGCGAAGACCAACACACAAGTAACTGTTGCTATCAAATCTCAGTAAGCTACTTACATCCTTAAAGGAATTAACCCTAGTTCTAACTAATCACCCCCACCCCAAACCGAAGTACCACCATCGATCCTTTATATATATATTTAGTATTTGACATTATTGGAATTGCAAGGGTGGTTAGTACAAAGGGATAATAAACCTCATAGGTTTCAGTTCTTAACTTTTAACTCATTGACGGTTTTACACAGAAAATATTTTTTCAATCCTTTAGTACCAATAAAAGAAATAAAATTCGTGTTTTTAACTTATCATTTTGTATATTTGTTTCAAGGATGACATTTTGTAAAGAAATATTCACTTGACAGCACCTAGACTTACGCTAAAATTGTATTGTATTTCCAAACAACTTGAGACCCTTTCAATATAGAAACATTTTCAGATTATTCCGTGAAAGTAAATAGGCGATGAACTGATATCGTTGAAACCTTTAGACAAACCACTGAACGTAGGGTAACGATTAAGACGACCTCTGTTGACCCTAATCAGTAATGACCCTATTTCACTTGCAGAACAGTTCCAGACGGAACCGTTGCGTCCCGAAAACCGTTCTATTCAACGGTTCCGAAGAACTATAGTTCTCTGTACCAAAGTCCAAAACTGTCTTCAAATGACAAGTAAGAACGTTGGAATGGTTGTGTTGTGATGTAGTTGTTTAGTTGTCAGTCTAGGAGAACGATTTACATAAACTATAACTAAAACAAGTGTAACGTATGTAACCGTTCCGTTCTTACCCATTCCTAACCCTAATCGACTTTAGTAATTAATACTTACCATTGAATCGGAAATTAAAGTGAACAAAAATTCTGGTTTATGGAAGGTAACATGGACTAGTTTCTTCTTTAACACTATTTGAGTATTTGATTCCTATTCTACTACAATCAGCTAAATAAGTATTTGTTAAAGTATAATAAATGTCAGTGAGAGGTTACACAAATTTTTATTTTTTTATTTTAGGGTGATTTCCTTTGAAGTCTGATATAGTACTTTTTTTATTCTTAAGTGTTACACACATGAATATATGGTAGATACAGCTAATTTAATCAGTTTATTTATTTATTTTTTAACATTAGCAAATCACAAAATACTTTCAATAAATTATAAGAAACTTTATTAGTTCATTCGTATAAAAAAATTGTATACGATTTTATACCTATAATCTGTTTTAATCAAAATTTGTAGTAAATTATTCTGTAATTGAAATTCTCTTTAAACATGACCTGATTCATTTTCTAAACTATTTTCATTGCAGTAGAAGTGTCTAGACAGTCTAACTGAATATGCAATTCGGTTGGAAACTAAAGACTGTTATTTTAGGCATAACATGCAAATTGGTTAAACATATTATTATTTCACTTACATAATCATTTGGACTAAAATACAATCTTGTTGAGCACTGTGGTGAAATTCACAATAATGATTCGAATTTGCCCCTAACCACAATCACTAGAAACTTTAAAATAAAACACAATTATCTGATTAATTGTTCTTTATTAATTATTTCCACTAAATGCCCTGATGTAGATTTTGATAACATGGTTATCATCATCGGAGGGTCTTGCTTATAAACTAAATCTAAACTTACATATCTCCTAATGAAATAAAATTAAACCTAAAACTGTAATAACCTAAAGGTTTTATTTTAAAGTTTCTAGTGATTGTGGTTAGGGGCAAATTCGATTCATTATTAGGACTAAAGTAAATTAAACTTCGGTAGAGAAATCATAATAAAAGTTCAATTTATTTAAATGAAAATTTCAATATGGCTGTCAATATAAACAGACAGAAATATTGATTTATTTATATTGATTTTAGTTCTTATCAGTTTAGGTATTTTGAATAACAAATGAGAATGTTTATAACTCTGATAGAAATAACAAAATGGTTGTGGACTAACAAAATCATAGACCTTGTAAAATGTTCAATAATCACGGAAATACAGATTTTGAATCTCACGGACTCGCTTATAGTGAGTACTGTGTGGAAAAACCAAGGAGTTTTAGCAGAATCTTCTCTTTTCTACATACTTTTAAATTTGGACCTCTTTCTCCTTTACTCTAGTTGATTTTTCCTATCACGTTTCTCTTGAACAAATCTCTTCCTACTGACATTTTGTTCGAAAAGTAACTAATTTGTGAAACAGATAATAACTAACTCAAAATGTTATTGAAAGCATTATATAAGAAATAAAATTGAGAGAAAATAGTATTTTACAAGTGTATATCTTCGAATTTTCAAAGGTTCGCGCATTTTTAAATACTAAAGAGTGGATTAATACAAAACATTATGAAGAATTAAAAAAGTATTAATACGTGATTCACAATCAAAAACATAGCAGTACCTAAAGGAAATTTTGAAGTTAGCTACCATATTGGAACATGGCGGCTAATTAAATGTTTGCAAATAACGTTTTTCCAATTTATAACATCCTCTGAAGTTTTTCATATTATCAATAGTGCCTGCGATAAAATGATTGCCTCGTATATAATATAAGTTGGCTAAGAAGTTCAATTATTAGTCTAATAAAATTGTTTTCACTCGAAATTGAATGTAATAAATATATTTGTGTATAGCCAATTTTTTCCTTCATATTTTCTTAGTGAATATTTAGGTATAAATAATCTCAATAAATCTTATAAGTCGTTTTTGAGATAATACTTGACACAAATATCACAGAGAGCAGATTGTATAGAAAATTTTAGAAATGTGTTCCCACAGATTCAACTTCAAACGTGCGGAAGTTTAAAATCGCGATATTGTTAGAAGAGCAAAATGTTTTCCGTTATGTAAATCGAAATGACTTTGTGAATTACTTATAATACATATATATTTCCATATATTAATTAATATACATTATTCGAGACACTGACAAGCGCAGAGTGTAAATGAGGTAAGCGAATATTTAATAAATAATGTATTTATTCAAATTTCCTAATTAATTGATAACAGAAAATTCTGTAGCAAGGTATTTTTTGAGTGCAAATAAATTTATAATATATTACTAAAAAACAACTTCAGCTGAAGAGTGCTACAGCTCAAACATATTATCTGTCAGTGATGGACGGACAGAGTGAAATAAACAGAAACCTAATTACACGGAGCTGAGCGGAGATGTTTTCTTTCAATTTGAGGTCGTATTCCTTAACGTTGAATAAACGTTTACTTTGTCGATTTCTTTAGGATTGCAGTTCAACTTTCAATTACAAGAGTGGAAAGTTATGGCGGCAAGTTAGGTTACCCCCAGGAGAACGAGGATTTGTTGACAAAAAAAAAAAAATAAAATAAGTACTGTTATTTTTTAATTATCTTAAAAATAACCTTTCCAAATAATATTGAAAAAAAAAAAAAAATAGAGGGTTTTAGAATAGGCAAAAAAATAAATAAATAAATATGTTCAAAACCATGTGTAAACAATAGTAAGTAACATCCTGCAATAATTGTGATTAATATATAAAATACATACAAAATCGTCAGAAATGTTATTATATGAGTAATCCTCATACAGTCATAATTTGTTGAAAGTGTTTTTAGGTGTTCTAAAATTAAAAAAATATATACAAATTGGTCATTGAAGTATCTACTAAACAATCTGAAGTAAAATTTTTAGACAATTTTAACAAATATTGAAAGTAATTTTCGTTAAAAAAAACTGCAAAATATTATGTGAACCGGAGTGCTTGTTCTTGATATTGCGTTTAAGAAAAATAACAAATAGGAACGAATAGATTGTCAGACATAAATTGTAATAATGACTTAAAATTGTTTCTCAATGGGCGAATTATCTAGAATCGCCCATCTATTGTTATTCTATTACTGTCACTATATAATATAAATTGAGTAAATAAAAGGTGAAACACTTCAAAATGATATGTTTAGTTTGGTTTTTATAGAATCTGTTAACTAAGTAACTAAACAAAGTTGTTAAATTTGAAATTGGAACTAAAAATACACATAGATTAACATTACTGTATTATGAACAATTTAATTTTTTAATTTATTAATTTTTACTTATTTCCAAAGAAGATTATAAAATTTCTAAATCACACACATTCAATATAAACATAAAAATATAATAAAAACATATTTGCCTAAATTAAATTATAACTTGCAACAGATAGTGAAATTAATGTCAGACTTAGTTCAAGTATGGAAGGGGACTCTTCAATTTCAGAGAATAAGCTACATTTAAGAAAAAGAAATGTTTAAGAAAATTTCAGTTATTTTAAATGGACATATAAACTCTAGAGACCACAATGATTAAAGGAGAAAAAAGGGAAAAAGAAACTTCAGTAATGAAGACCTTAAAGAAGGAAGAAATATATTTGTGGGAGAAAATCATCGCAGGGGAAGTACACGATTTTCTTTGATATAATAGGTGAACAATTTTAAGTCAACGGAGAAAAAAATCAGAAGTTAGATTCCGTCAAATTACAGAGGTCAGACACACCATTGGAAGATGAGCAGGAACGACTGGAAGATAAATGGAGGGAATGATGTTTGTCGAATTGAAATTCTAGAGTGTAAGCATTATATGAAGGCTGATCTGCTAAACCTATCATATAAAAATGTAATTGTTATGAGTGTTCCTCATAGACATGACATAATGCAAGAATCGCGTGTGAACAAGGAGATGCTAAAAGCAATAGCAAACTTTAAAAAATAGTTCCAGGATTTGTACTTCTTGAACCAATTCCACGAAGAAACTATTTTACTCAACATGGATTAGGGATAATCTACAAAGGGAAGAGGGTTGGGGAGAAAGAAATTTGTATTTTTGCACAAAACCAAGTAAAGGGATCACACAAAGTGACATGATAGTTGAAATGTGGCACCAACTAAAGTGGTTCCACTGTTTTTGAAATAGTGTCAGACAATTAAGTTTTAGCTAACTGTTACTCAACCCGAACCTTTATTGATTTTACTCAAAGCTTCAAAACTGTAAGCCAGTAAAGCTACTCTTAAAAACCAATTATTTAAAATACAAAAATAATACAAATAAAAATTTTGCAATAAAGTTTATCTACCTCATAACGGAAAGTAATAACAGATAAAAATTTCCTGTTTTTAATTGACAATTTTAATACAACTCATTAAGTTTCTAATTTTAAACAAAAACAAAAATAACTGATGCAAGCCAAATCACTTCCTCTATTGTGAATGCTAACTTCCGGGCACTGTTTCATAAAATCAATTTCCGATTGTGATAAATATAATCCTTCCAAAGTATAATGAATGAATACAATCAGTAAAATATATACAGTGTTGTAAAAGTAATGAACTCGTTAAGTTTTTTCACAATAGACATACTAGGTATATGATTTATTTTTCTAAATAACATTTAAACAATTTTTAATAATAACATTAAGGTACTTACCTAGTCTCATCATACAAGAACGTCCTGTAACACAGTCAACAGTTTGTTTTTTGGGACTTGTAGGAAACGATAAATTGTATTGGAAGATCACGGAGTTTTATTTGTTCAAAACAGTTGTTACACAGGTATTCTGAACTTCGTAATTATATAATCACTATTTTCTTGACATCGGCTAGTTCCTAACGAGCTTTAGAGTTATGTGTGTATTAAAAGATTCAATTTGCTTCGCTCGCACTTATATAAAACTTCTACTCTCTACACTCGAGTTGGTGACTCGTTCCTGACTGATCTCGTAGCTATTTGAATATCTAAATTTAATTTATCACAATAAGTTCGCTATTTGTTATCGTAAAAAGATGGAGTTGTTACCATTATATGAAGAATAGTAGTATACAATATTTTTATCTAATTTAATAAATTAATTGTATAACAGAGATATTTACAAAAAAAACGTGTAAAATGACATTTTGACATTTTGAATTAGATTTTTCTGAACTTCTAGAACCGAAGACCTTTGGCTTTACGCGCCAATGCTCTACCAACTGAGCTATCCTGGGTAGACTTGTTCGATTCCCAGTCTAGGTCGTATATTTTTCACTTGAAATTTTATTGTATTTTCAATACCTGCTAAGTAAAAAATCGTATAAGCGGAAAAAATAATAAATTAAATTCAATAGTGAACTTCAATATGAGCACACTGTAGTCTCATACCAAATATCATCCTATTATTTTAATTTGTGTGACACCTTTCTTGTTTAAGTACGGACTACAATGGCAAATATGACGGACGGACGTTAAAATTTGGATTCCTGAGGCCATGTCAAAAATTGGAGCTAGAGTTTGTTGCGTTTACAATCACATACCCTGTACTTCTTATACTAGGCAAGTAAATACAGTATGGTAGAATTTAAGTATTGTACTGTATAACACTAAGAAAATTGAAGGTTTCATACTCAAATTTTGCGGCTTCATTGAAACGTTTAATAGTTTAAAAACTCATTAAACATTTTAAAAATCTTTCAAAGGACTTCTTTAAGTACTGTTTCACCTCGGCAATGTATAAACACTTCAGAATTGTCGTTTGATTACCTATTACATTAACGCTTGATTTTTTTATGTTTATTTCAACTACGAATCCAAATTTGTCAGTAATGTTTTTTTTCCATTTCAACTATAAAATGTAGTTGACTTTATAATTGACTGAATTCGAGGAATGAATTCTGGAGTGAAGCGGATATTACAGAAATACAAAATAAGTGAATAAAATTTTAAAAACAATAAACTACACTATCACCAACTTTCGTGAAAAGACTGTTGTTAAAAAATATCTTATTATCACAAATAAACATATTAATGTTCTATTTCACAGTAGAATAACTTCAAGTTACTTGTTTATTAGAACAGTTCTAGATAGCAAAACTCTAAAAAAATTAATTGGTAATGAAATGTTATAAATAAATTATTAGGTAAACCATAGCACGCAGTAAAGAATCAAGTTTTGATTGTTCGATAAAGTTGGTTTTCTATAATAATACTGTTAAGATAAGATTGGTTGTTTTATTTTCGAAATTGAATTGTAATTTTGGTACGATAAAAACTTGAAGTACTGTAAAAATTTAATCAATATTGGTTGGTTTGGTTATGAGAAAATATGAATTTCTTGTTTTGTTTTTACAACAGATTGTATAAGCAGTGCACAAACTTAATTAATATAAATAAATCATAATAACAATATATATAAACAGATTCAGTATATTTTATTTACAAATTTTAAACAATAATACTTCGTAAAAAAAATGTTTTGGCGAGATAAAAACTTCTCACGTGAAAGTTGTGTTTAATATTTCAGTCAGTTTGTTTTGTACAACTGCCACTCATACCTCGTTCATACGATTATATCTACATCTAATTGTTTTGAATTAAAACCGACAACTTGGAATAGTTCAAAATACGACTATATTGAATAACCCTATCCCCTGGGCGGAATTCGAACTAGATCTGAGAAGTTGTCATGTCTACATAGAATAAATAACAAAGTTAAAAGGGGGAAAAAAAATTATATCATTGAACTACGTTATTTTAATATTGAATAGATATAATAAAATAAAGTTTAGAAAACGCTGTACGAAATTTTTTAATGTTTAACAGTAACACTGTATTTTCACTTTAGGTCATAGAAACACCCAATCGTTTCTCTAATATTTAAGTCAATAAATCTCTAATAAGGAAATCTTTCTTTTGACGTCAGCGCCACCTACACAGCTACCTGCTGAGATTGTTTAATTACCTTACATACTTGTAGAGCCGGAAAAACTTGTAATAAAAGAGTGGATTTTCCTGTTCTTGTTTTAAACTTAACAATTATGATTTTCCTTTCTCACAGAGTGTAAAGAAATTTACGCTACGCGTCTAAAATTAATCCCTAGGTCATAATCGCTTTACAAAAAGTGGAAGAAAAGTGCATAAAATCTAGACTTCTTACTCTAATAGCGTCAGAGTTGGAAAAGAACAAGAGTTGGTCAAGAGAGAGACCCGAGAGTGAAGATGAAAGAAAGAAATGCAACTCATTACTTTATGAACAAATATGTAGATTCAGGTATGTTACCTAGGGACTTCCAAGCTTGTACCTACTAAAGTGAGTGCCTAACGGTTTTGTAGCATTCAAAACCTCAACTCACACTCACTACATTAAATAAATCTGCATTAATAATTATCAACCGTAAATCCTTGTCTAGCGGACTCCGTCCTCTTGATTAGTGGCGCAGCATTGCGACCCATAGCTAAAACGATCAGCTGACACTTTTCTGTCTCGCTCTACGAACAAGGTCCAGCCGCTAGCGATAAGATACAGCCAGTTTGGTTTAAAAAAAAAAAGTATTCAATCCGTTCTTAGTCATCATAATGTAGACTCAAATCTAACAAAGTGTCAGTTCTAAATTAAATTCTACAAATGCTTCAGAAGTAATAAGTCTTCTTTAAATAAATTAAAGAAAGTTCAGTGATGTGTTCTTTGTGTGTAGTAAAGTCAAAGTTTGTTAATTTTTCATAACTAACGGCACATGCTTCTTGATCGCTTTGAAGAGGATTCCAGGTAACTTATTATTTCAGATTTTATTATATTATAAAATTTTGTTAGTGTTTTAGGCTTTATTCATTAAGATATGTATTTGATGTTTTATTTAATATTCAAAATTTTACAGAAACTTAATAATTATAAAAAAAAAAAAAATATTTCTTAAAACATAGTTTACAAAACCTTAAACAGTCAGACTTTAAGTTTTGAGCAGTGATGTGAAATTAGAACAAACTTGTAGCAAACATTAAACAATCAGAATATCAAATTTTTAAACTTGTCAAAATGCTAATTAAAGAAATCTTTTCTGGACCAGAATACTTGTTTTACAGATTTTCTAAGTTTCATACAAGTTTTATTTTAAACAAAATCAAAGTACTTATATACATCTTTATGACCATCTAAGAAGGATTTAATTATAAACTTAATGAATTTCTGTAATACAGTTAATATTCTCTAATTTTGACGAAATAACTAGATATTTCAATAAAAGAATCTTGTTCTACAACATGTTTGAGTTTGCATAATTTCTAGTAAACGTGTCTTTTCTACAGCAAAAAGCTGGTCCGAGAAAGAGAGAAAACCTGTTTAATTTTGCATACTACAGCAAAACAGTAGCTACATCAATGTTTCTATCTGTTCACTAAGACATGTTCGATCCAAGAACTCAAAAAAATTACAAGTGCACAAAAGTGATTTTCTTCTGAACACTGACTTTAGGAAACTGTTTATTTATATATATATATATATATATATATATATATATATATATATATATATATATATTTGTTCATCCACTGAACTCTGTCTAGCAAAATATGTTCCTTGTTGTCTAAATGTAATTATGTGTAACTATTTATAATTTAAAATATAATTGGGTGGTGCTGCATGCAAACTTTTCGGTCCTGACAGCCTCAAAGAGGTTATTTCAAAATTAATAATAAAAATTGACGTCAATTTAAAAAAAAATTACAATATTCAAATTTTCACTATTTTAAAATCTTCTCATGTTATAAACAAATTCTTTTTTAGTTAAATATATTTGTGTTGGCCAACTTAGTACGTAAGAAATTTAACAACAAAATCATGATACTTTGATAAGTAATTTAATAATGAACTTGTTAAAATTAATATAACTTTTGAACTTAAAATATTAATCTTAATTATAGAATCTTTTCTTTTTTTATTGTTAAATTTTGTAACAGTTTATATAAACAAAAGGGGGGATAAATATCAGAGTCTAATCATCAATATTTTTTTTTTATTTTAACTTTTACCTTAAGGGCGTATAACTTTTTTTTCTCAAAGATACAATTGTAATCTTTTAATTAATAAGCTTTGCTTATATTAATTTAGCTTAAGATGATATTTTTCAGGTTTGTAAATGGTAAAATCTGATCCATCAAAATTTCTTTTTTAATTTAATAAATTTGAGCCTTGTTGATTACATAATCTGTCTTTGTCTTTTTTTATTTTCTAAACATTGTTACCAGTTGGTTCCGCCTTTTCTTTACTTTAAGTCGCCTGGTAACAGTTTTATGTAATTATGTCTGTTTGTCTGTCATTCTGATAGTGTGAACAGATTTGAATAAAATTGTGTATGTAAAAATTTTTACTATATATATATATATATATATATTTACGTAGTAATATGCTAATGATGTACTCCAATTTTCTAAAACGTAATACTTGAAATACTGATCTGTCTATTTTTTTTTACACAAACAGAATGAATTATACAAATTTATGTATTTCTTAACAAATATTTCTTAATATGTATATATACTAAATATATTAAAGGAAAATTTAAAAGTAACAAAGTTATGATATTTTTCCAAAAAGGGACAATCGATATTGATCAATTTTTTCTTAAGCGTAGCATCTAAAGAACCAAACAAAAGTTATTTGTTATCATCTCTTCAAAACTGGATCGTGAGTTATTGCTAAAACATAAAATAAACCATTTTGCTGTTACAAAAGAAGTAATTTCACAAAATTAGATTTACTGATTTCATCAAATTTTAATAAAATATTAAGGTTAAAGACCCAAAACCTTGTGTAAAAAAACTAGTAAAAAACATAGGATAAAATCAAAAACTCGAACACAAGATCTCACAAAAAAATACGTTTACTTAATCAAACCCGTATCATCGACGAAATCGCCATCCTCAGTGATACATGAGCTACAATAACAAAACCTTAACTAAGCGTTTCATCGACGAAATCGCCATCCTCAGTGATACATGAGCTACAATAACAAAACCTTAACTAAGCGTTTCATCGACGAAATCGCCATCCTCAGTGATACATGAGCTACAATAAAAAAACCATAACTAAGCGTTTCATCGACGAAATCGCCATCCTCAGTGATACATGAGCTACAATAAAAAAACCATAACTAAGCGTTTCATCGACGAAATCGCCATCCTCAGTGATACATGAGCTACAATAAAAAAACCATAACTAAGCGTTTCATCGACGAAATCGCCATCCTCAGTGATACATGAGCTACAATAAAAAAACCATAACTAAGCGTTTCAACGACAAAGTCGCCATCCTCAGTGATACATTAGCTACAATAACAAAACTGTAACTAATTATTATTGAGGATGGCGACTTTGTTGTTTAAACGCGTTTAAATAAACGTAATTTTTGTGAGATCTTGAACGTCGAGTTTTTTTTAATCTAATATTATCTCACAAGTCAAGCTAAATATGATTTATCAAAAAAAAAAAATAAATAAAAAAATAATAATAATAATAAAAATAACCTTGTGCTGCAGCGTAATTAATAGATAGATTTTAGTTAAAAGTTATTTACAGTGAAAACGTGTCTGTGCCACAAGCAAAGCAAGTTTGGATTCTAATTTCAAGAAAAATCGAGAGTTCATAATTTCTTTACACTTTTAGAACGACAACTAAATAACTGTTATTTTTGGTGCGATTAGATTTGGTTTTTTTTTATTTGGGTTTTAATATGTGTTATTGAGAAAGTTCTCGCATTTCATAAAATTCCTATATATTAACACCACTTAAAAATTTTAATTGGGTAAATAAGGATAATGTAAAATAAATCAATAACGTTGCTATGTTATATGTAAACAAAAAGGTTTCCCCAACACAGCCCATCTAGTCAAATATTTACCATGTGATTGTTTAGCTAATTGGTTTTATTTTACAGTGTGATTGATAATTTATTTTGGAAATTTTAAATAGTCTTTCTACAGTTTTTAATATTTTGCGTACTTTTTATCTTTTAAAAGTATGTTAACCACAGTTACAATTAAAGGTAAAATTATTTAATAAAATTATCAACCCATTTTGATCAAATTTACTTAGTAATATGCTAATGATGTACTCCAATTTTCTAAAACATAATACTTGAAATACTGATCTGTCTATTTTTTTACACAAACAGAATGAATTATACAAATTTATGTATTTCTTAAAACTTTTATTATTTTTAAATTCATTTAAATTAGATTATTGGTTAAAAATATATCATCTCTAACAGGAACATTCATACACAGACTTCTCACGCTGGGTTCCAAGCAAATTTAGAATTACAGCAACAACCAATACTCTTAAATAATAAAAAACATCAGAAGTGAGTGGAGAATGGAGAGTGGAGGTTGTTGGTTATAACTAGGGGAAGGTTACCCCCCTTCAAGACTGCAGGTAGCTTACCAAAATTGTGTTTATTGCCTTTAGCTTTTAAAATTTATTGAATTATTTCAAGAGGGAAAATTACTCTACTTTAACAATGTTTAGTAAGAACCTTATTATCGACATATCTTTATGGTTTATTTTTAAACAAATGATGAAATATATTTAAATAAATGACATTAAATATATATATATATATATATAAAATTTTCTATCAACTGTAGTTTCTCAGAAAACTTATTAAGTGTAGGTAATTGTGTCCAGAATCTGTTACAGTAAACTCTGCAATGAACGAATAAGCTAACTTTCCTAGCACAATCAATTACATTCAGGTGTCTTTTATTGAGGAAATAAAAAAAAAAAACGAGCACCGATTCTGTTCCAGTCATTAAGAAACCTTATATTTCCAATAATATCTCTGGAATTGGACAACCTGTAAATATTTTAAAGGGCTTAACTAAACGGTTAAAATTTCTTATAGTTTATCTTTTCCACTTTGTTGTATAGAGAGCAAAATCTCTTGGTCATAGAAAAAAAAGAAGAAAAACAAATATTCAATACCATTGAATACTCTAATAGCATCAAAGTCAGAAGAGAACAAGAGGTGGTCAACAGAGACTTGATAACATAAATGAAAGGGAGGGATTTAACCGAGGATCACATGAATCAAATGTGTAGATCAAACTAGATAGTCTTGGAATTGCCACTCATGTACTGACTCTTGTGAACCCCTGATTGTGTTTAAATTTTATATCGAATGTGCTTTCAAATATTGAGTCACCACACAAGTGATTTTACGTTGAGAAAATTGTACTAGGTTGTTTTGCTTTGAGTATCAGTTGAAGTAATAAACTAGGCATGACGCTCGATGGCAAATTAAGGTGGAAGGAACATGTCAAAAAGAAGAGACAGGAATTGAATCTAAAACTCAAGAAGATGCATTGGTTGTTAGGTCAATACTCACAACTTTCATTGCATAACAAATTGCTACTATATACGCAAATTCTAAAGCCAGTATGGAATTATGGTAGTCAGATGTGGGGATGTACTAAGAAGTCAAACATCAAGTGGATACAAACATTTCAAAACAAAGTATTGAGGCAAAACTGTAAATCTCCATGGTATGTGAGGAGCGACAACATCCATCGTGACTTAAAAATCAATACCGTGGCTGAGGAAATTAAGGTATGCTCCTTAAGACACAGTAAGAGACTGGAAGCTCATGAGAATATAGAAATGCTCCCTCTCCTCAACGCCAGCAAGGACCTGCGAAGGCTGAAGAGGACAAAGCCCATTGACTTGGTGCGAGACTAAAACTGGACTCTGTTTACTGAACTAGAGCTGGGTGAACCATATCATTGTTAAAACCATGTATTCACAATAAATTTGCTTGTTAGGTTGTATTTAACTTAGTTGTAATAAAATATAATTAAAAAAAAAAAAGTTGAAGTAATTATTAAATGAAAATGTTTATCTAGAGGAAAAAATATTTTAAGGATTTAACAGCTTTAAATTATATTTATTGTATTATTTCCTCCAAGGCCCCCCCCCCCAATACAACGTCCCAGAATTGTCGTGGACAAGACCCCACCCTATGCTAATACAAGGTAATCAAAACGTAAGTACTCAGTAAATGCATGAATTACAATTACCATTAGAATGCATTGGAATTAGAACACAAATTGCAACCATACTGTATAATGCACTTAATATTATGAATATCTAACTGCCTGTATTCATATGTGATCAGCTGTTTCAAGTGTAAATACCGATCCCAATCTTAGATATAATGTATTATTACCAGATGTGTTTTGCTAATAATCAGTTGTTTCTTATTGTAATGGTACTGTCCAATAAACAGACGTCAGAATAGAATTTTAAATTTCATAAATGCAACACCAGTGATTATTTTCCGTTCAATCAACCAATATTTGTTTTTTTTAGACATACTATATTTCTTTCGCATTCAGTTGGTACTGTGGTAATGCAGCCGATTTGTTCTACTACTCGGCTAAAAAACATTGTATTAAAACTAATAAACTTAACTCTTTTCCTTGTCAAAATTCCAAGATATGCTGTGTGCTATGAACAGATGGATGAGTAAAACTGGTTGGTGGGTACCATCATAGTACTTACCCAGCCCCATCATAAAATAATACCAATAGTGTTTAAAACAGTTGTGTCAATGGTTTCCTTTGTAATTATGATCTGGCCTTGAAAATGTTTATATATTAACAAATCTCCACTCGTTTCGCTCGTGTCAGTATACATATAACAAGAGGACCTCCCGGATCTTATGACTATAGTAGTATTACATTTTCTTGTGTGGTCTAGATTGGAAGTTACATTATTAACTATAAATTCCCTATTCGTCATGAAGATATGTTAGTTTGGCACCATTACGTGTAAAATTGAAATGCGTAAATTTTAATTAATTTATTGTCCTTGATAATACACGATGTTTTAATAGAAATCTTTTAAATATGGCCGCCATTTTGATTTTTTTTATTCTGTTTTTCCTAATTTAAATAGAGTTCTATATGAGCACCTAATACGCCGTTATTCCAGGTTTCATTTTCCTATCTTAATGTTTGTAACCGCTATCATATTTGTCACGCTAAGGTCAGTCAAGGAACGGAAGTCAACTAAACTATAAGTTTTTGTTATTATTAAATCTATACTTGGTAAGTAAAAGGAACTCTGAGAAATACAAAAAATTAAGATATTGTTGTCTGACACTAAAATGTTATCAATATGATAGCGACAATTCTAAAAATGAAAGGCAATAAAATATTTGATAACATTACGCTGTTCCGTGACGGTTTTAAGGTTAAAGTATAAACAATTAATTACTTGTAATTATTTTATTTATTTAATTACACACGAGGTGTTTACGTCTTTATTATTATAGATAGAGATTGCATGGGATCGTAACAAATGAAGTTAAAATTCATTTATTGATGTCATTAAAACACAGTCTATGATTTTTCTATTTTTTCAATGAATTCATCGCCATCAATTTCATACAGCTGAAATCTGCATATCTGTCAGAAAGACTTCACTCCTGAAAAGAGCGTCTGATCTATCTGGTTTTTTAACTGAGAGAATAATAAATAAGTTGTTTGCAGACTGAAAACAAACAACTAAAATAGCAATTTAAATTTTAGAAAATTAAATTGATGCTCATGAAATTAAAGTTTTCCATTCAATATAATTAAAACTGATTTTATATAAATTGTTGCAATTCTTTTCCCCATTTACATTATAAATAGGAATATCCTTTCGTAAATATCCCTATCTCTTGAATAATCACATAGCGACAGGGTAGGAAAAAACAAGGGTTGGTTAAGAAAAAGGTGAAAGAAAGAGATCTAACTCAAGACTATATGAAAAGGTGTAGATCCAGCTAAGCTTCCTCGGGAAAGTTGCAATTCTTTAAAGTTTTCTATCAAAATTATCAGCAAATTGCAGTGTAAGTAAAATTACATTTGTTTTGCTTTAATGTTGAAGAGTAAGAGCATTTAATTGTTTGATATACACTTCTTCACTTCACTTAGTAAGTTATTATAAACTCAAAGAGTTCCGTTCAAAATGAAGGTTTAAGTTAAGTTGGGTTGGTTAGGTAACGTTACGTTTAGGGTGGTTTGGTTAGTTTTATTAGGTTAGGTAGATTAGTTATTGTAAGTTGTTAAGTTAGTTTAGTTAGGTTAGAATAGATTGGGGTTGTTTGGTTAGGTTACGTTGTATTAGGTTCGTTAGGTTGGTTAGTTTGTATTAGGTTGCTTAGGTACGTTAGTTTGGTTAGGTTACGATATGTTAGTTAGGTTACGTTAGATTGGTTAGGTTGTTAAACTTCGCTAGGTTGGAAGGTTATGTTAATTTAGATTGGTTTGGTTACGTTATGTTTTTAGGTTACGTTAGGTTGGTGAGTTACGTGAGGTTGAAGTTCAACCTTAACAAATATAGCTCCTTAACTTTGTCGAATTTTTTCTAACCGTTAAAATTACCCTAGGAGCCTTTTTATGAACACAAACTGTATAGATTTTTTTTTTAAATGATGTCTAATATTGTAATAATTATATTTAAAAATATTAAATTTTCTAGCAACTGTAGTTTCTCAGAAAGCTTATTAAGTGCAGGTAATTATGTCTGGATTTTGCTACTCTGTAAAGAAACGAAATGAGTTTTTAACTTTTCCAGTAAAATCAATTACACTCGGGAGCTGCAAGTTTTTTATAAAGGAAATTAAAAAACAAGAAACGATTCTGTTCCTGTCATTAAGACAATATGACCTGAATAAATCTGGAAGCGAAAAGCCTTAAACATTTTAAAAGGCAACCTTGAATCGGTGTTTCAGATATGTTTACGTATATTTATTGCTCACTTATTTTTTCAGAAAAAAACCAACTTCTGATTAAACCCACATTAAAAAAAAAAAAAAAAAAAAAAAACTATTTGTAATGGACAAGGACAGTTACATTTGTGTAAAAATAATAAGTATAATAGAATATTTAATATTGTTTTGTACTGTGGATATCGCGAATATTTTTAAAAAGGTTGGTACAGATCATTTACTTCAAAAAATGATTTGTTTTCTTAAATTTTAGAACATCCTTAATTCCTTATTAATATCTTGATAGAAATTGGTAAAAATATTTTGAGAAAGTTCATTCCCATTAATAATCGTAGTGCAGAGTTTATTTCTCATTTTAATTAAGAACTTCAGAATCATTACTTTTGGAAATACAAAAAGAGAATCTTGGAGTAAAACTTGTTCATAAAAATAATATAACCAGCGAATTTAAATCAATGTTTATAAAAATGTTAAAAAATCTTATATATTTATAAAAATATAAAAGGTGTTACAAAATAAAATTAATTAACAAACCGACTACGGATACATAAAATTTGACCAAAATTAGTTCATTAGTTAAAACTAAATTTCATTACGTCTTGAAGTCACTTAATCAGTACCCAGGTTGATGTCACTAAACGAGAGGATACAATCATAGAATCACAGAACAAAATAACCGACCACCAAATCTCGTTATTTGTCAACATAGATATGTTAGTATGTTACCATTAGTAAATATTACTGCAAATGTTATCCATTATAACGTGACGTAATTATAAACAAAAAGCTGTTTAAAATGGCCGACATTGTAAATTATATTTTTTATGAAAGTCAAAACGATTCCATACGAACATACCAGATTGTCATATAGAAAAGTTTCTTCCTCAATTTTTATGTCCAATAAAGATTTGAACATTTCCTATAATACACAAGAGTTGTACAATTGTATTTTAAACAACACATATCTCTCATTAAGAACTGAATTTATTCAAGAAATAAAATGTATCTTAAAGTAATTTCTATTGTGCCAGCGTTATTTGAAAATAAACAAACTATAGCAAGCAATTCCTTCAGGGTTGAAAATAACTACAGTTGGTTTTGACACACTTAAAAGAAAAGATAAAAGAATCACAAGTCTACATGAAGAAAATGTGTAGATACAGCTAGGTACCTCGGGATTGCCATGAATGTACTCATTAAAGTGAGCTACTGAGGGAAGGAATATAATATATTTTTAAAATGCTATTTTTTTCAGCACCTGTACTGTATGAATCACTAGAGAACGATGATGAATATGCAATGAAAAAATTCCCTAAAACCACGATAAAACACTGACAACACAAAGACTGTATAGTTATGTTTATTCTACCTTTTAAGTATATTTAATTATAGTTATGTTAGTGTGTATTGTATCTCTGAAGATGATAGCAGTGCTATTGAAATGTACATAAGGTAGAATCAACATATCTATACAGTCTTTGTGTTAGTGTTTTATTGTGGTTTTGGGAAACTTCCATTCACCTTTCCTGTAGTTAATTATAGCAGGTTATCTTTGAAGTTGTTACAATAAAGGTTTTAAAGAAACGAAATGACTTTTAAACATTTCCTGTAAAATCCATTACACTCTGGAGCTGCAAGTCTTTTATGAAGGAAATTAAAAGACATGCTACTATTCTGTTTCTGCCATTAAGAAGACAGATGTCCTTTAATATCTCAAGGATTGGAAACTTTGTAAGGTTTTATATTGACATGTGGTTATATGGGTAGGTAGGTGTATGATGCTTATTATAAAAAATGGAATTATGTAACTGTTAACGTTAGTAATGCGTACTGTAAAAGTGAAACATTTGCTACGCGGTAGAAGTTACAAGGTTATATTGAACATGTAATTATTTAATATTATTAGAAATTATTTATAGATACTTTAAAATTTAAGTAATTGCAGTTAAAGATTTGGGAACATAATAATTTATAATAAATGTAAATGTTTGTTATCTGATTACTTAAAGGGTCATTATGACCAGGTGGGGATTTTTTTTTTCCATTTTCATACGAATAACTATAAAAAGCATATATGTATAAATATTTAAACCAAAATTACACTTTAAAAAATTAAAGTACCTAAGTTATTAAAGAAATTCGCTTTTCTTAATGACTTAAATATAATCAAACTCTTTTATTTTAATTTCCTATAACACAGTTGCTGCTAGTGAGAGCAATTTATGTTACTGAATAGTCGTTTCGCTTTACAAGCTTTACTGTAACAGATATCCAAAAACATTAGCTGTTCTTTAAATGAAAAATATAACTCCCAATAAAATGCAAATTTAGTGTTTTGTATGCCAACATTGCCTTTGATTTTAAATAAACAGGTTGTGACGATAATAAGGCTCCCAACAAACACTAATTGTAAGACTTTCAGTAATTTTACCTCTTTAAATATTTCGACAAAGTTTAGAGGTGAAGGCAATACACAATTTAGGTAAGCTTCATGCACACTTAAAGGGGTTAAACTTAACCTAACCTAACTTATCAACCCTTCACTGCCACCATCTATGCTTTACATTATTTAATATTTTGTTTTAGTTGTAATTATAAGGGTGGTTAGAACGAAGGGATATTAAACTTGATAGGTTTCGGTTATCAGCCTTTAACTCTTTGACGATTTTACTCAGAAGGTTTCCCCCGTGTTTTCTACCAAAAAATTCAATTTAAATTCATGATTAAGACTGAATATATTGTACATTTGATTTAACAGATCACATGTTGTAAAGGAATATTTACTTGACAGCAGCTTGTATTTTTTTATTTATTTTTATTTGATTTTAATATAATTGTTAAAAAGATTTTAGGTTTTCCAATGAAATATATTTATGTTATAACTTATTTCCAAACAACTTGAGATCCTTTTATTATAGAAGCAGTTTCAGATTATTCCGTAAAAACAAAGAGCCGATATCAATGAAACCATTAGACATGCACGTTAATGCCAAGATTTATGCGACCTCTGTTGACCCTATTCGACTTAAATTACTAATGTAGACTTAAATAACAAAATCAAGTTAGGTTCACTTCAAATAACTGATTATGAATTTGAGAAAATTTTAATTTCATGTATAAACTTCTGACATAGTTCAACAATTCATTGTTATATATTTACAAATCCCTAGTAATGTGATCACATTATAAATGTACTCACAGTTAAATTCTCGTTTTAAGTGTTTCTTTTGTGTTTAAATCGTTTTATGTTTCACGTGTATCTGTGAATTATTTATTTTTATTTCATTAAATTTATTCGTTGAATATTATTTAACTTGGTCGTTAGTTGAAATCAAACCCAATACCACAATTTTATAAAACAAACTTTTATTTTCTGATGTACATTTCTTTAACATAGTTACCATCTTCAGTGGTTGAGTATTAAACAAACACTAAATCTATAAATTTTAGTACAAGTGAGGTTTCTTCCCCACTCCTTCCTCTGGTTAGTTCAACCAATGGCATTGAACCAAGTCATTAGACTAGTCAATGACCTTGTCCCTTCCACTACCTGGAATAGGGTTGAATACAATTACAATTATATGGACAATGTTTACTAACAAAATAATCTTAACTAAATAACTTCCTTAATTTATAAATACAACCTCTGAGGATGGTAACTATGCTACTGAAATGTACGTCAGGAAATAAAAGTTTATTCTATAAAATTGTGGTATTGGGTTTGATTTTAATCTTTAAGTTCGCCACAGTGTGCTTGTAAAATTATTATTTGGTCTTAAGTTATTTAGTGCAAGGATAACTATTTCAACATGGGATTTTTAGTTACTTTGAATATCAGAACTAGTTTTATATGTTAGTTCACAGGCATAATATATATAATGAGTTAATAGGCGTCGTCATTGTACTTCGTCAGCCTTCTCATACAAACTTCCTTGCCCCTTGTAAGATATATTAAATTATATAGGAAGATCAAGGTGTTTTACACGGTAGGGTAAGTATGTTTAAAACAGATGTTACACAGGTTTTTTTCTAGAAGAAATACAGAAAAGGCAATGCTTCTGTGTTGTCAGTTTTACAAATTGATACTTCACGACATTAATGCCTATTTCTATTTATTAGTTCAGTATTTATATAAATAAATAAGTTGATGATATGGTACATACCCAGACCTATCATACAAGCAGATCCTGTAAATAAATGTAATGTTCAAAAGTTGGTTTCTTAGGCCTTGTAGGAAATGTTAAATTGTAAGTATTGGTTTATATAATGTAACAGCAGATATTTCTTGTTGAAACTCCATATTGAAGGATTAAATAAAACAATAAAGCTAAAGACTCAAAATTATTTTAACAATATAAATGAGCTACAACGCTACAACTCACCCCCTTCTAAAACGGGCGCACTCGATCTGGGAACCAGCCAAAAAGGGTTTAAAAGGTACCACGGGCCCACGCTAGGTAGACAGCGGTAAATTCCTAGAACACCCCGAGCGGGCACTGAACCCTTAGCACCAACGAAGAAACGCATGCCTACATGTATCAAACAGGGTGTTGTGATATTTACATGACTCATGGTCAGTTTGGCAAATACCCAAATAACCCTTGTTCTAACCCAATGGTAGGGGTAAAATATTTTAAAGACGTTCATTCCCACTATAATTTTTCTAATATAATTTAACCTTACCTAACCTAACCTAACCTAATCCGTTCCAGAAATATGAACTATTTCGTAAAAAAAAAGAGATGGATATCTGGTAAACGAAGGATTTTAAGGACATAATATGTTTATAGGAATATTTTTTATCTACTATCATTTCCTTAATTTATGCCAATGTAGGGAATTTGACAGCTCTCTACCTGGAGCAGACCCTGCCTACCTAAGATTGGGAAAGTGCCCAGTTCAGGTGAACCTTCTAAAACCCATCCTTAACATAGTTCATCAACCTTCATCTACCTGCTAAGTCATTCCCCCTACCCTTCCCGATTTCTCTATTGTATTTCGTTTCCTGTTACTTGTGTATGTATAAATAGTTGTCAATACTTGTTAATTATCAATTGCTCGATGATGCCGCAAGGCGAAACAATTGTAGCTCATTTATATTATTAAATAAATTTTGAAACTTTAGCTTTATTACTTTATTTAATCCTTGTATTGGTATAGATCAAGGATTTTATTAATTAGGTTAAATTGGTTTAATACAGTTGTTACACAGTTTTATCAATAGTTAACACAGAATAGCCAACGCTTTCATGTTTTTGTTTTACAAATTGATGCATCTAACCCGCAATCAATTCCACACAAATCGTTTCGTATCATAACTCTAAACGGTTTGACTATAATTGTAAATATACACAAGTCTGACGTCATCAAAACTTTAATATCCGGTGTAATATTAACAATAGGCAAACGTTGCAATTAGGTTGTTTTTACATTTTTTGAAAACTACATGTCAACAGCAAACCGACAATTATAATATAGTTAATTACCTTAGAGGTTGTCCTCAGTCCTTATATTGGTTATAGCTACAGCGCTGTTTCGCCGTTTCGCTGTTGTGTTGTGTTACGTGTCTATGTGTTAGTGCGGGCCTGATGAAGCCGACAGTGTTCGGCGAAACAGCGCTGTAGCTATAACCAATATAAGGACTGAGGACAACCTCTAAGGTAATTAACTATATTATATATTAAACAGTCCAAGGCAACACATTATACTTTATAAAATGAATAATGCTAGTCACGCAAAAATTGCCTACAAGTACTTTAACCTGAAAACGAAACTTCAATTCACAACGCTTAACATTCACTTTAATAAAACATGTTTGAATAATAACTTGGTCCCTAAACATGTTTGCGTCACAATAAACAACAAATCTTTGGCAGCTAAAAAAGCGAAAAATGCCGCTGTAAAAACTTGGATTAGGGTTGAAATAAAAAATCTATATAAGAAGAAAGATGAAATTAGTTTAATATTATTGAAAACACATTTGCAACTCGCCAATAACTTAAATACCATTGAATTCGACCTGTTTACTCATGAGGTTGACAGACTAGTACAAATCAAAGTCATTAAAAAGAGAAATTGTTTAAACAAAAAGTTGTCTGCTTTATTAGAATCTAGTGAACAGAAAAATAAACAAGACATAATATCTAATCATATTTTCTTTCCTCGTACCTATAACCTAACAAACATTGAATTTGATAAACCAGAATTAGATTTGTTGAACAAAGGTTTAAAGTATAACTTAGTTGATAATAAAAGAGATGACCTTCGATCTGCACTTATTAATGCTGAAGAAGCAATCCAAAAACTACCTATAGAAAAGCAAAATATGATAAGACACATCATCACTGATAAAGCTCTACCTTATGTCAACAAACCATCAATTACCCAGATCAATGCAACTAACAAGGAAATGTCTATTGCTAAGAGCATTAAAAACGAAATGGTTATCAACAAAGCTATCATAACTAAAGCTGACAAAGGCAATTCACTTGTCATTATCAACGAATCTGACTAAATAGCCAAATCTGAAAATTTCTTCACAAACAACAATATTACTCTGGTAACGAAAGACCCAACCAACGAGTTTCACTCCACAATTAAAAACAAAATCAATAACTGCAAACACATTTTGAAAGACGGACAAAAAAGATTCCTGTAGATGATAAAACCTAGTGCACCAAATTTACGAGCTTTACCTAAATTACACAAAATAGACCACCCGATTAGACCAATAGTAAATTTTACAAACGCACCTTCTTACAGAACAGCAAAATTTTTAGAACACATTATAAAAAAGGAAACTGAATTCACAATTAACTACAGTTTGAAAAATAGCCTTGACTTGATCAATAAAATTAAAAACGTACCACTCCAAAACGGCCAAACATTGCTTTCATTTGACATATCCAACCTATATACGAATGTCCCAATCAAACAAACAATAGAAATCCTCAAAGAAAATCTAAATATCCATAGTAAACTAAGCACAGAAGCGATAAAGGAACTTATTGACCTACTAACAACATGTCTTGCCCAAAATTACTTCACCTTCAATGACAAAATATATTTACAAAATGAAGGTCTAGCCATGGGTTCCCCTCTATCTGGTATAATGGCTGAAATTTTCCTCAATGAAATAGAAAATAAACATATTATCAACCCGACAAATCCGTTCGATAGAAAAATAATTTATTATCATAGATACGTAGACGATATTATTTGCCTGTTTGAAGGCACGAAAAGGCAAACTAATTTATTAACTGACTTCTTAAACAGCATCCACCCCACACTTAAATTTACCACAGAAATCGAGACTAACAACAGCCTCAACTTTCTTGACCTGACCATCACCAGAGTTAATAATAAACATGAATTTAAAATTTTCAGAAAACCGTCACAAACCAACCACACAATACACAATACTTCTAACCACCCTATTTCACACAAATTGGCAGCATACAACAGCTTCGTACACCGTGGTATTAACACGCCAATGAACTTAGAAGACTACAACAACGAAATATCTACAATAAAACATATAGCTTTATCCAATGGATATGACCCCTCTTTAATAGACAAAATAATAAATAAACATAGAAAGAAATCCAAAAAATATACTTCAAACACCGAAAAACCAAAATACATCTCTTTGAAATTCAACCGTATTCTAGATCGTCCTATCAGCAATACTTTCCACAGACATGGCTATAAAATTGCTCATCGAGATTCAAATAATTTAAGCAACTTCCTCCAAATCAAACCAAACAAGAACCAAGACCAATTCACAAATAGTGGAATCTATAAACTTTCTTGTAACAACTGTGACAAGATATATATAGGACAAACAGGGCGCTCGTTCAAGACTAGATTCAAGGAACATTTACCTAGCCATAAAAAAACAACAACAGACAGACAAAAATCAAATTATGCTGAACACCTAATTAATGAGGACCACACTTACACAGACATAAACACAAATTTGCAAATATTATACAAAACCAATAAAGGTACAACAATGAATACATTAGAAGAATTCCAAATATATACAGAATATAAGAAGAACCCAGACAACATGTTAAAAAATGACAAACTGAACTTTTCTTCCAACCCTATATATGATATAATAACAAAAATTAAAATAAATAAACATAGCAAACATGTTTACATTTCATTTCAACCAAACTTAATTATCAGTATCATACTGATAACTGCTGTATAGATCCAGTACCATACCTGCAGCTGGACAAGTAAGAAATATAATGTGGCCACAAACAATTTTATTATTTATGTACGACGAGTCATACTCCGATTTTATATGTGTTAGTGTTGTGTTGTGTTACGTGTCTATGTGTTAGTGCGGGCCTGATGAAGCCGACAGTGTTCGGCGAAACAGCGCTGTAGCTATAACTAATATAAGGACTGAGGACAACCTCTAAGGTAATTAACTATATTATATATTAAACAGTCCAAGGCAACACATTATACTTTATAAAACCGACAATTATTACATCTATAGACTAATTGAACCTTTGCATGTCACAGGCATATTAATATATGAGGAGGGATTATTTCATACTTAATTTTATCATACAGTGGTGAATTATTGACAGTTGATTGAATGTTAAAATTAAATTATACAGGGTGGATGTAATTTGTTACCCCTAACCTACAAAATGGTTAAAAAATGTTTAAAGTGATTAAGAAAGAAATTGTTTGGTAATGTTTCTGAATAGGTTTTTAAAATTCGTAATTGTATATATTAAAACTGTATCATTTTCTTTGGAGATTAGAGTTTGAAATTTAATTTTTATTTCAATGTCTCCATTATATCTATAAATTACACATTTTTCAAATATCACAGAGTTTTATTGAAACAAACTTAACGCACCCATCCTTCCAAAACCTACGCAATTGACATTACGTTCAGTTTAAAACCAAACATGTCTGTGTAATACAGGTACAGTTCATTAGTATTACATGTTGTTACGTTTACTCTTAGGCTAATTAGCACACCCGGTTATTATATGTTATTAGCAAAACGCTTAGGTTTTTTCGAGTATGACTGAGTAAGAAAATTATTGTATAATTTATTTTGTTATTAAGAAGAAGAAAATGGAGCAAAACGTTTTTAGTGTGAGCGTGGAGTCAACGTATTTGGTATTTGTCATATGAGTAACCTTTACCTCATGTTTGAACCTACTTCCAACATCTGTTCTACTATTTCTCAATTTGTTGTCAGTTGTTTAATTATGTTTTTAGTTTTAAACGCACGTCTTCGATTGCAGCTCTCGAGGTGTAAATAATGGAAGCTAGTTTTTAAATTAACTTATAGTTTAATATTTCTATAAGTTAGTTTTGTTTTTATTACTTTGAAGTTATTTTCTGAGGGAAGCAAGGACGGATTATTATCAGTTTTCGATTTGATAAATTATTACAAAGATGATCTCAGGAAAGTTTGGGATAAAACGGCTGATAAATGTAAAAATGGCGTCATATTTAAGTTGTTTTTCATAGATTATTTTGTATCTGTGAGTTGTATAATTATTTTTTCAGATTATTTTATTTTTGGTACTTTGTGATAATACGTAACGGTTTAGATGTATTTTAGGTTAACATTGGTTCTAGAGACAAATTAAATTTAAAATAAATATTTAAGCAATCTTTACAGCTATAAAATATTTATATAGACCACGAAAATTTGGTCAGAAATTTGTAAAATATTATTATTGTTTTTGAAGTGGAAGAATCAAAGTAATACAATTCACATATAAATAAATATTGAGCTTGACTTGTGAGATAATAGAAAAATAATTCGAACGCAAGATGTCACAAAAATTACGTTTACTTAATCAAACGCGTTTCAACGACAAAGTCGCCATCCTCAGTGATACATGAGCTACAATAACAAAATATTAACTAAACTTAGTTTGGGCGGCAAAAGACCTTTAGGTCGACGCCGGTGAGGCCTCTGAAGGAGGCTATCACAGCCCATAACAAAAAAAAACTTAGTTTTGTTATTGTAGCTCATGTATCATTGAGAATGGCGACTTTGTCGTTGAAACGCGTTTGATTAAGTAAACGTAATTTGTCTGAGACTTGTGTTGGAGTTTTTTTTCTATCTAATAAAAGTCACCTTTAATAGTTAAAAAGGTTATAAAAAAATAATAAAGCTTGACTTCTAAGATGGTATACTTGATAGAATAAAACTTGAACATAAATCGTACATTTATTTATTCAAACGCGTTTCTACGACAAAGTCGCCATCTTTAGTAATGGACGAGTTACATTAACTATAATATCACCCAACATGGCGACTTTTCAGTTGAAACGCGTTTTATTTGGGAGAATTTGTGTTAAGGTTTTATTAGTTTTTGTTGTATTGCAAGAAAAATTTCTTTTAAATCAATTAGGTAATAACAAATGAAGTGGAAATATATTTAATTGGCGTTTTTGATTGGATGTGCACAAAATTACCGTATTTTAAAACTAAACTGCAAGAATAATGAGCTCATCATGAACGTGACGAGGTAATACCATCAGAGCATTGATGTATGAACATAAACACAGGGTGTCTCATTATATGACTCTGTGAGTGTAAACATTGGGTAATAAACATAGTGTCAAATAAACACGAAATCTGAAGATTATAACTGTATACATTTAATAAACAGACATCTGAACAACTAGTGCAATCAATTTTTGATATTTAGATAATAATTTCTCCAAAACTGTTTGTGTTGATTTCACCACCGCATTAGGGATGATCATTGAAAATAAAATTATCAGGTCCATACTATTTTAAAGGAAATAAATTTGATTATAAGAAAAGAGGAGTAATTTGATTTGAAAGCAGTATGAGTCTTTTAGTACATTTTGGGTTTATTCATATTCTTTTCATTTAATACAAATAATTATGAATAAAATAAATAGTTATATTTTGGCTATAATTTAACGCCATTTATTACTACTAGGAAAAAATAAGAGATAACTTTCAATGATATAGGTTTAGCGGTTCAATAGATATAAGAAAAATTAAAAAATATGTATACCTGATACATTACTTTACGTTATATACAAAATACCGTTTTAACTTATCATATAAATCTAAAACTTTTAATTACGTCAACATTTCCAACTTCTGTCCTTTGAAAACAAACACAACACTTCAAAACATCCCTTAGCTACCTCACCTGGACACAATGTTTACAACTCTACCTACCCTATTTTGTTTTTTATCTTAACAAATCTTTTCTTTGAAGGGGAACAACATTAAGAATATTTGTAACCATGTTTGTGGGTGAAAATGTTTATTCAAAGAGGAATCTTACTATCACAGATACAAAAGTAAGTTGTATCTGAAAGATTACACGACGTTTGTAAGGTTCTATTAATTTTTCAGATCCCATACCTAAAAAAAAAAAAAAAAAAAAATTAATGGATCAAAATTAGGCTAATAGTGTGTTATGAAATAGAACAAAAACTAATAACACCAGAAATGAGTATATACATAATTTTATACCAGAGCGGATCGAATAATACAACAAAGACCTGATAGTACAATTTAAACCAGGAAAATTACAATTAATGTTAAACTCCAAGTTGAATCGAGAACAGAAAATGTCAACCGAGTAAAAGGGATGCCAATGGGGTTGTAACTAACCAATTTTCGCTATAAACAATCTTTATCCTTTCTCTGAAGAGTTTTGTGTTTGGCCTTCTTGTCGCTAATTGCGGAGTATTAACAGGAAAAAAGTAACATTTAATTTAGATGTGAAAAAGTATCGTCGGCCATTTTACCAATAATTCTGACTCAAAAGTTGACTAAGATAAAGTCTAATAAACCCAGTAACTATTTAGAAAGTTTGGACCCGAGGAGGGAAAATTACAAATAAAAAGAACACAAAATTCAATTTACAGCTTGACGAAGTTGTTATTCAATTTAGTCAGAAAGTTAGTGCTTTGTCAAACTGTACAAGACGTCTCACCTCAGTATGGACGTGACTTACTGCTGTCACAGAAGAAACCTTGTGTTGAACTTCAGCTTGTATTGAAACACATGTGAGGTATATTTTAAAGTAGCACATATCAAAAGAACATCCCTGTCGGTGAATTTGTAGTAGAAGGGGATTAGCAGGAAATAATTCGTTATTTTGGAACCTGGCTCGACTTAATCTATCTTTCTGAATTTTTTTTTTCACGAGTTCTTTACATAAATAACTAAAAGTATTATAATTACAAAACCAGCATGTTTTGATTATTTAAAACTTCTGCAGAATGATTGAAATAGGTGTAGTTTTTTTCTTTTCCAATGTGAACGAAAGTGGATGAAATGTCTGTTAATTTTAAACCAACTGCTTCTCGTGTGGATACCAATAAACCAAGATATGATTTTTTGATTCTTAAGCAATATTACAAACGAACAATCCAAACTCCAACATCGTTTCTTTAAACTTTATAGGTGGTTTTACAAAACGTTACATATAAAGGTTAAAGATAATTCGATTACCTATAATTTTGTTTATAATTTAAACCTTAATAATTTGAAATTGGCCCAGTTTGATAAGTTTTGTTGAAAATTGTGATAGTTTATAAAAATTTAATTTGTGTAATAACTCAATGTAATTTAGCGTTGGGAAAAAAATCGTAAAGATTTTATACAAATGGGATAACAAATTGTAAATATAAATTATAGATTTTGGAATGTAAATATCTTTTCTCAAATAAATTATGTTTCAAATAAATTGATAAATTTCCTTTCACATGGGATTTAATGTATTTATTTATTATGATTACAGCGTCTGCAATATTCATTTTATATTAAGACCAATTTTGCAAAATATTAACCAGAAAAGCGTTATTAATCAATTTATTTTCAAGTACATTATCATAGTAACACGGAGAAGGAGAAGTTTCAAAATCCCAATTCATACGCCTCGAAAAATAGTTCTTTGTAAATACCATTAAATTATTAATGTCAAAACTAGATTCATTGTGGGATACTTTTTTATTTATTCAATCCCAATAAAATAGTATATTTCATCACTAGGACCAAAAGTGATGCTTTTGAACACAAGCTCAAATTTCGGAAAATGAGTAAGGATCGAAAAGCTTCTTTTGGTACAAGTGATGAACTATATTTTTCGTTACATTGCAAATAATATAAGCCAACAATTTCACGAAAAGTAAAATGTTATAACCTATTTGCCTTAAAATCGTTGGTAACAGCTGTTTTATCGGTTATTTACAATCGGGAGTATCGGTTGTTTTTATAGATGCTTTACAATCGTTAATTAATTCGTATAAACGAAGTAACAGCGATGACCTTGACATCAGCAGATGTTTTTAGGTCCTAAGACTAAAAAGAACAGCTTTAGCATCTCAATGCATGTATTTGAAACAGCTGTTTTTGAAGCAGTATGACAAAAATTATTTTAATTTAAATGGTCAAGGATTGTGAATAGTGATAAATTTTGTCTCTCTGAAAATGTATACCCAAATGAGACAAAATTTGTCTCAAATAAACGGGTATTCTTGCGTTTTGAATCCCATTGGTAGCGTTAGATTTATTCGTAAGAAACTGTTCCATCAATTAAATTCCTATGTTTTAAACTTAAAAGGGTTAGGTTTTAGTTAGTACAGTAGAAAATCCATCTAATTGAGTTCCAATGGAGATAAAAATATAATTATTTTCATTCATTCATACATTCATGAAAAAGACTCGTAAAAATATGTCCTGGAAAACATGATGGAGTGAACTTTCTTGACCACAAATCTAGGTATCTATAAAACAAGATGGCGGCTGTGGTAGATGTTTCTACAATGTAGAACTTACTTTAAATGAGTTGAATGCAAGGAAACAAACATTATTCAATAACATATCCTATCACCGTATCATCACAGTCCTACTGTTATTAGACTGTAATAACTGACAGATAATACACAACTAAATACACAAACTGTATTTGTAACTGGGTTAACTGTAAATAGCACATGTCGGTATTACAGCAATAATTTTATCGTTTTCTCAATGGTATCTCCATTTAACTCAATGTCGATAACTATTTTGTAGAATCCTAATTAAAATTTATATGTAATATTAACTTAACAGTATAATAAAAAAGGTGTATTAAAAAGTAGTTTTGAAGATAGAGAAAACTTGTAAGTTTTGGATATAGAACTCATAACTCCTCGACAAAACGTTGTTTGATAACAATAGTATCTTGAAAAACGGTGGTGCTTTTTCTGGCTGAATTCAGAACTAGAGTAAATGTTTTGTTATTAACAAATAATGGTCTCTTATTACGTGTAAGCAGGCTTGTGAAGAGTACAACATCAACCATAGCTGGTTACACATCTTCACGAA
This sequence comes from Aphrophora alni, assembly GCA_963513935.1. Lineage (NCBI taxonomy): Eukaryota > Metazoa > Arthropoda > Insecta > Hemiptera > Aphrophoridae > Aphrophora > Aphrophora alni. Next base: position 40,316,209 of record OY740778.1, read on the forward strand.
ATAAAATATAATAGTCCAAGTTTACTCCTTAATAAAACCAACGTGTTTTAAACATAATAAAGTTTGCAAAAATGTCAGTATATGTGTTTTTAAAGTATTTTATGTTGTTTTTTTTTTTATGTTTTCAAAGTTTTTAAATGTGATGAAATGATAAAAATGTTTTTAGCTTTTTTAAATTCGTGTCTATGTTAGTAAATATGTTATTTTTACAAATAATTGACGAGGTATAATGTTACCAAAAGAAGCACGTGACGATGGCTGAATAAAAAGCCGAAACAACCGTAGTGCAACTAAAAAATAAGTGGATAAGTAGACGTAAGTACATTAAATCATATTACACTTTTGTCTTCTTGTTTGAAAGCTTAAAACCTCTTGGTAATAATGGTTTTAAATAGGAAAAGAGCATAAATAAGAGGTATATATTTCCTCGATTACGCTAATAGCGTCAGAGTCAGAATAGAACAAGTGTTGGTCAAGATATACCTGAGAGTAATGAATAGATGGAGGAATTTCAGCTAACACTGCATGTATAAAGATATAGATCCTGAGATGGAAGCTCAAGAAATTCATACCTGTGCGTAATAACAATGAAAACCTATAGAAACTAATGTAAGTAAATCTTCAACTGAAGAAGTCAACAATTTAAAATATAAAATAGGTAACAGACAATTTAAAGTCTTCTGAAGGTGAAAATGTTTATAATTATAATACGCTACAAAACAAAACTGTTGAAAACATAACCCCAAATACAATATTAAAACTTATAGTTTTAACTTGAGGCAAATTTACATTGAGCTAGATTATACTATCTGTTGATTATTATGATTACTAACAAAAATGGTTCCAACACGTCAAATATTTAGAGTTTGAACCGTTGTTTATCATTAATTTATTTTTATCTAAAACTTATACGAGCGCTGTACAACTATTTTGGGAGTCTCGGAGATCTTATATATTATTACCAAAATCGAGTTCGTCAAACAAGAAAATACAAAAACAAACGTATCAGAACACACAACTTAAATCAACAGGTGATATGGCAACCCTAAATTTAAAGCTAATGATCAATAAAGTAAGTCTAAGAGTTGCACGTTCTGCCAGAAGAGGGTTGTAAATATCCTCCCTTACTATCTTTAATATAAAAACACACCCCTATCCAGTTGTACTAATACTGGGGAAAATAAATCCCACAATTTCTGACATACGTCTGTTGATGGTCGATTGTGGCAGTCATAACATGTGCAAGTTTTACAAAATCAACAAAAATAAAGTTTATAAATTATCTTCTTTTCAATAAAAATCTAGTTATAATAATAAAAAAATTAACAATACATAACAAATTGAAATGGTTGAATCTTATAAGTACCTAGTTAATTTTATAACGGAGAGAAATTGCATGGGTCGCGAAATAAATCCACGAAGCGCGATCGTTAATGGATATTTTACCTGTTCTTTAAAGATGCCAATTTTTTAAATAAAGGTTCATCATTGCCTAAGAATAAGTATAAAAAAGCTTAAAATAGAGTCTACTAAAGGAAATTTTATAATTGTAATATTTGGTTAAGAGATATCTGCTATGGAAGATTAAAGAGAGGGACGTAACCTAAAGCTACAAAAAGAAAGGTGTATATCCAGCTGGAATACTTCGGGAAGACCGCATATTATAAGTACTCATTGTGTCATCTAATTTTGAACTGCAATATGTGTTACAGTCAAAATTTTGAGCAAGGCTACAAAAATAATAATTCATAAAGAGACCCGTTGTACATAAATGTTAGTAAAACGTGGACATTGACAACAAGTTAGAAGAGATTGATGGTAAATGTGGGGGAAAATCGTAAAGATATATTGAGCTGTTGAGGAGGATGGAGCTTGGAGCACTATTAGAAATAACGACATGCAACGGTTGTATGGATAACCGGAAATACAAAGTTGAGAAAGCAAAAAAATGTTAAAAGATAGAATACTTAGAAAATATTCAAAAGGAGACCAGTAAAAGGGATGGCTTAGGACAGGGTCATGGAATTGTTGGCTGAACGAAATTGAGGAGATCTTTAAAATAATTGTTTTCTGTAGGTGATGACGCTTTGTCTAGGACAGAAGAGATTCAATGTGGGCGATGGTAGAGGCCATAGTAATACAAGATCTGAGGTACAAACAGTGGGTGATAAAGAAGACCTCAATTTGAAGTTCATGATTCAATTTAAACTCCATAGTCTAATTTCTGAATTGTGTAGGATCTAGATCCCAAGGATTTAAAATTGTGAAATCTTATTTATAGCACGTGTCGTATAAAATATCTGACATAAGTACAGCAGTAGTGGCGCGTACTCCTCTCTACTAGATAGCTCTCTCTTTGTTTCACACAGTAAAGTTGATCACGAAGGTTTTGTCATAGAATATTGCCTTCTCTATAGAAAAGGACGTACGCTTAACAACAACAAAAAAAACAAACATTAAATTACTTTGGCTTACAAAACAGTATGAATCTTTCACAAATACTCTTATCAATAAACAGGATACTTAAAGTTAGAATATAAACAGTCTGTTATCTCTAAGGTTTAATGGTATACAGATAAAATCCCACTAGATAATAGCCACAGCAATGATGCCGTTATTTAGCTTATCGCTTCCAATTTTAATCCCAGATTAAACCCAGTATAATTGATAAAACTCCAGTCTGTAAAGTCTGCTTCTATGTCATGGGGGTTTTTATTGTTGAAATAAAATAGATAATTAATATTTGTTTTAATTAGTAAATAATAAACTCTCATTTGTTATTACTGTATTTAGAATTAGTTAATTGCGATGAACGTAAGACATATGTTTTACTTGATGTTATGTGGAATAGTATTTGATATTCCTTTATAACCTTCAAATTTATTTGCTTCTTTATTTCATTTTTATTATCATTTTTCAGGACCTCTTTTATAATGAGTTCAGGCGTGTTTATCCTGAGGAAACATGTCTGGATTTCTTTCTTTTTTAAAGTATTATTGGGTTAGATCTCTTTCTTTCATTATTCGTTTCAGATTTCTCTTGTTTTCTTCAAATTCTATTCGAGGGCTAGTGGGTTTTTATTTTATTATATTCATTTTTTACAAAGGAATGACATGTAGTGATATTTCGCCTCTCAACGACAAGTGGATATACAAATTTGTCATTTAGAATTGAGTTAATTCCCTCTATTTTATGTATTTCATTAGGTCCCTCTAGATCAGCTCCTTGTTCATACCAAAATCTGATGCTATTGGAGCATTTCAGTGATAAGGACCTTTAAATTATGGAATTTTCTAATTCCTTTTTCTGACTATTAAGAACGATCATATTGTCTTTAAATAACTTCATAAAACAAAGATTTTTTTCATGTTCCCTTAAAGAGTCAATGCTACTCAAAATGGTCATATTGTAAATTATATATTAAATTCCTCACATGTTTTAAATGAATGGACAACTGTGAGTTTTGTTCAAGCAACCAGTAAAGTTGCCTGTATTTGATATTTAGTTCTTCCTTCTTTTTCTTCAAATGCTCCTTCCACTTTAGCTTAGTATCAAGGGTCAATGCCAAGATACTTGGCTGTATTTACATGGGACAATGTTTTGAGATATTCATAACAAGCTTTTAATTTACAAGCGGTTGCTGAAGCCTGTATGGACCTATGGCATCCAAATGTGGGGCTGTACGAAGGAAACAAATATGAAGAACATCCAGAACTTTCAAAATAAAGTCCTTCGAGGAATAGTTCAAGCTCCGTGGTACATTCGGAACAGTGATTTACACAGAGATTTGAAAGTAAATTTCGTAAAAGAAGAAGTAAGGAAGGTGGCTTTGAGGCACAAACAACGTCTCCCAGTTTACGTTCATCGGGACATGTAGGCAATGACTGACAACGTTAATGAATGATGAGATTCGCCGCCTCAAGAGAACTAAACCTCATGATTTGATGTAATAGTGATCTGGTGATTAATGGTGAAGGGACCAAATAATAGTGGTAGCCCTACAAAAGTGATGTAATAGAGATATTAGTCTTTAGTCGATCCTATTGGGATTGGTCAAGATGTTGATTTTGATTTGTTTGTTATTTGTAATTGTATTATGTAATAATAAATAAAATATATTGTGAAAAAAAGTTTTAAATAAGATTTAGTATAATCATACCTAAATATTTCAGGATCTAAAAATGTCCATTAAATTTTGTGGAGTCTCTATCTAGCAAATATCATACATGCACACATATAATGAATTATTACAATATAATTATCTCTTTAAAATGAGAGAGTACTTTACGTTTTTGATTTCTAGAACTTATGTAACATACGTTATATAGGATAGTTTACACGTTGTTGCCGAAGGATTTCTAAAATTGGCACCCGCCTTTTGTCCTTGTTTGTACACATCAATGAAGATAATCTGTATATGCAACTTATATTTGTCCAATATTGTTCGAACATAGGTTTTGAGTACTAAGAAAGACATAATTTTTTATTAGAAAATTTCAAATTGTTTCCAACAACACCCAAACACGAAAATATTTTGCTTTCAAGGAGAAAACATTTAGATTATTAATAAAGAATTTTGTTCTTGTCACAGCAAAACTCTTCGATTGCTTTTCAATTTACTAAGATATTAAAGGACATCTGTTTTCTCAAAGACAGGAACAGAATGGTTGCTTGTTTTTTTTTTAAATTTCCTTTATATAGACTTCCAGTTCTCGAGTGTAATTGATTTTACTAGAAAAGTTAAAAAGTCAATTCGTTACTTTACTGTAACAGATTTTACATGTGATTAACTGATCTTAATAAGTTTTCTGATAAAAGTCAGATGCCTGTAAAAAGGACATTTTATTGCTATATTTTAATATATTTACCTTACTTTGTAAAAACCAGTAGTAAATACAATACCTCGAAACCAATCTAAAACCACAAAAGGAAAGTTCAAGTAAAAAAACAAATCAGGCTTTTGTTTCTCAAAATTGGCTCTACCGATTTGGATAACATTTCACTAAAAAATAATTTACAAAATTGAAATCAAAACGACTAGAGAGGTATCAAGACGTTTTTACCATCATGGTACTTACCCAGCCCGGGTATACAACGTAATACAAGCAGATCTTCTAAATATAATTTCAAAATAATGGTTTTACCCAGTAGTTTAATATATATATATATATATATATATATATATATATATATATATATTCAAATTATAAAAATAGCCGGTGTTCAATAATGTTTTTGTTCATAAATCGTGTTTCATTTAACTAAAAAACCAATTAGATAATAATTTACAAATTTACAAATGGTACCAACATTTGTCTACTATGAAAAGTAGTGAAATTATTGTCAAAATATAATCACGAAACCTAGCCTCTCAAAAAGTCGTTATATTAGATCTTGCAAGTAGAGGTACATTCACATGTATCCAATAGGGCCGAGAGACTGATACAAGCTAAGCGAGGGTGAATATTTACTATATGACATCTAGCCAACGTCAAGAAAGAAGTGACATTTCAATTATGAGGTTCAGTAAACAACCATTTTAAACAAACTTACCCTACAGGACAAGTCATCTTGATTTACTAACACAATTTTTCATTTCTTACACGGCCCAAGGGAACTATTTGTGGGAATTACATTTAGAGTGTTTTCTTGTAATACACTGTATGATAGGGCTGGGTAAGTGCCACGATGGCGCCTGCCAACTATTTACCTCTCAAAGAGAACTCCCTAGCAGTTTTGATTTAAATTTTGTAGATTATATTTTAGTAAAATGTTACCCAAATATGTAGTGCCAACTTTGAGAAACCAAAAGTCTGAGTTTGTTTTACTTACACTTTCCTGTTATTATTTGAGATTGGTTTGGAAGTATCGTATTCAGTGCTGGTTTTTACAAAAGAAGGTAAATCTAATAATTTATAACAACAACATGTTCTTTTCACAGGCATGTGACTTATCATAAAACCTTAAAGAAGCTAATTACCTGTGAAATATGTTACATTAAAGTATAAAGAACGGAAACGACTTTTTAACTTTGCCAGTAAAATCAATTACATTCTGGAGCTGCAAGTCTTTTATAAAGGAAATTATAAAACAAGCAACGGTTCTGTTCCTGTCATTATGAAAACAGATGTCCTTTAATACCTTAGTAAATTGTAAATCTATGAAACAGTTAAAATAGTAAACAGCGGTTTGTCGAATACGCTGTTACCAGAAACTATTATATTAAACATTATTTATTAAAGGAGTTAGAAATTTTTTATTTCTTAACTTCTTTCACCGCTAACCTACACGAGTCATAAAAAGCTTGTTTGAGTTTTTATATAGTTCAGTTTTGTGTGTCCCAGAGATGTAATATATTATTTCCAGGATTGTAGTCGGTAAACGAAAGGATACATAAACATCAAACAAAATAGTTGCCATATAAATGGTCAATCTGTTATAAAATGGTAAAAACAATTCAATTGAAATTTCAAATAAGGAATTAAATAAAGTTAGGAAAACTTTCACCTGATTTGTAATCATTTGATTTTAAGCCATTTATGTAATTTATATTGTGAAAGAAAGTTTCTAACATTAGTTTACTACGCTTGTTTGCCTTGATTTGAGATATGGATGGAATAATGATGCTAGGAACATATTAAATTAAAGGCAGTTATTGGTGATTTTAACGAGTCATGTTTGGGCAAGTCAGAAGTCTACCAAATACAATTATATAATATTTATTTCACAAATAAATATTAATTTCCTGTTAACATTTATAATAAAAACCCTTAATTTCCAATCCTCCTGATCAGATTTATATAACATCCCTCCTCTGCTAATACAGGGTAATCAGAACATAACTACTCAGTAAATGCACGAAATACAATTACCATTTGAATGAATTGGTATTAGAACACAAATTGCAACCAGACTGTATAATGTACCTTATGTAGCAAAGCAATGGACTTTCAATAGTCATGAATATCTAACTGTCTGTAATATTCAAATGTAATCAGCTGTTTAAAATTATTATAGTACTTTATCTAGACGTAATTTACTGGTAATCAGTCTTTAAAAAGTGTCGACAAAAGTTACAAAGCCTTTTTGTTTTATAAACGCAGAAGGAGAGGTTGTTTCCAATGTTTATGAATACTATACTGAGGTTTATGTTTAGTTGGCAATATGAACTTATTTTAATTCATTTAAAATAGTGATATTACGTATTTAAACATAGTGATAAAACAAGGCATTTAATAAACACAACAGTTATAGCAAATATTATATCAAAGCTGTTTGTATTTTGAAACAATGGAAAAAAAATCCGAATTATTTAATAACCGTCTAACCGTACTTTTGTACAATTTAACATCTATTTTTACAATTTAACATGTACAATTTAACATTGTACTAGCAACAGCTGGTAGTGATAAATCTAAAATCTGACATAAAAATACGATGAGTTTCGTACACAGTCAACGAAATGTTATACAGAGTATAGAACCAGAAAAAATAATTGATTTTTTTTAAATGCTATTAAAAATTTTGGACTTATAGGTAATACGTACATATTATGAAAATATTTTGTAGAATAAAAAAAAAAAATTGTATTGTTTTGTGAATAATTATTTTGAATACCCTGGCAGTAAAAATGTTTTCTCCTATAATGTCAGTCGCTTTTCCGTACATTAAATTGAACATTAAAGACATTCTTGACATAAGATAAATTAAAAGACATAAGATAATATAAAAATCAATTTATTAAAAATTGTCGACAATATAAAAATTTGAATTATTTTCCTTTAATACAGCATCATCCCAAAAGCGCCATTTTAGAAGATAGAAAATATAACACCCATGTGATATTGAAACACCTTTATCGTCATATATGTATTGAAAGAGATTTTCTTTCCAGATATTTTTGTATGTAATGCAAATATGCTTATTACAACAAACTAATAAAAACTCTAGATAAGATTTATATTTATAAATAATAAGAAACACGTTGCAGTAAAAATAGGTTATTTTAAGCACCATAATTATTAGTCGATAGACTAAAATTAAAAATGTCATTTACAATTAATAAAGTAAAGCATTTTTTATCCAAATAATTGTAAGGTGTTTCCCCATATTGCATCACAATTCTTAGATAAAAATATTATTCTAATTATTTAAAGTGCTGCCTAAAATCTAGACCACAAAAAACATTTCGTGCTTCCAAATTATTAATATTTAAATATTCGTACAAATACCTGAAAAGATTGGGGACAGCGACTAAGCAAAATAGTCAATATACTTTGTATGAAAATTGATTATTAACTAGCTTACCTACGTCTAGAACAACCTGTAAATTATATGTGTTAGATCAAAGAGTAAATAATAACCCATTTTCAATTTCAACTTTACAAACAAGTCAGTGTTACTGAGTGGAAGTGTACTTGCAGTATACAAAGTGTGTTTGTACTCATCTTGAAACTTTATTGAAAACAAAGCGTAGGGTAATCGTAGACAAGAATTATTTAAAAGCTTTTATACAAATACTATGATATAAGTACGTAATCTCAAACGGTAAGAAACACCCCCAATTATAAAAACTGTAATCCATGTTTTGTAATCCAATTCAAGATACCTGCTGAAATGTAATATAAGAGAATTCTCACGTCCTTTTTTTTTAACATAACCTCAACTTTTTAAATACTTTACAATATTATTTTTCGTAGCTGAATAAATATTAGACGAAATTCTAGGTTAAAAATTATGTAAAAAGTACAATTTTCCTTTTATCTGCTATTTTGTAATTTTAAGAAAATTTTATATCTAAAGTTTGGATTGAGATATCGCAATAATATTTCATAAACATGTTTATACATATCCTCAGCAATACGGAATAAGCACCTTGAAAATATCTTGAAAACCATTAACATTACAAACAATTTACTACAAATGAAAAAGTTAAATTTTTTAACAAAAAAAAAGTTTTTTAAATTTTGCCTGTAAATCAAATGATATCGAAAAAAATACAAACCTAATATCTTGGTAATATTCTGCACCACCAAGATTAGCCTACACCAAAATAATATGAATTTATGATTATTTATAATAATAACAAGGAAATATATTCCCATGAAATGTAGCAAATTACCCAACTAATATTCAAACGATTTATTTTGAAACAGATTTTACGTCACAACAAGGTATTAAAATTCTTTAAACTGCCTCCAGTATTTGAAATGACCCGTGCTTAAAAATATCTGAGTGATAAGAATGCAATCTGATTAAATTCGATGCACTTACAATATGTAGTAGTTTTATTTCAATTTGAACTAATTAAATAATAATAAATTAAACATTATTAATATTACCAATAATAGGTTGTAATAGGTTATTATTAACTTCTAGGTTACATTAATTATTAGCAATGATTTCTACTAACAAATACTCAATTAAAAATTCAAAATGGCATTAAAGTGTTCTTGTTAATAATTCTTTATCTTTAATTTGGAGATTTTATAATATAACTCAAACGTCGAGTTTGTCAAGCAGGAGGATATATATTATATACACAAAACAAAATATCCGCCCAATAATGTCGGCCTAATATAATTAGTATATTTATTATCAAAGTTTGATTATACTAACTTACAAAACACTACTAAAATTGGCGGCCATTTCGACATTTGCAGTTCGATTTATCTGAAATTTAATAAGGTTCTGTATAAACTCACATGAGTCGGCCATAAGAATTTTCATATTGAAATGATTTTTTTTGTGGCTGCTATTTTGATTACAACTTGCGGAAAATCACTTTTTCACTTTAAAGAGGTTATAAATGTGAAAATCATTAAACAGAGTTTGTCAAACTAACCCTATACTGAGTTAGAAGTTATACCATTTTATGTAAAATTAATTTAATTAATTTTGTTCAAAAAAGATATTAAATACAAATATTCTTAACTAACTTGAAATCATTTTAATCTTAGTGATTGCTAACATTAAAATTGTATTCATAGATACAGTAATTATTACCCCACCCTCTCTTTACCTCTCAGACCTATACAAGACAAACCCTATACTAATACAAGGGTAATCAGAGCGTAACTACTAATCAGTTTAATAAAAATAATATAAAATTACATTGAAGTCAGATAAATATCCAACTATTGTGAAGGAAAACAATAAATGTTTGCAAGTACATTGAACGTGACAATTGAGGTGTGTGTATGTAAGCTTTTGGTCAAAAGAGACGAAGCCAATTGTTATAGGAGAGACCGCTGAAGGGGTGTGAAAGAGAGTCAAACGTGGAGCGAGAGAGAGAGAGAGAGAGAGAGAGAGAGAGAGAGAGAGAGAGAGAGAGAGAGAGAGAGAGAGAGAGAGAGAGAGAGAGAGAGAGAGAGAGAGAGAGAGAGAGAGAGAGAGAGAGAGAGAGAGAGAGAGAGAGAGAGAGAGAGAGAGAGAGAGAGAGAGAGAGAGAGAGAGAGAGGGAGGGAGGGAGGGAGGGAGGGAGGGAGAGAGAGAGAGAGAGAGAGAGAGAGAGAGAGAGAGAGAGAGAGAGAGAGAGAGAGAGAGAGAGAGAGAGAGAGAGAGAGAGAGAGAGAGGGAGGGAGAGAGAGAGAGAGAGAGAGAGAGAGAGAGAGAGGAGAGAGAGAGAGAGAGAGAGAGAGAGAGAGAGAGAGAGAGAGAGAGAGAGAGAGAGAGAGAGAGTGAGAGAGAGAGAGAGGAAGGGAGAGAGAGAGGGAGAGAGAGAGAGAGAGAGAGAGAGGAAGGGAGAGAGAGAGAGGGAGGGAGGGAGAGACCCTATCGGCTTGAAACAGAAAGAGAAAAGCGATAGAAGACTTTGTAAAAGTGTGAACAAGATTTAATGTGTTTAAAAGATCTTGTAATTGTTTGAAATAAAGATAGTATCTAGAATCACAATAGATGGAAATTTTCTGCCTGTATGTTTTAAACAAAAGGTAATTGTTTAAGAAATGAAATAGTAAATTGTAATTATTAATGAATAGTGATAATATCGAGGAATGATCAATAGTACTTATAGTAAAAAAGATATGTTAACCGTAATCAATGCTAAAATGAACAAGTAAATAACATTAAAAGACTTATTATGTTAACTGATTATTATTTGCAAGTAAATATCCCAATCCTGAAGTTTGATAATCTAACCCTACTCGGAATGCATGAAGTACAATTACCATTTAAATGCGTTTGAATTTGAACACAAATTGCAACCAGACTGTATAAACTACCTTATGTAGCAATGGCTTTATAATAGGGTCATGCATATCTAACTGCCTGTAGTATTCAAATATAATCAGCTGTTTCAAGTCTAAACACTGACTACATGCAATCTTAGACATTAATGAGAGCAAGTGTCTGAAAATTTTAATTTGAGCACGTGTTAATAAATTTCAAGAAGTGGGTTTCATTATAGCCTTACTTTTAGATAAGGATAGAATACCAATTAAAGACTATAAATCTAATTGAAAAGTATTGTTTTGAATATACATAAGTTGATTTAGCCATCATGGTACTTACCCAGCGCCAGAGTAAAATGTAAGTCAAGCAGATCCATAAATGTAATTCCTACATTTAATTTTAATTTAATTCTGATTTGTATTTACATAGTTAAATTTATTACAAATGAAGGTAAATGTAATAAACTGTTCATTTTGTTTGCTGTTTTCTATTAGAAAAAGTTAATAATCTTTACAGTCTTTTAAAATAAAATATTTCAATGAAACGAAATAACAATCAGTTTTTCTAACAAAGTCAATTACACACGTGAGCTCCAAGAATTTAGTAAAATATTTTTTTTTAAATAAAGTTCCAGTCATTAGGAAAAGATGATACCTTTAGAACTGGAAATGCTTTAAAATGTATAAGGGTATGGATTGATTTTATCATTTATGTGTGGTTCTTATAAAGGATGTATACAGTGGGTGTGTCATTTAAATTTATATACGTAAGTTAGTAAGTTACGTTAAGTTAAGTTAGATTAGGTTATTTAGTTTGGGTTAGGTTAGGTTTGCTGGTTCAACAACGTTTTGGTATATTTTTGGGTTAGATCCCTCTCTTTCATCTTTCTTATCTGGGCTCTGTTATGTTCTTAAAAGCTCTTGTTCTCTTCCTTGTCGCTATTAAACTATTTGAGAGCTATAGGTCTTTTAGTATATGTTCTTTTCCTCCTTTTTTTTATAAGGAAATGATTACTGGAGAGTTATTTGACTTTAAACATCAAGGAAAAAATTAAGATATGTTATAATTTTAAAGAATGTTAATATTTTAAGTAAAATTGAATAAATAAAGTTATCGAGACGAAAACAATATGTAATTGTTCATGTTTTGTTTGGTTTGTGTTGTCAAGGTCATTTGAAGTTCAACTCAATAATATATATATACGTTCACTTTTGTTCTGTATTAAAATATAGATACTTTTTCTCCAAATATCTTAAATCCTAAATCCTGCATTGTTTTTTCAAATTAAGTAACAACAAAATTTTTTAAGTTTTTCTTACCTTTATGAAAACAAAAACACAAATTTCATTTAAAAGGCCAAAATGCAACTTGATTTAATTCAAATATTTATTTATTTCCAAATGTTTATGATCTTCCAAATTGTATTTATTACCTCTCGACTTCTTAAAAAAAGACCATCGGAAGACAGTTTATTTTTTCAAGAAAATCAGAACTCCATTTATAAAAAATTCTGATACATGAAAGAGTAATTATAATTATATTTCAATTTTAACTTTACAAACAGGACAGTGTTTATACTTTACACTTTAGGACAGTATTCTGTGGGTCTAGACTGAGCTGAAATTTAATTGCGATATTTAAAGTGTGGTTTTTGCTTGTTTGTCCTTCATCTTGAAAGTTTTTGAGAGACTTATACATAGGGTGACCGGAATATAGAAGAACGTTTTAAAACTATTCTAAAGATCATGGCACTTTAACAGCGTCAAGCCACTTGGTTAATTAATCCCCATAAATAAGAAAGTAGTATAAAATGAGAATACTTAATTTTTCGAATACTCTAATATCGTCAGAGTTAGAGGAGAAAAAATATTGGTCAAGATACACCTAATTGGAATGACAAAATGTAGGTATTTAAACAAAGACTGAAGGAAGGCGTAGATCCAGATGAGATAGCTCGAGACAGTACTCACTAAAATAACGCCTGAGGGGATTATAGTACTTTCATCTCCAACTCTCTGAAGTCTACAATTTAAAATATGGAAAAAAGTCACAGATATTTTAAACTCTTTTAAAGATAAAAACTTGTATTTAAAATATAATACACTACAAAAGCAAAACCGTTGACAGCGAAACCACAATATGATTAATAAACAGCAATAATACCACATATAACTTTGACTTTAGTTAAATTTACTCTGGAGCTAGGTTATACTACCAACTTAATATGATTGTTACTAACAGAAATGATTCTAACACGTTAAAATATCACCGTTTGTAACGTTGTTTTTCTTAATTAGTTTATCTACAACGAACACGACCGCAATACAGCTATTTTGGGAGTTTTTGATATCCTATATAATAATACAAACGACTAGTTATTATAACAAGAATATCCATAAACAAACACCAACAAAAATGATCGCCTTGTAAATGTCAGCCTAATGAAAAATCCTAACATCAGTTCACGTAGAAGTACATTAAGAAAGTCTCAATGAATTTCACAACACACAACTTAAATCAACAGGTGATATGGCAACCCTAAATATAAAGGTAATGGCCAATAAAGTATGTCTAAGGGTTGCACGTTCTGCTAGGGGAGGATTGTAAATATCCTTCCCTTAATATAGAAGCGCATACCTTACTAGTTGCTCTAAACCTGTCGAAAATAAATCTTACAATATCTAACATACAAGGATTGTAACAACTTTAACATAAATATTTTACAAAACTAATATAAGTTAATTTGGATAATTGTATATTGCAAATATTAAAAATTAGTTTTAAATATTTGAAATGGTTTGAAGGACAAAAATTGTATGACTGATGAAATAGAAACTCAGATGCAGGTAATAGAATTTTTTCTCTTGTTCTTTAAAAGTAAAAAGAAACTCTATATCACTTAAAATTTAAAAGGAAAGAACACAAAACCGACAGATTTAGCACTTAAATACTGTATTAATGTTAGGTTTGTTAGTAAACAAGATTTGAACAAGATATAAAAGATTTGAAAAAATAAATAGAGGAATAAGGAAAGAGCTAGATTACACGACGAAAGGTGTAGATCCAGGTGGGATAAGTCGGGATCGCCACTTGTACTCACTATAAGTGATTCCCTGAGAGGGAAGGTAATACTTGCGCTGCAACCTTTGTTTAAGTAATCCTTGAACTTGGATTCAGCTAGAAGACTAATCAGCAATGGAACACAAGAGGAATTTCTGAAGGAAGCACGAGCCTTGGGAAGTGAGAGGAGGTGGAAGTGCATAGAGAACGAATGGCAACACAACAAGAACAAGCCTAGGAAAGAGGCTGTTGCATATCTACGCCTTGGCACAGGACATGATTGTTTGTCGGCCCACTTGAAGAGGATCCATGTCCTGGATTCCGATCTTTGTGTGTTGTGCCGACAAACGGGGGAGCCAATGAATAGGGAACATCTTTTGAGGTGCCCCAGGCTTGGTTCTGAGCACCAGATTTCGAAGAATTTTCCTAAATTGTACTGGGATGCCAGGAGACTCATGGGTTGATTCTCACATAGTCTGCCATTGGAAACAACAATAACACCCTTTGTTTAAGTTAGAACTAGTAAGAGATTGCACAAAAATAAATTCTAAAGTACAGCCCTCATGACAGAGGTTGTTTGTTATAACTTACCTTACTTCCATGGCGTTACAGTCATTGCAGACCATCTTTAAGACAGCTGTTCATTCTCTTCAGTGTCCTGTCACTCATCTCCATCTACGCACTCCCATCATCCTGATTTCAACCTCCAGCACTTCCACCCATCTTGTTCTCGGGTTCCACTCTAACTTCAACCTTTTGTTATCCCTTCAGAACCTTCCTAAGTCTCCTGCCTACTTTCTTTACTGAAAATGACCAGCTAATCACATCCTACTTAATTTCACATTTGTCACTAGTTCAACACTTCCAAATTTCACCATCTCATAATTAGTTCGTGACCTCCACTCATCTCCTTTGCATTGTTTCCCATATTCTCCTTTATACCTTTCACATCATAACTCTCAATCTCTTCTCATTTTACAAACACTATAACTGGTCTTCAAATGGTTTCACAAAGTGTTACCTTTGCAATTATTTAGACGTCTTTCCTTTTCCACTTGGATTTATTGCTTCATAAGATCCACGGCTTTCTGTTATCCTGGAACAAATTTTGTATCTTTTAACCGCCGAAACATCATTTAAAGTAACTATTACATTTTAAAATACTCTTATCAATAACCAGGGTTACTATCGTACCGCTTTTTTATCCCTAAACGTTGATATACAATTACAATAAATTCCGCAGATTATAGCCACAGCAATGATACAGTTTATTTTTTATATTGCTTTCAATTTTAATCCCGGATTAAACCATGCGCAATTAATAAAAGTGCATTCGGTAAGTCTGCTGTAATCAAGTGTATCCGGGGGTTTTATGTTTTGTTTTAATCTGATAATAATAAACTTTTATTATATTTTTTATTTCGTATGGGTTAATTGTGGTAGCTAAAAAAATACCCACTGGCTGACGGTTTGTGGAAAGTTATTTAACTGTTGAATAACATGGTATTTTTTACATTTTAGTTCTGTTTTCAGTAAGAGTGGGAAATAAATTGATGTTAAGATTTTATTGGACAGTTAAATTTTATATTCCACCGATTACAAAAGAAAGTTTTACCATCCAATTACACATCTATTAAGGGTCACATTTCTAAAGTAGCTTTTCCTTTCTTTGGTCGTGTTTTGGAGAAATATACAAATCATTTCGCCAAACAACTAATAAAACTACGGGTCTACAATTATATTATTAATTCCAACACTGTTTAAATTCGCCGCATTTTGACTTTTTCAATTATATTTTTCTTAATTTAAATAGGGTTATTTATAAATGTACTATACCTCCCAATAATTATGTTCCTATGTTATTTTTTGTTGACGCTAGTTAGCTCAAGTACAGAGATAACGACTACGGAGTAACAACAATAAAAATCAATTTCATTGTTTCTTGAGGACAGAAAACTTTAGGATAATTAAAAAAAAACTGAGTTCGTAATTGCACGGGATTACCATCTTCATGGTTTCAATTCGTAAAATAGAGAGATCGTTTCAAATGTCATTACATTGTATAAAAAATAATATTTTAGTTTTTATCTGTAATAGCCAAAATTAGTAAAATTTTGTTTTACTTTAAAATTCGTCAAATCTCCCAAAATGATGAAATTTGACTTCGATATTTTCACGGGAATAACGATTTTGAGGGCGGCTACAACTAAAAAGTCATTTTGTGTTTTCTGTTTGTGCACTGAATTAAAACCGGTTTGTACTGGATTTTTTTATATTTTAGGTCGACTTGGTTAAAATTTGCTAATTGTCTAACGTCTATATACACAAACAAAACATGTTATTCACAATTTCACGAAAGTGTTCTTGTTAGTTGTTATCAGTGGTAAAGGGAAAACGAATCATTTAAAAATGGGTAACAGACACCATTTTGACTTATTCTAAAAGCAGCAAAAAAATTAACATGACCAACTTTTGATCTGTAGACACTTGCAGATCTTTGAATTAAAATAATGTGTCAACCGAATGTTAGTGAAATCAATCTGGGAAATAATTAGAAAATATGAAACTGGAAGTTGATGGCGTGTGAAATTTGATCGAAACACGCTCTTTCTGATAATTTGGATACTTTCGACGGTGTCGTAAGTACATTATACAGAGGTTAAACAGAGGAAACTTACGTTTGCTGCGATGTATGGAATTCATCATGACATTGGAAACCTTAATTTGTGTTTCACTTTTCTGGAATACCTTGAGTTGCGACAAATTGCCTACAATTGATATTGCAGGCGAATTGATTATTGGCAATTCGATACGATAAGAATTAACCCCACCATCACGATTGTGTTGCGGATAGAGATAGGGTTACGCAGAACCCTTGACAACCAGGCGCGGTTGTCATTTGACAAGGGAGCATGTGTTTTCGCCTACAAACACCATTAAGCCATTACTTTAGACCATTAATTGTTTGGTCATATTGAATGTGCTGATAGTTCGTTTTGGGCTCAAGGTCGGACAACCCCTTGGGGTTTGTGGCTTGGCACTTCCTTATTTATTTATATTAGGATGATTTATCCAGGCCAAAACGTAACATACAGAATTTGAACTCAATATATACTTATTTTTTGAGTTACAATTAGTTTTGTAAGCAAAAACAAAATGAAAACAAATTTCTGAAATTTTTTATTTATTTGAATATGTAAATACATGTCTAGGTTGTTAAGGGTTTTTGTCCACTGTATATTTTAAAATATATATATACAGGGTGTTTGTAAATTGTGGTCCATTAAATACCAGCGTTTTTATTGCATAATTTTAATTTATTAAATTTTATATAAACTGCCTCAAAATGTTTAGTTTTCCGTCAATCCTCCATTTTGTTTTTTTCGGAACGCATTATAACTATGGAACAAATGAAGATTTTGTTTTCAAATTTGGTGTCCACATTAAGTATGTAACTTCTTACCAATATATCAACAACCATAACTTTATAATTTTAATTTTAAAAATGGCGACCGTTTAAATAAGCGGGAAATTTAGCGACCACCATTTTTAAATTAAAAAAATTAAGGTTTTGGTTATTGGTTGTGTAGAGAGGCCCCAGGTGTGCCCGCCTTTCTAGTTCCTTGAAACTAATTAAGTTTTATACTTATACTCTCAAGGTACTGTTGGTAAGAAGTAGAATATTTAATGAGTGAAACAGATTTGAACCCAATATCTTATTTATATTCACAGTATAAACTTTTCTCATTAAAAAATAAAATGGAGGACAGAATGGAACTAAAAAATTCGGTCCTATATTCACATGAACTTTTACTACAGCCTTGTCAAATTATCCCATGATTGAAATATATCTATACCTGAAGTCACTGATTAATCTGAAGATATCAAATGGCGTGCTCAGTATCAAGAAATTTTGAGGTCCCCTCTCTCTGTCTGTGTAGGTAAGTGTAAGTATAATAAGTTAAGCCGATCTCAAGTATAACCTAAATAATGTAAGTGTTAATAACGTAGGCATCTAATAGTTTACAATCTGTAAAATTGTAGATTTTAAAATTCAATTTTACCGTATCAAGGCATAAATATTACTAAATATTAAAGCCTGATACTAATAGACCACATTTTTAAACACCCTGTACAGCTTTTACTATAGCTTAAAAAATATATGGATTTTCCCTAAATCTTCCGTTAAATTCTACTTACGCCAGACTTTTCAAACACCCAGTAGTCAAACTGTAACTTAGAAGGAATGGGAACTCAAAGTGTTCAAGTTTTTAATCTCATCTCCAGAAGGGCGGCAAAATAAACTCCAGGAAATTAAAATGTCGCCTTAACCTTTGCTGTGAAAATCAATTACCTTCGGATCCTGCTCAAGTGCCGACATTGCTTTTGTAAGAAAATTATTTGGTATTTAGTGATTTATTAGTGAATTGGATTTTATTATAAGCAACGTTTTACGATTGTTAAATATTTTTACATCACTAAAAACAACAAAACTGTCCGACATTTTGTTATTTTAGATATTAAGAAAATTATGAACATTTTGTATAAACCTGAGGTTTATGTCCTCGGAAAATTAAAAAAAAAAGTTTTGACATCCCGTTAACCTTTGTCATTTGTACGTAAAGACGATTGCAACTCAAAAATTATAACAGGGACATAAAATTTTGAATAGTATGCTCATATAGATCCCTATTGTAATGCAGAAATAAGAACTAAACATGTTTAAATTCCGCCAATTAAAACATTCTTTATTCATATCTCGTTTTATTTAAATTATAACGTCATAAATTAGATTCAAATGTACATATTTAAATTCTGCTTGTATGGTAACAACCCCCACCTCTATTAGATGTCAAATAGCGAAATTATTGTAATGTTTATCACTAACCTTCCAACAAAATATGAAATTCGAATGTTTACAAGATACAACAGCATCGAGTTTCTACTTGAGCGTAGCGAGTCCCGATGGGACCGAGACACTAACACGAGCAAAGCGAGTTGAGATTTTTAATATATTCGACCTAACTGACGTCAAAAAGTAGTTATCTACACAAGAGTTTCAGAGTATCTGATTGATAAAACTGCATGAGACCCTTTGATCTATCAATACCATTAAACATTTCCTAAAAGGACCTAGAAACTAACTTTTTTACATTATATTAGAGCATATATTTGTATTACATTGAGAAGGGGTAAGTACGAGGATGGCGTTCATTAACTTATTTTTCTGTATGATAGCACTATCTGTGTTAAATTGTTTTATACAACAAACTCTTTGTTGATTCTTTGATATGTTGTTCTACATAAAAATACGAGTTACATATTGTCAGAGATATATTTTAAAAAATAATTATCTCTGATAGTATAAAAATAATTCACATCTGCAGAACAGTCTCAAGTAACAACTTGCACGTGTAAAGGCAGAACGGTTGTTCAACTTAAGTTTCCCAAGAGAAAATAATATTTGCAAGCTACACATAAAACCCTGAGAATTGGCCTCTGGAATGAACTCAAAGTATTTCCACTGAAAACACAAGATTGCAAAAAGCAACGTCCAATCAAGAAAATCCCGCGAATAAATATCCAATAGAATCTCAAGAAAGTACAATGCTCAATTGAAAATTTTAACCGCGTGAAGGAAAAGGAGGGAGAGACGCAAGTTTTCTTAAGACAGTCTAAAAACTATCACCACGCAAGTTAGACGTTGTAAAGATCCAGAGTAAAATGGTGTAAAATAATTTCAATAAGTTAATAAATCCAAGTGTGTTTTTCTAAAAGGCAAGTAAAGCCATAATAATCATAAAAAAAAATATATATATCAAGTGTTAAGTGTAAAGTGAAAAATCAATAAAAATAAATTATAAAAAAGCGTATTGTGTGTCGAGTGAATCCGTGTGAATTGTATGTGCGACGGTTTGATAAAAAAAAAAATCTGTAAGTAGCTTTAAATATATACACAAAATATGTAAGAAAGATCTCATAAAAACAAAAACTAATTAATACAAATTTTAAAAGATATCCCAGAATTAAAATAAATGATTTAAAAAAAAACAGCATAACTAATTAATCAAATACACATTGAGAGTCCAAAATCATAATTAATCTAAAAACAAATCTAATCTAGAACCATTAAAATAAATGTAGTATTAAGAAATTGTGAAAAGTATTTTGATTTAAATATTAAGGAAAATCTCCTTCATCATAAATAAGCTGATAAAAGGATCTCATGATACCTAATGAAGCTATTTTGAGGGAGCCAAAAATATTTCTTTAATTAAATCAAAATAATTATTATGTATAGTAAGTAATTTAAATTGTGCATTTAGTTAATTAAGTAATTTAAATTAGGAAAAATAAAAATTATAAAAGTAAATATTGGGAAGACTGTAAACTAAATATTGTATAGTCTTCTATCATAGTTTTAACATAGAAATGAAAGTTTAAAATATACATCTAAATATTGTAAATCTTTAATTATGTTTTGATAATATTTAAATAGTTTTGAATCACTTAATTTTTGTCTCTGTACTTATTTAGATAAATCCTATCACAGCCAAGCGATATTGATTCGAGAAATCGAATCCAAAAAAACCTTACATGGTGGAGGCGCCTAAGTTTAACTTTTAATATCAAGCAGAGAAATAAATGCAGAGATAGAGAAAATTTAGTGTAATTAAAAATTTAATTAATAATATTAACAAAATTTTATTATAAATGAACTTAAGTAACACAGACATATATAAATTTAAAAAAGAAGAAACATCAGCAATTTTAAAAGATCACAAAGTAGTAACTACTAATGCAACACTAGATGAAAGTAGAAAACATTTAGCACTAATAAAAAAAATCCAAATAGCTATAACAGACCAAGATTATAATGACGCATATGATTATTTAAACAATTTTAACACCCTAACCGCACAACACAGAGACACATACCCAGAATTAAGAGAGTTAGAATTATTAAGAAACACAAAGAAAAATTTAATACAAGAAACTCAAGAAAATTTCACAAAGCTCAGACACAAATATATACGACCCAGTAACATTCGAAAGGCAACACTCTAACATACAACCAAGTTACAAAGAAAATAAACAACCCCAAATTAACAACGAGATATCAAAACAAAAAATGGAAAGAAAAGAAAAAATACCCCTAATACAACCCACACAATATCATGGTTTAACTTCTGAAGACATAAACACATTTATTGCAAGATATGAGATAGCTTCAAAAGCTAATGGTTGGACACCAGAGACACAAATAAATCTATTGCCCACTTATCTAACCAATACAGCTCTAAATTGGTACGAAAGTTTTGTTAAAACAAACCAACATAGGGACATAACCTGGGAGAATGCAAAAAAAGATTTAATTCGTATATTCGCACCAATAGCTCAAGGCCAAACCTTACAAATGTTATTAGAAAGCAAAATGCAATCGGAAACTGAGCCATCGATAAACTTTTTAATAGAAATCGAAGCTATTTGTAGAAAAATGAACCCGAACATGGAAGAAACACAAATAATTACTCATATAATACAGGGATTAAAACCAGAAATTTGTGAAAAGGTTATTACAATGGACAATTTAACACTTAAACAATTACAAACCAATTTAAAGAGAATTGACCAAATAATCCTACAACAAACTTTAAATAAACAAAAGTTTTTAAGACATTCCAACACAAAAAGGGGAGATAATAAAGAGAAATATGATAGCATGAACATGCTAACGGAAAAACTGGAAAATTTGACAGAACTGGTCAATACCCTGGCAGAAAAGGGACCGGACAAACGATCCACATTCAATTTTAATAAACAAATGCATAGGCCCATGTCTCAATATAGAAATAATAACAAATTTGAAACTAAACAACCGTACACCCAAACTACATTTAACACCTACCAACCACGAAATACCCAAAAACAAAGTTGTTCAATTTGTAAGAAGGACAATCACCCTACCAACAAATGTTTTTTCAAAAAATATAATTGTTTAATATGTTCAATGGATAACCACAAAACAGAAGAGTGTGCTTTTAATCAAAAATATAAAAAACACCCACACAACCGACAAACACAAAATAAAACACACAAATTTTGTACAAATTGTTCTAGAAACAATCACTCAACTCAGGATTGTTATTACAATAAGAACAATCAACAAAACAACTATCCAAAAAACGGGGAGACTATAAGTCAAAATAGTCATTATACCCCATTACCGACAAATAGATACAAACAGACCATTACCACATTAAAAACAAATATTTGGAAAGACAATAAAAACAAAATACCATTTTACAAAAAGTATAGTACATCCAACTATTCAGTTTCACTGGCTAGACAAAAATTCATAACACAACAACGAACAGCTTACGTAGGCAGGAAGCAAAATTCTCTGAATACCATAACAGATGGACGGGGGTTACAGAAACAAGACGCGCCGTTAGATAACAAGTTATCCAAGTCTAACACGCCTGATAACAAGCAACAAATTCCAACAGATAACAAACACAATGTTTATCTCAATTCGCTGACCAAGGAGGAAGCAATAGGCTTACAAAACAAATTGACCGAACAATGCAATTTAATAACATTCAATAATTTTTACAAACAGCACTTACACCAAAATGGAGTGAGCAAAGCTCGAAAATCAGAAAATGACATAACTTGGGATGTATACAATACAATATTTACACAAAATACGAAAACTTCAAGAGTTTGTACAATTGACGTAGAATTTAACACACTGAAAAATAAAAACATAGAAACCATACTAGATTCGGGAGCTAATGTATCAATTTGTAATTACGAGTTAGTAAAAGGAATGCCAATTATTATAGAATCAGTACCTACCATAAAATCTGCTACTGGCACAAATTTAAAAATACACGGACAAATGAAAATTCCTTTCACCATAAATCGAATAAAATTCACACACAAATTTTACATAGCTTCAGGTATTAATACACAAATAATATTAGGAAACAAATTTTTGCTAGACTACAAAGCAAAGATAGACTATAGTAAGAAAAAAATAACACTCTATAATAACTCACAAAAGTGTGAAATTGAAATGAATAAAAAATGGTTGAATGACCTTGACAAAATACGTTTAATAGTAAACGAAAACACACTAAGCCGACAAGAAATAAGATCGCAAGATTATGTAATAATAAAACCAGGCCAGAGTTTAAAACTGCAAGAAATATCAAATTATATAGAATCGAAAGATTTTGAAACAGACACACATTTACGAGAAAAAAAGAGGATACACGCGTACGTCACAGAAGAAAATAACAAATTTTATGTACACATATACAATGCATCTAGAAAACCCCAACACATTCCACAAGGGACAATAGTAGGAAACTTAAATACTGACCAAACTCCACAAGAAATTAAAACAAAATTTGATGACAATAAGCCGACACCCACACAAGACAATTTGACGGAAATCGCGGGAAAAGAACAAATTGCTGATAAAAACGGAATACAGTTCAATATATGTCCAGACTTAACAAAAATCCAACATAATAAAGTAGTAGAAATCATAAAGAAATATAAACAAATATTCACAACGGAGGTCAAAGACCTGACACCTGCCAAACTAGATCCAGTAAAAATACAGACATTGCCGCATACAACGGGAGTAATAGTTCCTCCATATAGACAGAGTCATAATGAAAGAAACATATTAAATAAAGAATTACAAGATCTAGTAAAAGCAAACATTTTGGAAGAATGCCCAAATTTTAGTCAATATGCTTCACCAGCGTTTATCGTGAAAAACCAAGACAACTCGCATAGATTAGTAGCCGATTTCAGAAAAGTAAATGAAATAATAAAATCTGAAAACTATCCAATTCCGAGCTTACAATTAATGTTCAGTTGTTTAAGCAACGCACAATATTTCACAAAATTAGATTTGAAAAATGCCTTTTTCCAACTTAATGTACACGAAGATAGTAAATCTCTATTAACAATACGTACACAAGACAAAATGTTACAGTACACTAGACTACCTCAAGGCTTAAAAGTGTCAAGTGCAATATTTCAAAAAAATCTCAACAAAGTACTATCAAAACATTTATTTTCAAAATGCATAGCATACTTAGATGACACACTAGTTTTTGCGAGGAATTTCGAAGAAAAACTTAACAATTTAGACATAGTATTAAACGAATTATCCAAAGTCAACCTAAAACTAAATACAAAAAAAATGCAAATTCTTCTATCAAACGATAGAATTATTAGGACACGAAATTTCTACAGAAGGGATAAAACCATTAGAGAAAAACATAAAACCAATATTAGATTTCAAACAACCAAAAACAATAAGAAATATTAGAGCATTTTTAGGAGTATCAGGATTCTTCAGAAAATTTATCAAGGACTATGCGACGATAACCCACCCATTAACAGAATTACTGAAAAACCAACAAAAACCAAATTCCAAAATAACATGGACAAAACAATGTCAAAAAGCTTTTGAAAAAATAAAAGAAATCTTAACAAATCCACCTTTACTAACGCATTTTCAAGAATGTAAAAATACACGTGTATACAGTGACGCGTCAAATACAGGTTTAGGGGCAGTTCTGACTCAAGTAGACCCGGAAAATAATAAAGAATATCCAATAACATACTTATCGAGAAAATTAAAACCTCATGAAGTTAGATATAGTACAGTAGAAAAAGAGATGCTTGCCTTAGTATATGCAGTAGAATATTGGAGAGAGTATCTATTAGGAAGAAAAGTAGAATGTTACACAGACAACTCAGCTCTACAATATTTCCAAAATTTCAAAAATCCATCAAATAGATTAGGGAGACTAGCAACAAAATTGGTAGATTACGATTTAAAAATATATTACAAGAAGGGAAAACAAATGGGATTACCAGACTTTCTGTCCAGAACAGATACTCGGGAACAAATTGAAAACGATTTCGAAGACATATTCCTCATAAACACTCAAAACACACAAATAGAATTCCTACAGTCGATAGACCCATACCTAAAACAAATAAAATTAGCATTACAGGGTATTGAAACAAAAAATAAAAACATTGATCGAGCATCAAGAAGATATAAATTAGAAAATAACATATTATATTACAAACAATACGTTGGAGAAGAAAGTTCAAATCTATTAGCAGTACCACAAAATCTAAAACTAGAAATTTTGAAACAAGCTCATGATAATCCAATAATGGGAGGACACTACTCATATTACAAAACACTTTTAAAAATAAAAGACAGATACCATTGGCCAACCTTACACAAAGACGTACAAGAATATACAAAAACATGTGAAACCTGTCAGAAACGAAAAATACCTACACGAAAGCAATATGGGCTCTTAAAACCAATATTAGCAACCCATAGGCCATTAGATAGAGTAATAATTGATTTCATAGGCCCCATTACACCTTCATGTACATACAAATATATCTTATCATGCACTGATGTCTCCACAAAATATGCGTGGGCATTTAAATGCAAATCAGCAAATGCAAAAACGGTTGCAAATAAATTGATGAAAATAATATTAAGACACGGAAAAATGCGTATATTACAATCCGATAGAGGTACACATTTTAATAATGAAGTCATAAAAAATTTAACAACTACATTAGGAATAAACCACATTTTGAGCAGTGCTTATTCACCACAATCACAAGGGTTAACGGAAAAATTCAATGGAACACTAGTAAACATGTTATCACATTACGTACATGAGAACCCAAAATCGTGGTCTAAATACATTGACCATGTGGTTTTTTGTTATAATGCAACAAAACAGACGAGCACAGGATATTCACCAAATAAATTAATGTATGCTTTTGAACCCAACTACCCAATGGAAATAATACAGATTCAAGAAAACCCCAACTATGACATACAAAAGGAAATCAAAGAAATCCAAAATATAAGAAAAACGATTCCAAAAATCATTGCGAAAGCCCAAGAAAAACAAAAAAAATATTACGATAAAAAAAGAATAGACTTCAATTTCCAAATAGGTGATGAAGTTTTAATAAGAAGAGAATTCCATGGAAAGGCAGTGTCAAAATTTGACATGAAATATACAGGACCATATCAAATTACACAAAAAATAAATAATCTCACATACATAATAGAAATCCTCAAATATGGCAAACTGCAAAACGAGCCAATACATATCTCTAGAATGAAGTTGTATCATAGGAGAGTAAAATAAACACAATTATAATAATTAATAAAATATTATTTAGATTAATAAATATTAATAAACAAAATAATAATAATATTTTATGAGATCTTTCATTTATTATTCATAAGACTAAGATGGGATCTTTCATTTTAACTTGTAGATAATAAAACATGTTAATAACTCTAAGTACTAGCTTTAAGCAGTGAAAATTTTGTTTTGCAAAACTAACACATACAGTTTTAACCATTCATAAATAATAACTCATAATGAGAGCATGTGATATAATAATTACATTGACAAGATTAGCATTCTAGGATGGAATTTGTATACGCTAGTCCAGTACTATAGCAGATAAGGAGCGACCTTGCTTACCCAGCAAATAATCCGGAATATTACATGGGTAAAGCAATGGTACCACAATATAAACATTAAAATTGAAATTAAAGCATTGATCACGCTTTAAATTCACTTATATAACATCCAAATAACAACAACATTGTATTGTTTCAGCTATTACTACAGGACAGAAAACAAAAATGAAAACAAATGCTAACATCATCATACTAACCATCCTACAAACATTATTGAAAGCAACTAATACGCTAAAAATAAACATTGTCACAGGAACAAATTTTAAAGAAATTTTCAACATAAACATTTATCAAGAGTCGGTACCGCTGATTTACAAATTACCTTACCACAATGTGGGCGAACAACACTACAAATTTACACCAATAGTGGACACATCATGCCAAATAAAAACCGTAAATTCAAAAAAATGTCAAATAATAAACCATAATCAACAGATACAAACACTTATAAACGAAATTTTAGAAGCAGAGAGAAGAACTTTCCAAACCACCCCAACACAACCAAGAAATGTAAAAACCAAAAGGGCAATTGAAACAATTGGAGCAGTATTTAACTGGTGTTGTGGCGTAGCTACAGAAGAAGAGGTTCATGCAGTAAACAAAAATGAAGAAAATTTAGATACCCATATGAATAATATAATGGATTTTGTGAAAGAAGACCACAAGGACCTAATACAGACTACGGAGCAAATTTCAAACTTTTCAAAAAACATCAATTCCATACTACAAACTGTACACAATACAGTAAGAGATATGGAAAACCAACTCCAACGAACTACAGAAAACAACACTGAGGACTTGAAAATAACCATATATACCAATTTACAACAGACATATATATACATATATCTAAATTTGTATTACGATAATCTCAATAAAATAAGAACAAACTGTAATAACAATCAACTAACTAAAGCATTAATAACGAAGAGCTCACTTGAACAGGATCTTATAGATTTGGATCAGAAGCTAACAATAAAAGGACTACAATTATCAATACCCGTAAATGAAATAGACAAATACTACACATTACCCATATCAAAATGCTTCTTTTCAAACGAAGAAATTTTAGTAAAAATTCAAATTCCAATAAAACAACTCAAAGTTAATTATCAAATCTATATACATAAACCAATCCCACTACTATGGCATAATCGGTCATGCAAACTTAGTTCTTCAGAAACACTCATAATAAAATCAAATAAAGACATACAAGTAATAGAGCTAGAAGAAAATTCTGAATGTAACTGGAAAAAAACACAATCTTTGTAGATTGCCAAGGGAAAATGTAAACAAAGAACTCGCATCAACATGTGCCAAACACCTCCTACAAAGCAAATCAATCCCAGAAATCCAAAAATACTGTCAATTCCATTGCACGGACATAACACAAGAACCAATAATAACCAAAATAACATAAACAAAATTCCAAATAACAAACATAAGGAGAGACATGGACATTACATGTAAAGGAAACAACACAACAACCCGCTTACCAAAAAACCTAATAGGATCTCTAGAACTGGATATACCATGTGACTGCAAAATAACAGATAGAGAGAACAACCTAATTATAAGAACCATAACCCCTTGTGACAAAAGGGAAACTAAAACCATAGAAATGACACACATCATACCAGCAACCTGGACAGATTTAAAAACAATAAAAATAGACCCACTACCTGAGTCACACAAACCAGAATTCCAAAACATAAATGACGTATTGAATGAAAATTGGAACATATCAATACCAACCTATATAGTAAGAAATCTCATACCTCAAGAAACTTTCCAACACATACAAATGGAAAACAATTGGTCGGACATCATAGAAAACAAAAGAATAACCTTTTACATTTTGGCAATATGGTCAAGCACTTTAACCATCATAATAATAACACTATGCTACAAAATACACATCTATAGCATCAAATTGAAGGCATTAAAACCACATACAGTTCCAAGAGACTACCAATTGTCAGACAAATAACAAACAAAAACATAAAAAATACAAATTGATGGTACAATTTACCCCAGTAAGGGGAGTGTCAGAGATATATTTTAAAAAATAATTATCTCTGATAGTATAAAAATAATTCACATCTGCAGAACAGTCTCAAGTAACAACTTGCACGTGTAAAGGCAGAACGGTTGTTCAACTTAAGTTTCCCAAGAGAAAATAATATTTGCAAGCTACACATAAAACCCTGAGAATTGGCCTCTGGAATGAACTCAAAGTATTTCCACTGAAAACACAAGATTGCAAAAAGCAACGTCCAATCAAGAAAATCCCGCGAATAAATATCCAATAGAATCTCAAGAAAGTACAATGCTCAATTGAAAATTTTAACCGCGTGAAGGAAAAGGAGGGAGAGACGCAAGTTTTCTTAAGACAGTCTAAAAACTATCACCACGCAAGTTAGACGTTGTAAAGATCCAGAGTAAAATGGTGTAAAATAATTTCAATAAGTTAATAAATCCAAGTGTGTTTTTCTAAAAGGCAAGTAAAGCCATAATAATCATAAAAAAAAATATATATATCAAGTGTTAAGTGTAAAGTGAAAAATCAATAAAAATAAATTATAAAAAAGCGTATTGTGTGTCGAGTGAATCCGTGTGAATTGTATGTGCGACGGTTTGATAAAAAAAAAAATCTGTAAGTAGCTTTAAATATATACACAAAATATGTAAGAAAGATCTCATAAAAACAAAAACTAATTAATACAAATTTTAAAAGATATCCCAGAATTAAAATAAATGATTTAAAAAAAAACAGCATAACTAATTAATCAAATACACATTGAGAGTCCAAAATCATAATTAATCTAAAAACAAATCTAATCTAGAACCATTAAAATAAATGTAGTATTAAGAAATTGTGAAAAGTATTTTGATTTAAATATTAAGGAAAATCTCCTTCATCATAAATAAGCTGATAAAAGGATCTCATGATACCTAATGAAGCTATTTTGAGGGAGCCAAAAATATTTCTTTAATTAAATCAAAATAATTATTATGTATAGTAAGTAATTTAAATTGTGCATTTAGTTAATTAAGTAATTTAAATTAGGAAAAATAAAAATTATAAAAGTAAATATTGGGAAGACTGTAAACTAAATATTGTATAGTCTTCTATCATAGTTTTAACATAGAAATGAAAGTTTAAAATATACATCTAAATATTGTAAATCTTTAATTATGTTTTGATAATATTTAAATAGTTTTGAATCACTTAATTTTTGTCTCTGTACTTATTTAGATAAATCCTATCACAGCCAAGCGATATTGATTCGAGAAATCGAATCCAAAAAAACCTTACAATATGTTTGAACGGAAGTAGAAATACAGTACAAAGTTTGTCGTCCGTTTCTCTCGTGACTCAGTACGTCACTTATATTACTGAGGTGAGATGACGGGTTGACAAAGCACTAACTTTCTGACTTTATTTAATAAAAACTTCGTCTAATTGGTTTTATGTTTTGTTTCTTTCTTTCTTTCTCGGACCCAACAAGTGAGACATTTGTAAATAGTTGTTATTCATTTGTAAAATAGATGGATTTACACTACTCGGCCAAGTTGAAAGAGAATTATTGGTATTATGGCCGCCGAAACGTTTTTATTTATTAGTTTTTAAGGTATTGTTTTTCCTGCTAATTCTCCACAAGTAGATACTACAAGGCCAAGATGTACACTCTTTAGAGAAGGGATAAAAATTGATACAAAAACTGTTATGTATTTTTCCTCCGTAGACATGCTTACTGCTTTTCCAGAGTATATTTTCGATTCAATTTTGTATTTGTAATTTATTGTTTTATAATTTGTTTTGAATTTGATCTAATTCATTTAGCTTCTATAGTATTAGTTCTGGTTGTAAAGTTATTTGATAATTATAACCGGAATATAAATCTTTTTGAGATTAGCTGCTTAGGAACTGTCATTATTATAATAATGTTGTTTGGGTGTTCGTCATCGACAATATTACCAATATTTCACCTCCCAGCTTGGTATGTCCTAACCTAACCTAAATTAATTTAATTTATAACTAAATAACTTCATATTAATAATTTATACATACACAGAATAGAGAGAGACGAATAGGGATTGAACAAGTGATTAGACCAAAAGCCTAATCGGCCATTTTGGTATCAGTACTTCATATTAATTTATTAATTACGTAATGCGAGGCCCAAAACCGTAAAAAGAACTACTAGCCACTCATTTGGGTCAATTTAGGCAAAATTTTCATAAAAAACGCTCACAGAATGAAACGTAGGGGTAAGTTTTTTTTTTTTTTTTTTTTTTTTTTTTTTTTTTTTTTTTTTTATAGAGGTTTGGTAAAATGCGTATTTATGCACTCGTCCCTTATGGACTTATAAGTCGGACTCTCCCAAAGGCATACCGACTAAAACCTTCCTCTTTGCCAGGCGTTTTCCCCACTCCAGGACCGCTCTCGCATTACTTCGGAGTGGCGCCTGCTTTTAGCCTATCTGTGGCTCCTCTTCTCTGGCTAGCCAGCCCTCATCCTTCTTGCACCTCAGTACCAATTCAATGTATTCTGCAATTGCCACCCAGCGCTCTCTGCACGTCAACATCTCTCCAACTATAGTCCCAGTGACTAGTTCTCCCACCATGTCGCTAATGCCTCGTCGTTTTTCTACAAAGCGGCCGCATTTAAAGAACGTATGCTCTGCATCATCCCTTACATTCTTACACACTCTACAGTTAGTGGATGTTACCTTTCCCATCTTTCCCAGGTAAGACCGGAAGTAACCATGCCCGCAAGTTACTATTCTGAACGATGCATGCACTCTGCTCTCTGCACAGCCTTTGGTATTGCTTCTGGGGAAATATGGCAGGGGAAACCTTGCCTTATCGAATACCCGTCGGCGGAGCGCCTTACGCTCAAAGATAGGTGACTTATCGTACTTTTAAGTAAAGTAAAGGGGAAAGACGCTGGTGATGAATTCCGTCATAATGGTGGATAGCTGATATTACAAATATGGTTTCATTGCTGTCATTTGTGTACATAATAACTAATACACGACGTTTCGAGAGTATACATCAACTTCATTATCAAGTGATGAACTTAGAACGTTAAAGAAATTTTTAAACCATCAACATAGGTTTATCACATAAAAACGGGAACTCGTGAATCGTATATTTTATTTTTAGTATTAGTTGATGTTACAGCGCTGCTCAGGCCTAATTTATCCTCGAATTACTTTCTGGTGTTTGGCTTCCTAGTTTAAGCACTAGTTTCTAAAATAATGCTAACCTACTTTATATATATAAGCTTGCAATTAACAAAACGATTTCCCTACAAAACTCTTATTAACGTATTAGATACAACATAAATGAGTTAGTGGGATAGACAAATTTGAATGTTTTTTAAATAGATAGTATAAAGTGTAAAAGTTACATGTGTTGATTGTTTAGAACTAAACTTTATTAATAAATGGTTATAAATACATTTTTGTATGTCATGGCAATCTATATTATTGTGTTACATGTTTCACCGTCTCACTGACGGCATCATCGTTTTGTAATTTTTGATTTTGATTTCATCATTATTTCTAATAATTCCCAAATAAAGTCAACCAAGTGGACGACGATTAAGGGCGAAACTTTCTCTTTTTGTTATTATTAAATATTTGGTTTTTGATTTACAATTAGTTTTTTACAACTTATTGAAAATCACCTGTCGTAATGAATTCAAAATGAAAATTTTAAAATATATTTTGTTTTAGATACAAGTAATTTAGTTATATTATATCTGTTTTAAAGCAAAAAGGGAGGCTATATAAATTTATTAGGTAATTACAAGCTCATATTTTGGTGTAATTTTATATTACACATAAATCTGTCAGTTAAAGGATAATTTTTGTTTTAGTTACCGCAATAACTCACAATAAAATAATAAATAAAAATAAAAAAATAATTAAAATTTTTGAAATATAACTCATATTTTAATGTTACCAGATTAAAACAAACAATAATCCATAGTTTTATCTCAAAAATAAAAAAGCCCGGACGTACGCGATTACAGCAAGTTGCAATTTTATTAATAGCGCAGCGTTTTATCAGGGATTAAAATCAAAAGAGATAAAATAAATAAACTGCATCATTGCTGTGGCTATAATCTGCTGAATTTATTTATATAACCTTAGCTTTTAGAGATAACAACTGTGTACATCCTACTTTGGATACCTTGTGTATTAAAGGGGATATTATATATGTCATGATTTGGAGGCTATGTCTATTGAAGACTAATATTAGTTAATAAGGAATTATGATAGTACTGATGTGACTGTAATGGTTGGAAATATGTTGAGAAAGCCTCCGAGTCCAATTGTGCGAGAGAAAGAAAAAACTAAATTGTCGGAAGAGACAGAGAAAGCGTTTATACATCTCTACATGGAAATATTACAAAATATGCTATAAATATCGTGTCACAATTTTAAATTCTTACAGGGCACTAACACACACCGTGTTAGAGTTACGTTTTCAATAATCTTGTTTTAAAATAGTGTATCACAATACCAATACAATTTTTTTTCAATTTAGAAGACATTAAAATATCCCAATCTTTTTATAATCTTATAAATAATTTAAAAAATAATTATGTTTTTAATTTGTTGGGGATGTATGTACCAATGAACTATTCTATTCCGGTTTACTACTTTCATCCGGTTTTTGGGTTAGATCTCTTTCTTTCATCATTCTTACAAGATGTCGCTTTACATCCATTTATCGATTCCAATTGTAACACAAAAAACTTCTCGATCCACCAAACCATA
The DNA here is from genome assembly GCA_963513935.1 of Aphrophora alni. Classification (NCBI taxonomy): domain Eukaryota; kingdom Metazoa; phylum Arthropoda; class Insecta; order Hemiptera; family Aphrophoridae; genus Aphrophora; species Aphrophora alni. Next base: position 40,349,812 of record OY740778.1, read on the forward strand.
TTAAAAAAGGAAGAAATAAAATAATTCCATAATAATAAAAGGAAGATTCCTAGCCCGGGAATAATCTAAAACCGCCTGGTTCTAAGAAGAACAAGCAGAAAGACCTGATTTGAAAGATGAAACAGATAAATATCTAACAAAAGACTAGTTGAAAAAAGGTTTCAACCTATTTACACTGTCTCTGAACTGCCAAGTCTACATTCATTAAAGAGAGCCCCTATATGTCTGAAGCTATTAGAGTATCCGCAAAGTTACTTATCTATTTTATCTTTTTAAGGGAAGATAACCGAGATTTTTTTAATTAAAAAAAAGGAAAAACATGTATTTATACCTTCCTGTATTTTTCACACATCCTATATTTGAGTGTCTCAATAAAGTCTCGAAATGAAGGAAAAACAAGCACAAAACACAAGTTGTGTATTGTAAACAATATTTCAGTTCAGTTTAGACGCATAGAACACTGATTATTTTGCAAAGTTAAAATTGAATATTGTTGTTTATTTATTCTTAGATACTTCTCATGTGTGTACAGGGTGTGATATAGGTAGCAAATCTGGTTGATGAATAGAGTTCGGACTTTCCTTAATCAAACTCCATAATATATAATGATTTACTTATCACAGTGGAGGATGTGCACCAGATTAACCTTTGTTGGTTTTTTTACACAAAATTTAGGGGAAATAATGAAAAATTTGAATGATAAATTTGATTTGTTTTTAAACAAGTTCTTACGTTGCCTTAATAAACACTTTAATTCATAAGTGACCCTTTGGGCTTTGATTAATGATAAAACTGGCTTTTTTAAAGAAACAAATGCTTGAACAAAAACTCAAATTATTTTGTTATACATATTTGTTTTTAAATAAGGTCGGATAAAAAAATATTGTAGACAAAACTCTCCCATTTTTATGGTAAAAAAAGTACAAAATGCACTTTCGTTACATTTTCTATTTAGTTGACCTTCAAATTACGTACAACCTCAAAACAAACGTAGAAATAAAAATAACTTTTCGATGTTGAATAGTTTGAGTTTAAAACATTTTACGTCAATGGTTGATGTTTTTTAAAGATCATCATGTGTGTCAATTTAAACGAAAATGTCCATGAATATGCTTTTGATGGTCACACATGAAACGAGAATTAGTTTAAGCTTTTCTATACTCTTGGTACAATATAGGAAACGTGTTTTCTAATTAAAGAAACGGAATCGTTGCTTGTTGTTTTACATTTCCTTTATAAAAGACTTTCAACTCAAGAGTGTAATTAATTTTGCTGGAGAAGTATTATTATTATCATTATTATTAAGACTGGGGAGAGTGTTTTAAAAACGCCTCCTGCACTGAGACCTAATTAGATCTTTTGTGCCCCCCCTCTTGTTGGACTAGGAGAGACCTATGTCTTTGACAAAATTGATCAAACCCCTGGTCAGGAGGTTTAGTAATTCTTCTTCCGAAATGAAGATAAATTCTAGAAATGTATGTCTTTTTATTCATAAGGCCAGGCACTCCATGATGATGTGTTCCATGCGTTCCACCTCTTCACCACAGTTCCTGCAAGTGTCATCATCCACCAGGCTCATCTTACTTATCCTGGAGAAGTAAAAAAGTCATTTTGTTTCTTTGCGACCATTACTGTAGCAGATTTCATACCTTATTAGCTGTTATAAACTTTGCTCTATTTTTAGTTCAAAATAACTGTAAACAAATTTAACTGTTTATTAATAAAACTTTTTGTGTCTCTCACTAAACAAAAACAAATCAGATTTAAATCAACAATTATTCTTAGTTTTATCTCAATAAATATCCCAAGACATACACTATTATAGCGGTCCTTACCGACTACATTCTTAAAAACACATTTGTCAATAACTTTTTTTCTTTCTTCTTTTTATTTATTATTTATTATCTTAATTTCTTTGTTTTTTTCTTCTATTTACAGTAACAATATTTACAGAAATATAATGACAATTTATAAAGTTGATACAGTTTATAATTTAAACTTCATTTACAGATAACTTTTGAATTGTAAAAAATAAAATAAATGGATATGTCTCATTTTTATTGCACCACAACTAGTACATTTAATTAAAACACTTCAGTAAATTTGTATATACTGTACAAGAAATTTATTCAAAAAAATAATTTGGGTATAAATTTTGGCTAATAAATAAAAATCGGGGTGGATTTTAAAACGCTACTGAACACTGTTGTAGTAAATATAAATATTTAGGAATTTCCTTGAGCTTCAAAAAAACAAAAAAAAAAAAAATTCTATTGAATTAAAAACCTATCAATGATACATGAACTTTCACAATTATCCATACCAAAAGCGCAAAAAATTAACATTCTAAGAAATATAATACACTTTTGTAATATGATACAAAATTGTTAATGACAGCGACTAAGGTAATGGTCCCCCCCTCTTTTTTTACCATTTCTCGTTACCACATATTCAAAGTACTCGAATTTTAGTCCATACTAAATCAATTTTTGAGACATATCCTACAAAAATTGTCTTCGATAAAAATAACAATAATTTTCAGACAAAATATAAACTAACTAAGAATAACTAACTAACTAATATAACTAAGAATTTATTGTAGTTCGGAATTCAACCACAAAAAACAGCACCGTTGCTTGAGATTTTATTGTTAACACACACCACTTTTTTAGGTTAATTAACCTAGTCCATCCGTAATTAGTTTTTATCCTAAACTTACAAGCGTTCTTCAAAACTACTTTTAAAAAAAAAATTTTTTTTTATCATATTGTGACAGTAATAATTACAAATGTAAATAATATAATCTGCAATGACGTTATCGATATTGATGAAATTAACTAAACGATCAAATTATTCCTGTAATACCGACGTATGCTATTTACAGTTAACCCAGTTTCAAATACAGTTTGTGTATTTACTTAGCCATTACATAGTCTAATAACAGTTAAGTGTTGTAGACTGATGTACTGTGATGCAATGATGTCACAGTATAATGTTTGGTTGTACTGTTATTAATATTCATTTTAAAGTAAGTTCTACGTTATAAAACCCGTTTTAATGGCCGCCATCTGGTCAATAGCTAGACTTGACGTCAATAAATGTGTGTCGAACATGTTAGCAAGTAAAGTTATTTAAGTTTTCTTTAGACTTTACAAACTTTAGGGTTTTATATTTACACTTTTAGACTTTCAACTTTTGAGTTTTAATTACTGGAATATAAACCGTGATATTGTTTGATTGCGTAGTTTAAAAATAAAAATAATGTAAGATTTTGATTGTTTTGATGGCGTTGGAAAAATGATAAACTTTTAAAACATCGAATCTAATTTAATTTTTATACAAATTAGACGCAGTTGGTTTCACGGTAACAGGCATTCCACTCACTTTATAAAAAAAAAAAAATTCCTAACTATCTAGTTATTCGGACAAACCATCTACAATCATTTCCAACGTTCAACTGTCTTTTGAAATAACCTCGAAACTTGCAGGTTTTGTAATTTTATTGAAATTAGTAACTAAAGAAGCAGTGCAAAAAATAAATAAATATTGAGCTTGACTTGTGAGATAATATTAGATAAAAAAAAAACTAGAATAAAATATCTTACAAAAATTACGTTTATTAAATCAAACGCGTTTCAACGACAAAGTCGCCATCTTCAGTGATACATGAGCTACAATAACAAAACTATAACTGTTATAGTAAACACACGTTTGATTTAATAAAGGTAGTTTTTGTGAGATTTTGTGTTCGAGTTTTTATTTTATTTATTGCAAAAAATGACAACTAAGTTACATTCAGTTGAGGCAGGTTCTGAGATAACGCACTATGTACAATAATTGCAGTCTAATGAAGATATGGTAAGACTCATTGATATGTTATACATTAAAACATGAGTCACACATGAATAGATTAGAATCAGGAGTTCCACACAAAGTTTGTCGTCACTTTTGTGACTCAGCAAAAAGTCACGAACCATACAGAAGTGAGACATCTTGTACAGCTGGACAACTCATTAACTATTTGACTTTATTTAATAACATTATCGTCAAGACGTAATTAAATTAATGATGAATTTATTTGCAATTTACCTTCCTCAAACACAAGTTAGTCATTTGTAAATATAATATGAGTCACACATTAGTTTGATAAGATGCTTGAGTTTGTCATCGCTTTCTTGTCGTGACTCTGTAGCAAGTCACGTACCATACTGAGGTGATAAGTCTTGTACAGGTTGACAAGGCACTAACTTTCTGACTTTATTTAACAACTTTGTCAAATCATCAATTGAATTTAAGTTCTATTTTCTAATTTACCTTTATTTGGACACAACAAATAAGCTATTTATAAATAGTTGTAATCAACAATAACGTTTGGTGCTTCACACTAACTTTATCATCGTCAATTTTTGAGACAGAATTATTGGTACTAAAAATAAACCACTGAAAAGTTTTGATTTATTCTTTTCAAGTTTACGTTTTTCCTGTTAATCCTCCACAAGTAGAGACTACAAGGCCAATCATTAAACTTTTAAAAATATGTTAATAAATGTTGGTAATAACGGAAAAACGATGACTTAACTAAGCTATTGTCATACTACCCTTTTACTCAGTTGACCATACATGATCTCGTTTCAACTTGGAGTTTATCATTTATTGTTTGAGTCTACTTTTATGAGTTCCTTTAGCGATGGGTTTCTTTCCCATATAAAGTTTTTGTTCTATTTTCTAACATAGTATTAGGATACTTTTGATTTATTTAAAAACTTTTTTTTGCTATGAGCTCTCAAAACCAATACAACTTTACCAATTTTATTAAATCTCTTAGATTCAAAGTATTAGAACCTGTATGACAAATAAATTCTTCAAGGTAGTGAAATTTTTCATACACAAAGAAACTGCAAACAAGGTTACAAATATTCATACTTTTTGCACTCTAAAGAAAAAATGTTATTAAAAAAAACAATAGGGTTTTTATCTTGTATACATTGTGTGCAGGTGGGGTGTTCGAGGAAGGGGGTGCCCTATTGTTTCAAAGTGTTGGACACGTTGACTTAATTAAAAATGTTTTATTAAGGAAGATTGTTTATTATAATATGAAGAGGTAGAATTATATAAAAGGTTATTTTTTCATACTATGAAGTGTAAAGTGTATATTATTTTATTTGATTTGGAATTTGTTGCTGTTTTAGCTATAAAACTACTAAACTGATTTCCATGAAATGTGTATTTAATGTTTCTTGCATTGGTGGTGTAATGTAATAAATCAAGCAGCTATGAACAACGTTAAAAGTGTACACAAAACAGACCTGAACATATAATTTATAGTTCTGTACATTAGGTTAACAAACTTTCAATAACCCCAACTTCACTACAAATCTCCTACAATTACAATATTGCAAATAGTTCTCTAAAAACTAACAACTTTGCTTTTCTTATGTTAATTTCAATTGTTAATAAATAGAACGCCCCGTACATTTTATTTTTGATTGTTTTATTTATACAATGAATAACTTCACTTCAACCCCTAAGCTGTGGCAAAATCAATTTTTACAGTTTAAAAATGCATATTCAATACACTAACGTTATAACAATTTTTAATTAAGTGTGACCAGCCTAAATTAAGTTGGTCTATTTAGTTTTTAAACATTGATTTAGAACCAAATATAAGAGATGTTTAAATTAAGTAATAAAATCGAATTTTTAAATTGTTTTTATTCGAATAGAATTACAATTCAATATTGTCTTCCCTCAAAATAATTTCCTAGGGAAGCCACAAAGAGCTGGAGACGGTTCTTCCAATCCTCATAGCAGTACTCGGATACAGGAATAGCCTTCAACTGGTTGGTTACAGCTGTTTGAATATTTTCGAGCGTCTCAAATAGCGTCCATTGAGGTGAATGTTCAATCTCTGGAAGAGGAAAAAAATCGCAAGGACTCAAGTCAGACGAATAAGAAGATAAAGAGTCATAGGAAGGCATTTACTGGCCAAAAACTCGTTTATTTAAATTTCTGTGACAAGGCTGCAATTTTTTGTCGTGATGCAACACCTAGTTGCTCTTGATGTTTTCTTTCACACTCGTGACCATTTTTCGAAGTTTTTCAAGAAATTCTTGGTAAAAGTGTTAATTGACTCATTGTGGATGATTCCTTAGCTATCATAGAAGCAAATCAGGATTGATTTGATCTTTAACTTGGTCATTCTTGGTTTTTTGGTTTGAAGTGGCTACAGTGCGCCATTCCGTACTATGGTCCATGCTTTCCGGGTCCTGCTTAACACCTAAAACTCGTCACTAGTAATTAGACGTTCCAAAAATTGGGGATCATTTTCAATCGCTTACAAAAAGCAAGGGACCTTTATCTCCTGATGTTCTTCTAGTCCAACGAAAGATTTTTTGGAAATATTTTTTTGCGCAGATTTTTCTTATCTCAATTCATAGGTTAAAATTTGATGAACGGTGGTGTGAGTCAAATTCAACTCTTCCCCGATCATTCTGACCGACAACCGACGATCTGAACCACAAGATCCCAGATTCCGTCGACATTCTCATCGGTTCTCGAATATGAAGGCCTTCGTCCGCGTGGTTTAAATCTTAATTTTAGATAAACCAGTTTAGTTGTAAAGAGCCACTGATTGTTATTTACCAGCTGATTCTTCTTCTTTCAAGCGGATAACACTTCCGTTACTTACATTTGTATTACAAAGATTGAACTTAAATTTAATTTGAAATTTAGTTTTTTCTATTTGCACCACAAAAAATGTAATCATTGTAGTTTGTTAGAAAATAAAAGTTATAATTATTAAAAACAGCTTATAACAAATGAAAAAAGAGAGTGAATAAGTAGAACAGATGTTAAAACATGAGATAGGTTATGTATATGAAAAGCAGAAAATAATCCTCCGTTTAACCCGTGCTAGTGTACCAACTGTTTAAAACAAAATTACCCAACTGGGTAAGACCCCTGGATATATCAATACAATTGAAAATGTCCTATTAGGCTCAATAGACTAACTTACATTTAGAAGTTAATGTACAAGAAGACAACGCTTGTATATTGTCTGAAAGGACTTAGTGTACTACGTTGATACTTATCAACTTCTTTACGTCCTGCATACCTTTATATAAAGGTAAGTAAACTTATAAAGTCATATATTGTTCTATAGATACTAAATTTTGAATTCCAACGGAAATTAAAATAATTGTCCCTTAATAAAATCAATTTTAAAGCAAGAAAGAAAAAACAAATCTTCGCCCTTCCTAGTTTTGCTAAATATTATTTTGTTTCTATAAATATGCACCTAACTATGAACGTTAATAACGATTTTAAACTCAATTTCAGAAAACCACATTTATTTGATACCCTGTATACACTTATAAAGTATTATAATGACACACCCTGTGTTTATAATGCTCTGATGGAATTACCTCGTCACGTGATAAGCTTATTTATTCTAGCAGTGTAGTTTTCCAATATGTTAATTTTGTACATATTGAAACAGAAGCTACAATTAGACGGATTTCCATTTCATTTGGTAATACATAATTTATTCAACACATCATTACGAAACTAGAGAAAGTGTATGCGAGGAAAAACGGAAATATTTTATTTAGTTTGAAAGTATTATTTTAAGTATTTCCAGAATTTTAAGTCTAGAATTTCAAATAACAAAACATTTAGATAAAATAAATTGTTATAGGTGGAATTTTAGACTTCTGAGTTTGTTTTGTTTGTTTAAGTTCAAAAACAATTTCTATAACCATCGCCTGATAAAAAAAAGAAGAAGAAAAGAACAGAAAATAAAGAGTTTGAATCCTTGAATACTCTAATAGCATGAGAAATGGAAGAGAACAAGATTTAGTAATGACAGACTTGATAGAATAGATAAAATAGAGGGATATAACCCAAGACTATATGAACGAAATTGTAGAGACAACTAGTTTCATTGGGGATTGAAACCCCCCTACTCCACTGTACGTGAACCAATAAAGGCTTGTCCTTTGAGGTTCCTACTTTACAATATTATTATTTTCCAAATTTTTAACCTCATTTCCTGGATTTATTTTATTTTATTTTTAAGATATTTTAGATTAAACGTTTCGTTTTGTTCTCGGAATTGAAAATTCTCCAATTAATTTTTTTTTTTTAAAACCAGTATCATCTAAAAGATTCCGTGTTTAAAAGAAGAGATAATAATAAAAACAACTGAAAATATAATCATGCACTGATACTATGGAATATACGAAAAACATTAAAAGACGGTCACCATTTTTACATTTGCAGAATTTTTTCCAATATTTCATAAAATTATGTTTTCACTATTTCGCCCAGTCGGATAATTCTTTTGTTAGTCTTCATTTTGCTCAGAAAATAAACTCAAAGTAATAATAACAGAATTAACCTGTAATAGAAATATTAAATTTATTTAAAAAAAATAGCAATTATAGCTATTTTTTACAATTTTTAATAGAAACCCATGATATATTTCTTTCTTAATCACTTATTAATTTTATAAAAGAAAAGTAATATAATAACGATATTGGGACAGTGGAATTTGAATAATAATTTCACCAACCTACTGTGATAAAAATTTGAATTTGCCAATTTATTTCCTCAATTAATTTGTCTATGAAATGCGATATTACAATTATTAGTCCTTACAATAACGGCTGGATTGAAATCGGTGGTTTTCAAAAATAGGAAAAACAAAATAATTCCAACTGTGTAACGTTTTATATATTGTTAATACTACACGAATAGTTAAGGTTTTGATGACGTCAGACAATATATTTTAAATTATATTCAAACCGTATATTTTAGAGACACACGTAACGGTTTTTGTCATCTCGATTGCCGAATTGACGTAACAATTTATACACCAACAAACCGGAACTGCTTCTTGGGTTATTCCTCTCTAGAAAAACTGTGAGAGCTGTTTTAATCAAACTTACCCTACAGGATAAGATACTTTGATCTACGAATAATATTTAACATTTCCTACAACACATAAGAAACGAGGATTTCATTAGAAGGTTTACTTGTATTGCGTGCGACCGAGCTGAGTTAGTACCACGATGACGCTGCTTTTTTTCTTCTTATATAAATCAAGTTAAAAAGAAACACAATAAATAAATCACAGACAAACATAAAACAAAACTATAGAAAAAAGACAGTCAATAAACACATAAATAAATAAAAACAAAAATCTCGCAACAAAAACATATAAAATGTACTAACAAAATATGCATCAAAAACATACCGTAGTAAAAAAAAAACAGATATGAAACAAAATGTTATAAAATATATATTATTCATTTTATTAATGGTTTTCATGTTTCGATATAACTTGTTACCATCTTTCGGAAAGAAAACAGTAATTCAAATAACTTACCTCATAATTTATAATTTTAATCATGGAGAAATGTAAACGTGTACCGCTGCAATCTTAAACTTCAGTTCATAACTTGAGATATGAAATTAAGGTTTTCTCAAACTTGGATTCCCTAATCTGAAATAAAATTAGATTAATTGTATTAATTATGTCTGTATGTTTTATCATTAGTATTTCCAATTCAGGAACAAGTGGAATAAACTATTAAATTAAAGTCAAATATGGTCAACAGAGGTTGCATATATCAATAATAAAATGAAATTGTGACTGGGTATGCTTTGGTTCATCTAATTGTTTCATTGATATCTGTTCATCACCAATATACTCTCGGAATAATCTAAAACTGCTTCTAAAATGAATAAATTTCTAGTAATGAATTTAAACAACATAAGTAAAGTCCTACTAGCAAATACAACTGCAGAGTAGGTTTATCGGCTGTTAGATAAATATTTCTTTACAAAATTTGATCCTTAAAACAAAATATACTTTCTGCCGTAAACATTAATTTTAATACGTTTAGTATTAGTTAGAAATGGGAAAGATTTTGTTTAAAATCGACAAACAGTTAAAAGTTTGGAACTGTAATCTGTTAGATTTAATATCGGTTCCTTCTAAACACTCTTGCCAAAACAGCGACAACAAAAATACTAAATGATTATGGTAAGTGGGGGGGGGGGGTTGGATAAATTAAATCTGGAGGAATTTTAAACCTTTCTAATGGTGGACGTAGCTTATCTAAAATGAGATTTTTGTCTTTAGCTTTTAAACTTTGACGAATTATTTCTAGAGTTATAATTATTGTAGGTTTCTCTAACTTACAATTATTGCTTAGTTTGGAACCTTACATTGATCGTCCCGTTTATTTATAATCCAATGTTGAAATTAAAATCACTAAATATACATTTCATTGGAAGCTGTATTTTCTCTTTAAACAAGAATATTTATTAAGAGCATTTTATATTGTGTAAATGTTTTAAAGTAGAGGTTTAAAAAAATGAATTGTGTGTTTTGCCTTTTGTCGTCGAAATTAAAAGTAAACCTCAAATTGAATCATCTGTACTTATGTTTATAAAACACAAAATAGTTAGTTTTAAAAATTCCACCTTAGGACAAGTGTACGTAGAAATAACCATATTAATTTACTAAATGACTAAATTATTTTTTATAATTATCACTCATCTGTGGTTGAAATTTTCTTTAAACATGACCTGATTTATTTCCTAAACGATTTTCATTGCAGTAGAAGTGTCTAGACAGTCTAACAGAATATGCAATTCAGTTGGAAACTGAAGACTGTTATTTTAGGCGAAACATGCAAATTAATTAGAGATATTTCACATTATCATTTGGACTAAATGAAACTAAACTTTGGTAGAGGAATTATATTACAAGTGCAAATAATTATCAATGAAAGTTTCAACATTGCTGACAAGTACAATAGACTTAAATAGTGATATATTTTATTTCTTATCTATATAGCTATTAAAAAAATTAAATAACAAGTGTAACCATTTTGGAATTTAATATATTATGTTCTGATAAAAATAATAAAAAGTTGCTGAATAACAAATCCGAAGATCTTCTCCGTGGATTGACGGAAACACCAATTTCGACCCTTCTAGTTAGTACCATATCGTGGACAGTACTATAAAGGTATGCAAAGATGAACGATAGTTCCTAAATAGAATATTATTGTAAATACTCAATTGATTATAATAAATAAAAGTTCAGTTTGAAAATAACATACATTAACAATAACTAAAATACTTATATATTTTTTAAACATATATTCATATACAATCTTGTTGAGCACTGTGGTGAAATTCACAATAATGATTCGAATTTGCACTCAGGTTATTATAGTTTTAAGTTTAATTTTATTTCATGAGTAGATATGTAAGTTTAAATCTAGTTTATAAGCAAGACCCTCCGATGATGATAACCATGTTATCGAGATGTATATCAGGGCATTTAGTGGAAATAATTAATAAATAACAATTAATCAGATAATTGTCTTTTATTTTAAAGTTTCTAGTGATTGTGGTTAGGGGCAAATTCGAATCATTATTATATATTCATATAACAAACCAGACTCCACATTTAAATCGCAATATATTCAACATGTACGCTACTCGTGAGGGAAAACAAGTAACGTTTGACCATCCTTAGCGACGATACGCAAGAGTCGCTCTTATTCCCGTACCGTCGCATTAGTTATTTCACATCAAAAATATTTCAGTTCAAGAGTACTACAGCTCAAACATATTATCTGTCAGCGATGGACGGACAGAGTGAAATAAACAGAAACCTAATTACACGGAGCTGAGCAGAGATGTTTTCTTTCAATTTGAGGTCGTATTCCTTAACGTTGAATAAACGTTTACTTTGTCGATTTCTTTAGGATTGCAGTTCAACTTTCAATTACAAGAGTAGAAAGTTATGGCGGCAAGTTAGGTTACCCCCGGGAGAACGAGGATTTGTTGACAAAAAATAAATACTGTTATTTTTTAATAATAAGCTTAATAATCTAAAAAAATAAGCCTTCGAAATAATATTCAAAAAAATTAAATTTATACAGAGGTTTAAACACTCGGGGAAAAAACATAATATATTGAGAAAAATTGCAAATTGTAGTTATAAAAAAGAAATACATACAAAATATATAACGTTCTTCCATAATTTTTTTTTTTTTTTTTTTGTTGTTTTTTCTTCGTGATCTAAACTGTACAAAATGTAAATTGAGCTTTGAAGTACAATAATAAATAAACGGATGTTTAATTTATACAATAGTTTATTTCTTAAGGCATTTATCGTTCAACAACCTGCAACATTTTCTCTTAATTTAAGTACTTGTTAATGATATTGTTCCTAACAGAAGTTAGACAGTCAGACGAATATATTGCTAGACTTAATTGATTCTGAAAATGGTATAAATTTGTTTCTTGAAGCCCAAACCAAACCCAATTTTATTACTGTCAGTACACAATAATTATTAGATATTAGCAGGTCAAACATAATAAATGTTGTACTTTGTTTGGATTTTATAGAATTTCAGAACCATATAAATACAAAACTATATCAAATTTGAAATTTAATTTAAAATATATATATACAATAACATTTTTATGATCAAATAACTTAAAACAAATATTGGATATATTCAGCCCACATTTTAATTATCATTTTTTCTTCGGATTATTACATAATGTCTGACAATCAATGTTAACTACATCTTACCTAATCCCGAAAATTGATTGATTTTCCTTAAAGCAGTCACATCTTCAAAATTATAATCACAACTACTCTTTTTTGAAATAAATTCATAATAATTAAAAAACCAATGACATTAAAAAAAAAATGATACAAATGAAAATTTGCAACAAAACAATACATTCTCTATCATATAATGGAAAGTAATAACCAATTAATATTTCTTAGTTTAATTGGCTATTTTAATATAACTAATTAAGCTTTCAATTTTAAACAAACATCACAACAATTATTGCAATCCACATCACTTCCTCTATTCAGAATGCTAACTTCCGTCCACCCTTTCATAAAATAAATATCCGGATCCAATAAATAAAATCATTCCAAAGTATAAAGTATGAACTCGAGCGTTATTAAAAATATATACAGAGTGTCATAAAAGTAATGAACCCGTTATTACGTCATAATAGTCATAAAACAATACATTTTTAACAAGTGGATATACCAATCCCAGCATACAAGAACTTCATTTAAGTGTAATAATGGCTAAAAGTTGATCTCTTGGACCTTGTAAAAAATGCTAAATTGTATTTATCAAGGAGTCTTATCAAGTATTGTAAGTTTGTTTAAAACAGTTGTTACATAGATTTTCTAAATCTCATATTACAACTATCTTGACGGGAGATATGCCATAACAAGCCTTGCAGATGTGTTTATATTAAATAATTTGTGTTTTCTCTCTATTGTGTAGATATTTTTGTAAATTACTGTAAAAAAGAAGAAAACAATATTTCCATTTTGTAATATGTAGAAAAGAAAGAAACAAATAAAAATGTGTTTAATAATATATATATATATATATATATATATATATATATATATATATAGCGTAGCTTTACGAGCATCTAAAATTCATTTTAAAAATAAAGTTGATATGTTTTGTCGTAGAGAGATTGGTACCATTACATGCAGAAGAGAAATAGACAAATATTGTACCTAATTTAGCAAATTTGATAATGAAAACAGTGAACATTAAACTGTGTGAAAAGGCCGCTATTATGATATTTTCAATTCGATTTTTTTACAATTTCAATAGAGTTCTATAAGGGCACACTATATCCCCTACACCAAATCTCATGTTCCTATCTTTATATTATGACCGCTATAGTGTTTAAGTACAGTCAACAACGATGACGGAAGGATGACGGTCGAGAATTACTTTGTCAGTTTCCTGAAGCTATGAAACGTAATTATTCAAAAATAGGATCAAGAAATGTTTCACCACTATCAAAATCTCCCTATACTTCGCGTACTGTGTAAGTTAGTATCTCCAAATTAAGGATTGGACAATATAAGACTAACATAGCTGAAGGCTCCGGATTCAAATTCTGCTACTATATTGAAACGTTTAGTTATTTAAAATCCTTTTAATAATTTTGAAAATACAAAGAGGTGTATAAAGAGGTTGTACTCATAACTAGTGAGTACAATATTATATACAGGGTGTTATTTTAATCGTGAGCACTGTCCGTAAACTAAGAAAATCTTTAAAGTATACAATATTGTTTTCCTGATTTATGTTTGAAATTACAGTGAATTAAGTTTGCTTTGATTTTCTACACCAATTTGTTATTTTAAGCAAATATGTCTGTCAGCAAGCAAGAGAAAATATTATTTGTATGTTTAAAACTGGCTAAAAATACAATTTAAATGGTGTTTATAATAACACCAATATATTTTATCTAGTTTTCATCTGTTCTACAAATTAGTTATGTTGTTTAGTCCTGCATTGGTATTTACTAGACTATGCCTAGACTATGCCTAATGAAATTTTAACTTGATGATTTATTGGGAAGTGAGGAAAATTGTGTCTCAAAATGCAAAAAAAAAAAGTTCAAGCGCCTTTTTCTGTAGTTATTTTTTGCCCTCAAAGTTTGTTTGGCCGATTACTTGATATTGTAACTCGGGATATAAATAAGGGCAGTAACTTTATTTTTCGTCATAAATGTACACTATGATGCATCATTAACTCCTATGTTAGGGGTAAGAATCCTTGGGGAGAGTCGGAATTTGCAGGAATAAAAAATGAGACAATAAAATAAAACATAATAAAACTACACCATCACCACCAAGAGTGTTGTAAAAAACTTCTTATTTTCATAAATAAACTTATCAATGTTATAATTTATAGCGGAGTAACTCCAAGTTACTTCTTTATACCAGGCGTTCTAGATAGTAAAAATCAAAGAAAATAAATACCAATGAAATGTTATCAATTAGATAAAGCATAGCATGCAGAATAAAATCAAGTTTTGATTACCTCATTAAAGCTGGCTTTCTTAAACGTGATCAATATTAACAGTTTAGATAGGATTTGTTGTTTTAAAATGGAGCAGTTGGATTGGGATTTTGCACCGTAAAAGCTTGAAGTTTTGAGTTTAGTTGTGGTAAATTGAGGACGTACAATTTACTTTTAAGAGTCTAAACCTAAAGTATTAGTCATTAGTGAAAAATCAACAATGATGTTAAAATCGGTTGAAATTTGAGTGATATACGAAAACCCAAACACGTAAAAATTCATAAGTAACAAATTATAGTGGAGATTGTTTAAGGCCTATTATTTCCCTTATTTGACGACGTCCATGGCTTTTTCTTCTCTTTTTAATTAACAACTAATAAAATTGCCTAATAATCCTAGTTGATTTGTATTTGATTTCGTTAATATGTTGGTGATAAATATTGCACAATGTTTTGGACTGTTTATCTCATAACAGATTCAAAATACAGGAGGATATAATAAATTAAAACTCATAAAATGGCAAAGGTTGTATAAGTCTATATCTATAAAATTAACAATAATATTCTATAATAATAACAACTGGAAAATAAGTCAAAGTTAAATATTGGACATTGAAAATTTAAAACATGAATACATATTATAAAATTTAAAAATAAGGTCTTACAAACGCTATAAAATAAAACATTTTAAATTTCACAGTAGTACTTTAGGCCATAAAATTATCCCCCACTATTTAGTGAGTATATCTCTAATAAGAAAAATAATTTCATTAAAATCGGCGTCATCTATACAGCTGCCTGGTGAGTTTTTTTACATACTTGAAGAGAAATGTGTTACGTTCAATCAAAAAGTGGATATTTCTGTTCTGGTTTTAAAATTAACAATGACCTTTTTCCCTTCTCACAAATACGTAATGTGTAGATAGTTATGTGATGCGTCAACAACCTCTCAGTCATCGTAGCCTTACAACACTACTAGCACTCGAATAGTCTAATAGCATCAGAGTCGAAAAAGAACAAAAGTTGGTCAAGAACGACCGGATAGGAAATATGAAATTGAGGGATGTGACACAAGACTTGATGAGAAAAGATGAAGTTCACTTTGGATTCCCAACTTCGTACTAATTAAAGTGACTCCCTGAAGGTTTTTTTCAAATGATCTCTACTTGTCAGTCTGTCTCTTCTATGTCTCTACCGCAGCCTGAGTATGTGGACTGATTTTAATAACATTTTGTTTGTTTCGAATTTAGTCCATATATGAAGATATATTTGTTATAACTAAAATTTTGCAGTTGCTGCTATGAAGAAACAAAAAATTACGAATTTCCAAAACGGCACTTCCGATATTGATCAAATTTTCTCAAACGTGTCATCTAAATAACCAAAAAAAAATTGGTCACCTTCTGTCAAATTTGTCTTCCAATAGTATGATTCATGAGCCAATCTTTAAAAAAAAAAAATTAAACCGTTGGTCTAGGTATTTTAAAAGTCTTAATTTCAAAAAATCAGATTTTGTTCAAATTTTAATAAAATATTAAAGATCCTAGTGTAAAATTGAAAGTAAAATAATAATACGTTCTAAAATAATTAAAAAAAAAACTAAAATTAACCTTATCCAGCGTTTTACACACTGGATTTTGGTCAAAATAATATTTTCAGTGAAGACTTATCTTTGCTACAAGTGAGACGAGTTTAAGCTCTAATTTGAAAATATATTTTGTCAAAGAATCCTTTATTCGTTTTTACTTTTTGATTGACCACTGTGGAACTGACAGTTTTGGTTTTGAGGATTGGTTAGTGAGAAAGTTTGTGCAATTTTTCATACCGTTTATTAATGTTGTGTCAACATCATTTAAAAAATTTAGTTGGGTAAATAACGATAATGTAAACTCCATGTTAAACGTTTCCACAACCCAGCACAACTACTCAACTATTTAACATCATACAACATGTGATTCTTTAGCTGATTGGTTACAAATGGTTGAGTAATTAATAATTTATTTTACACGTTTTTAATTCAATGCCATTCTGTAGCCTTTTACATTTAGTGTTATTTTTATTTTTTTATCCCTTATGTGTTAACAAAAGGCGTAGTTAAAGGTTAAAGTAATTTTAAAAGCAACCACATATTTTTATAAAATTTAGGTAGATGTGTTAATATTATTCACTTAAGCCAATGTGTTAAATCGCAATTGACTAATTTGAAATACACTAAAAAACCTCCACACACAGTCTTCTAGACATTCTGTTTTTGTCTTTGATTTTTTACACAAACAGAAATTATTACAAAAATTTCTGTTTTTATTGAAATTTTTTATATAATGAAATTCATCAAAATTGGAGTGATGATTAGAATAATAATTTGTAACAAAAACATTCCTACACAAAGCTGGGTTCGAAGCAACCTCAAGTTATAATGGAAGTTCAACCCCCTTAAAGGGTGCCTACCTTTAAGCCTACCTAAATAATTGTGTTATTTCATTTAGTTCTTAAACTTCATCGACTATTGATTAGGATCGTTATTATCGACACATTCTGAATGCTTTAGTTATGAACAAATAATGACAAATATTGTATTAAATTATATTTTTAATTATTTTAGCACATGTAGTTACTCAGAAAACTTATTTAACAGCAGCTAATTATCGCTTACAGTAAAGGATGCAAAGAATGGAAATGACTTTTTAACTTAAAAGTAAAATCAATTACACTCAAGGGTTGAAAGTCTTTTATAAAGGATGTTAAAAAAACGAGCAACGATTCTGTTCCAGTAATTAAGGAAACAGATTTTCTTTAATATCCCTGGAACTGGAAGACCTTTAAATATGTTCAAGAGGTTAACTACATTTTTAAAAGTTCTTTTAATTTTTTGTTTGTTTAAAAGCTAAAAACTTTTCTGTCATCATCGCTTTGTACAAAAACGAACGAAGAATAGCGATGGCGTCGGAGGAGAACAAGAGGTGGTCTAGAATGACTTGTCAACAAATCTGAAAAAAGGGATCTACCCGAGGATTACATGCAAAAATGAGTAGATTCAGCTATGCTTCCTCGAAATTGCTTCTTCCGTACTCACTATTGTAAGCCCCGAGTGATTTGAATTTTTTTTCATTATTAAATGAATATAATTATTATTTCTAGGGGAGGAAATAGGTATTGGTTTTAAAAGTTCATATTATATAATGTATTTATAGAATTATTTCCGTCAGACCCCCCCCCCCACTTTTTTCAACGTCCAAGAATATTAGCCCAAAAGATCCCACCCTCTGCTAATATTGAGTAATCAGAACGAAACTACTCAGTAAATGCATGAAGTACAATTACCAGTTGAAAGCACTGGAATTAGAACACAAATTGCAACCATACTGTATAATGAACCTTAGTTGCAATTGTATTTCAATAGGGTCATGGATATCTAACTGCCTGTAATATTCAGATGTGATCAGCTGTTTCTGGTGTCAATATTGATTGCAATCTTAGGTATAATTTACTATTACCAGGTGTGTAAAAAATAAGCTACAAAAATATGTGCACAAGTCTCTCTGACAAACAAAGTGACGCCTGAAAAGAAATTTAAATTTTGTTTTATGAAATAGAAGAGATTATTTTCAGTTTCGCAAGTCACCAATCAACACTGACATTTGTTTTTATGGACATGGTACACCTCTTTCCCTTTTAGTTGGCACTGCGTAATGCAATGGGTTTACTATATTAATCGTCTAAAAACATTAAAATAAAACTTCATCTAAAATAAACAAAACTTAGGAAAACATATGAAACCTTCTTCCTTCAAAATGCTAATATAAGCTCTGTATGTTAATCAACACAATAATCAGTTAAATGGCTGCAATCATGGTACATGTCAAACCCTGCCATATAATGTATTTCAAACATATCTAAATGTAATCCATAAATTTACTTTCTTGGGCTTTATATGAAGTGTATTGTTACATCTTAGGGACTAAACTAATAGACAGTTTCTAGAATAATATACCGAATTTCATGTTTCTATCTTAATTATTGTAGCCGCTATCGTACTTCGATTCCGATTAAAAAA
This sequence comes from Aphrophora alni, assembly GCA_963513935.1. Classification (NCBI taxonomy): domain Eukaryota; kingdom Metazoa; phylum Arthropoda; class Insecta; order Hemiptera; family Aphrophoridae; genus Aphrophora; species Aphrophora alni. Next base: position 40,368,762 of record OY740778.1, read on the forward strand.
ATGAAGATAAACAAATTTGCAATCACCAAACTTTATACTTACTGGGTAAACGCAGATATCCGCGGAGACACAAAAAATTTCAATTTTATAATCAGAATATAAGCAATTGTTATCTGACACTTAAATATTATCAATATTATAACGAATAAATCCGATAGTAAATAAAAATTAATGAGAGGTTAATATTATCAGATTAAAACTAAAAAACACGATACAGCGGACTTTACTAACTGCAGTTATGTTAATTGCACAACGTTTAATCTGAGATTCAAATCGGAAGCAATTATTAAATAAACTGCAGCATTACTGTGGCTGCAATCTGCTGAATTCATTGCTTATCATCAACCGTAAGGTACAAAGAGTTGTGATATAGATACCCTGTGTATTGATAAAGGTATTTTAAAATGGAAAAGCAACGTTATATCATGATTGGTAGCCAAAAGTAGTACAAGACTTTCCAGGATAACAAGAAGCAGTAAATAGACATTTTGAAGAACTTTATCTAGTTTGGAGAAACAAAGACTTGGAAAGAAAAGTGAAGTTAACAGCAAATAAAACCGTTTTACGACTAGTTATAGTGTATGAAAGTTTGGTGGGGGGTGTTAATGGTGAAGAGATTTATAATTTAGAAGAATAATCTGTTGAAGAGAAATTTTGTGTAAATGAACGAAGGAAATGAGTGGAGGTCATGAACTAATTATCAGGGGATGGTATTGTGGACCTGGTGACAAGAATGAAAATATGTCCAGCAAGTAGAAGTTGGGACAGGACTTTGTAAGACAATGGAGTGAAAACCACAAGGTTTGAGAGAAAAGTAGGATGACGTGCAGGTTAGTTCAGGACTATGATAACACAGACTGGAGAAGAGTGGCAGAAAACCGAATGGAATGGAGCACATTGTTAAAGGAGCCCAAGGTCCTGTAACGACTGTAAGGAGTGGCAGGAATTTAAGATATGACAGAACACATCTGTCATGAGGACGTTATACTCCTCAACAAACTTTTCTTTTCCAATTTATTTATGTTAATTTAATCAACAAACTTTTCTTTTCTAATTATTATATGTTAATTTTAGGTTAATTTAGTATCATTAATAATGAAAGTAAACTTCCTTTATTCATATTAGTTCAAGTTTTTTCGATAAATACAGTGTTAAATAAAAAAACAAATTAACATTTTTTATGTTAATCATATTAATGTACGCAAATAATTTAATATGTACGATTCAGATTACATTAGTATTAAAATTTAGGTAAATAATAGTTTTTAACGATAGACTTCCACGGTCACAAACATCATTATGATCTTGTTCTTCGGGGTTCGACCGCATCAATATTGTCTGCACGTTGAGTACATCCGACGTTTCGGGCACTTTACAGATGTCCATTCTCAAGGCTTAACAAATGTCAAGTGAAGCGAGCCATCCTAGGCATGAGCTTATATAGTCCCCTTATAGTGAGCTTATATAGGGAGTAGACCCTTGTCGGGCCGTTGCCCTTTGTCGGGCTGTTGCCTAATGTTGCCAAATGTCACTTGACATTTGTCAAGCCTTGAGAATGGACATCTGTAAAGTGCCCGAAACGTAGGCTGTACTCAAAGTGCAGACAATATTGACGCGGTCGAACCCCGAAGAACAAGATCATAATAAATAATAGTTGTAATAATTTTAAATAAAAACACTGTTTATAATATTATCTTTTAAGACGAGCTGTAAGCCAATCACACTGAAGGCTCCAGCAGTAGTCTGTCATCATATGCTCGTCTCATACACTCGATACCTTTCTTCCTTTGTTTTTAAATATTGAAGGAGTCTCCCTCCTTGTTCTTTGCTGATATTTCCAAAGTTAAGTGCAAATTTTATCCTGATGGCTTGAAGAATTTGCATCCTAATGCTCATGTTAGTGCAACAACAAAAATAATTGCAAAATTCGTTGGTCATATGTTTCAAAAGCATAATTTTCTCTCCAAATAACCCTTGTTTAAAGAAATTGTTAATTAAATATTTTATAGAAACAAAACGCAAAATTTAATTAGGCAATAGGTTAATCTGCCATTTCCTAATTGAGCTGCAAGTCATACAATTGCATTCCGTTGTAAATGAACTCAGTCTCTTAAAACTTACAAGTATTTCAATTTATTCTATAGTTTTACTTTTAAATATTCCTACTAAGGCATATATTCAAAAGAAAAATCATTACCTTATATTTATTCTGCAAAATATTTATATTAGCGTTATTACGATCCATATAAGTTAGATATTGTAGGATTTATTTTCTGCAGTTTTAGATCACCTGGTAATGGATGTGTTTCTATATTAAGGGAAGGATATTTACAACCCTTCCCTAGCAGAACGTGCAACCCTTAGACAAACTTTATTTACCATTACTTTTATATTTAGGGTTGCCATATCATATGATGATTTAAGTTGTGTGTTGTGAAAATCATTGAGCTTTTTTAAATGGTTTTCTACATGAACTGCTGTTAGGGTTATGTATTAGGTTGACATCAGAGAGAGAGTTGCTTACGTATTTTCTCATTTGACGAATTCCACTTTAGTATCACTATACATGACTCACAAAATAGCGAAATTTTGTACAAGAGCAAAATCATTAACGTATCTAGATAAAAAATCGCTTAAATTTGTTCTGGTTCTACCCTCTGTTTAACATTTAATTGACTGTGTACGAAATGCATTTACTTTTAATGTCATGTTTTAGATTAATCACTAGCAGCCACAACGTTAAATTTTACAAAAGCACGGTTAGATGGTTTTTAACTAACTTATTTTCATTGACTTACCGCCAGCAATCCTTGATTAATTCTTTTTTTTTAGTTTATATTGTCATATATTTCATTTACTAGACGTGTTTCGGACATTATCGTCCATCGTCGGGTGATAACACTTAGTTAAAAAACAAGAAACAAAAATATGAACAGAAGAACAATATGACAATATAAACTAAAAAAAGAATTAATCAAGGATTGCTGGCGGTAAGTCAAAGATAATAAATAGTTATTCAATCATATCCGGTTATTCTAGACTATCATTATGATAACTTATTTTATTTTAATTTTTTCCAAAATACATACAGATATATATTTAATGTACCTGTTGAGATTATTTTACGCCTTGTTTCAACACTATGTTTTTAAAATACGTAATAGAACTGCTTAACTGAATTAAATACACAATGCCAACTAGCCATGAAACTCAGTATAGTATTCACAAAAATGAGAGTATACAATGATTGGTTAAATTTACAAAATTGAAAACGACTTCTTCCTCTGCGTTTATAAAACAAAATTTATTTTTCAGATTATTTTCTGTTCCTGTTTTTGTTTCTCTGTAATGAAGATTACCGCACATTCTTTGTAAATATTTTCGAAACTTTTTAAACACTGATTACCAGTAAGTTACGTGTAAGATAACGAGCAATGATAATTTTAAACAGCTGGTTACATTTGAATACTACAGGCCGTTAGTTATTCATGATCCTAATGAATGTCCATTGCTATATAAGGTACGTCATACAGTTTGGTTGCAATTTGTGTTCTAATTCCAATGCATTCAAATGGTAATTGTACTTCATGGATTTACTGACTAGTTATATTCTGATTACCCTGTATTAGCATAGGGTGGGATCTTATCTAGATCTGATCAGAATAACTGGAGCTTAAGGTAAATAATAATATATGTTTTACAGGAATTTAATATTTATATATGCCAGATATATTGTATAATTGTATTTGGTAGACTTCTGACTTACCCAAACACGACTCGTTAAAAACACCAAAGTCTGCCTTTAATTTAATATGTTCCTAGCATTGATATTCCATCCATATCTAAAATCAAGGAAAACAAGTGTAGTAAACTAAGGTTAGAAACTTTCTTTCACAATAAATATAACATAAGTGTAGAACAAAAACTCTAACACAAGATCTCACAAAAATTACGTTTATTCAATCAAATGCGTTTATAGTTACAGTTTTGTTATTTTAGCTCATGTATTACTGAGGATGGCGACTTGGTCGTTGAAACGCGTTTGATTGAATAAAAGTAGTTTTTGTGAGATCTTGTGTTAGAGTTTTTGTTCTACAAAATAATATCTCACAAGTCAAGCTCAATATTTGTTTATAACATAAGTAATTTAAAATCAGCTGTTACACATATTACAAATTTAGTGATGCTTTTTCTAACTTTATTTGTATTCTTAAAGGATTTTTAATAGAACTGATTTTAGCATTTTTATAACAGATTGACCAGTTAGTAGGCCATTTTGTTTTGGGTTTATGTAACCTTTTTTTACCGACCACAACCATGGAAATAATATATTACATCTCCAGGACACACAGAACTGAACTATATAAAATCTCCAAACAAGCTTTATTTGACTCGTGTAAGTTAGTGGTTGAAAGAAGTTAACAAATAAAAAATTTCAAATAACTTTCTTTATTTTATAGTTTTAAACATATTATTTGCTGGTAACAATCATATTCAACAAACACCAATTTACTCTTTGAACTGCTTCGTAGCTTTTCAATTTACTGAGATATTAAAGCACATCTGTTTATTAATGACTAAAACAGAATCGTTGCTCGTTTCTTAATTTGTTTTATAAAAGACTTGCAGCTCCCAAATTGATTTTACTGGCAAAGTTAAAAAGTCGTTTCGTTTCTTTACACTTTAATGTAATATATTTTACAGGTTATTAGCTTCTCTTACGTTTTATGATAAAAGTCAGATGTCCTTGGAAAGAACATGTTGTTGTAATATGTTATTACATTTACCTTCTTTTGTAAAAACCAGTACTGAATACAATACTTCCAAACCAATCTCAAATCATAACAGGAAAGTACAAGTAAAAAAAACTCAGACTTTTGGTTTTTCAAATTTGGCACTACCTATTTGGATAACATTTTACTAAAATAGAATCTCCAAAATTCAAATCAAAACGTTTAGGCAGTTCTATTAGAGAGGTAAATAGTTGGCAGGCGCCATCGTGGTACTTACCCAGCCCTATCATACAGTGAATTACAAGAAAACACTCTAAATGTAATGCCTACAAATAGGTCCCATGGGCCGGGTAAGAAATGCAAAATTGTGTTAGTAAATCAACATAACTTGTCCTGTAGGGTAAATTTTTTTTTAAATGGTTGTTTTCTGAACCTTGTAATTGAAATGTTACTTAAAGTCTTTCTTGGCGTTGTCTAGATGTCATATAGTAAATATTCACCCCTCGCTTAGCTTGTATCAGTCTCTCAGCCCTACTGGACACATGATTGTGAATGTACCTCTACTTGCAAAACGAATATAACGACTTTCTGAAAGGTTAGGTTTCGTGATTACATTTTGACAATAACTTCGCTATTTGTCATCGTAGACAAATGTTGGTTTCATTATATACAAAATTTAAATCTGTAAATTATTATCTAATTTGTTTTTCAATTAAATGAAACACAAGATATGAACCAACTTTAGTGAATTATATCTAGAGGATCTGCTTGTATTACAATGTATACCCGGGTTGGGTAAGTACCTTGATAGTCGCATCTACTTGTTTTTGTTGATTAAAAGAATTGTAGAGTTTTGTTGTGACAAGAATAAAATTTCTTCATTTAAAATTTATATGTTTTCTCCTTGAAAGCAATTAACAATATTTTCGTGTTTATGTGTTGTTGGAACTATTTTGAAATATTCAGATTATAAATTATATATTTTTTTAACAGTCAAAACTTATTTTGCACATACAATTGCAAATTCAGAGTTCCATGTAAGTATCTTCATTTTGCCATCCCTATTGAGGTTGTGTGCAGACAATAACAACAGGCTGGTGGTATGTTGGATACAATATTTAAAATCCTTCACTAACAACATGTATCCAATACAAAAAGTGTTATTTAAGTAGCGTAATAAACCAAATAAATAAAATAATAAAGTAAACTAAGGTACTCTCTTAATTTTAATTCGTAATTTTATAATAATGCATGTTTGAGAATCACATCATGTTTAATGTATGATGTTTATTCGATGGAGTCTCAAAAATTGCTAATGGACATTTTTAGCTCCTAAAATGTTAGTCGTGAATGTCCTAAATCGTATTTCGAATATGAATAGAATTCTGTATAATTCTCATTTGGACCATTTTGGGCAAAGAGGTAATGGTATTTTCTCTATCTGTGACTTCCAAAGAGAACATGCCAAAAAATAAAATGTCTCCTTTTTTTTATAAGTTGTTTAAAGGTGATAAACGTCTAAGTCATATTCGCCTTAGAAAGAAGGAAGAAAAGGACATACAGTAAATACTCCTAGACCTAGATATCATTGCTTTGTTAAATAAGAATAATAAAAAAAAAATCCCACATCCCTTTAATAGAGCCTGGAGATAAAAAGAAAGACCTAATAAGAAAAATTAAAGAGAGGGATCTAATCTAATAATATACGATACAAGAGGAAGAAATCCAGACAGGTTACTTCAGGATAAACACGCCTGAACTCATTAAAAGAGGGCTTCTGAAAATTGACAATAAAAATGAAATAAAGAAGCAAATCAATTTGAAGGTTATAAAGGAATATCAAATAATATTCCACATAACACAAATGTCTTACGTTCATCGAAATTACCTAATTCTAAATAATAACAAATGAGAGTTTATTATTTACAGATTAAAACAAAATATTAATTCTCTATTTTATTTTAACAATAAAAACCCCCATGACATAGAAGCAGACTTTACAGACTGGAGTTTCATCAATTATACTGGGTTTAATCTGGGATTAAAATTGGAAGCGATAAGCTAAATAACGGCATCATTGCTGTGGTTATTATCTAGGGGATTTTATCTGTATACCATTAACCCTTAGAGATAACCGCCTGGGTATATTCTAACTTTAAGTGCCCGATGAATTGATGAGTTTTTGTGAAAGATTCATACTGTTTAGTAAGCCAAAAGAATTCAATGTTTGATTTTGATGAAACCTACGTTCTGTTCTAATTAATCCTCTATAATGAAGGTAATATTTTATGACAAAAACTTCGTGATCAACAGCGTGAGACAAAGAGAGAGCTATCTAGTAGAGAGGAGAAAGCGCCACTACTGCTGTACTTATGTCAAATATACGACACGTGCTATAAATAAGATTTCACAATTTTAAGTCCTTGGGATCTAGATCCTACACAATGCAGAAATTTGATTATGGAGTTTAAATTGAATCATGACATATTACAAATTGAGATTTTCTTTATCACCCACTGATAGTACCTCAGATCTTGTATTACTATGGCCTCTACTATCACCTACATTCACTCTCTTCTGTCTTACACAAAGCGTCATCACATACAGAAACAAATTATTCTGCAAATCTGCGCAATTTCGTCCAGCCAACATTTCTTTGATACTGCCTTTCACTTATCCTGGTATTTTATATAATACTTTCCTAATTATAAAATATTTACCCTGTGCTAATGATTTCTCTATAACTAAGGCATTATTGTATGACAATACCTTCGTGATCAACTGTGTGTGACAAAAAGTGAGCTAGCTAGTAGAAAAAGTGAGTATACTCCATTACAGCTGTACTTATGGAATGTTTAAGATACGTGCTATAAATGACATTTCATAATTTTAAATCCTTGGGATCTAGATCCTGCATATACGCAATGCAGGAGTTTAAATTGAAGCTTCTGATATTTTAAAATTTAGATTTATTCTATCACACAGTAATCATCATCAACTTTGTGCTATACCTCTTGTATTGCTTTGGCCTCGACTATATCCCACATCTATTCTCTTTTGTCCTCCACAACTCGTCTCCACCAACAGACATCAATTATTCTGAAGATATCCCAAATTTCGTCCATATTGGTCTTCTTCGGAATATTTTAGGAATATATATTCCGACATATTTTGATATCTCAATCATATATTCCTGTTTTTCCATACAATCGTTGCATGTCGTTATTACTAATTATGCTCCCAGTTACATCCCCCTAAACAGTTCATTATATCTTCTTTTTTCCTAAATTTGCCATCAATTTCTTTTCTCTTTTTACTAGTGTACACGCTTCACAAACATATCTTAATATTACTTTGGGGGCTAGGGGTGCGCTTGTTTTTATAATATATACGAAAAAGACTAATTGCGGGACCAACATGGTACTAACCTAGACCAATCATGCAATTTATTACAAGCAGATTCTCTAAGAGTAAATCCCAACTTATTATTATTGTGGCTCACCTCAATAATTTAGACTGGAACACATATTGCAATCCAAAACTGGGTCCATTACATTCCCTCTCTTCGGATGACTTATGAGTATTTGTTTGGCATACCAATGTAGCCTAGCTGTACGTACACCTTTCTTTGTGTCGTTTTTAGTTATATTTCACTCTTTATCCATCTCTTGTATGCATCTTTAAAAAAAAATAATAATATTCTCGTACAACCCCGAAATTACTAAAACTTTCGAGGGGTAAGAGTACCTGTTTTACGCTATTTTCTTCTTATTTTTATGGTTATGTTACTGATGTTTTTTCTTACTTTTATTTCCAGTGCCATTCATTTTATCTCCGCTAAAAAATATCTAGGTACTTAAAAGCTATAAATATTTCTATTTATTATAAAATATAGTGATCATTTTTTAATTGTTATAAGTAGTTTGTTGTTCAAATATAATATTATTTCTAATCTTCTTTGTTGTTGTTGATTTTGTAAAACTGCATGTTAAGACTATCACAACTCAACATTTACACAGTATACACACACACGCACGCACACACACACACACACACACACACATCCCCCCCACACACACCCACGATGGAAATTAATTTTCACCAGTATTAGAGCAACTGTTAAGGTATGTGTTTCTATATTAAGGGAAGGATATTTACAAACCTCTCCTAGTAGACTGTGCAACCCTTACATACTTTATTGACCATTACCTTTATATTTATGGTTGCCATATCAATTGTTGATTTAAGTTGTGTGTTGTGAAATTCATTGATACTTTTTTAATGTGGTTACATTTTAATGGATGTTATAATTTTATATCAGGCTGGCATTAAAAGGCTGTATATTTTGTTGAATTTGTTTATGCACTATACTGTTTGACGAAATCGATTTTGGTATTAATATAGAAGATCTTCAAGACCCAAAAAATATCTGTACAGCTCTCTTATAAATAACATTTTATCAAACAATATCACAGATATTAACATTGACATTTTTCAAATAACCTTATCTCATTTATAACTGATTTTGGAGAAATATTATGAATCAATCTCGCCACCAGTAATAACATGAGTAAAAAACATTATTTATTCTAACAGCTGACTGTAGGGATGGGTTGCGCTTGTTTTTTTATATATACGAAAAAGACAAATTGAGGGATCAACATGCTACTAACCTAGACCAATCATGTAATTTATTACAAGCAGATTCTCTAAGAGTAATTCCCAATAGCGAGAAGCCTTGCAGAAAATTTAAATTGTATTGGTAGATCAAGGGGTGTTATACGGTAGGGTCAATTTGTTTAAAAACAATTGTCACAGGTTTTCTGAACCTTGTAATTGTGTGTATCACTACTTTCTTGACGAGGTTTTTAAATGTGTATATATTAATAGTCTTCACTCGCTTCGTACCTAACAGTCCTTGAAGACATCCATCTCCACCCGTTACGAGCATGTCGGTGACGCCATTTTGACTGACCTTGTAATTATACGAATATACCATTTTTCTTGAGAGTTCTGGGTTCAAGATTACATGTTTGAAAATAAAATCGCTATTTTTCAACGTAGAAAGCTGTGGAAGGTTTCATTACTTGCATAATTGAAATCTGCTTATTTTTTAACGTGTTATAAGGTGAATAATATAAGATATAATGAGTAATAAATTATTTTTATTACCTTTATAGTTCCGTCATGTGACTTTGTGTTTGTCTTATTACAAAGACGCGTTTCGGAGTCACAGCTCAATCTTCAGTAATTTCACTCCGTAGAGGTCGTTAAAACATTAAACATAACAAAAACATCCACACTATACACACAAATACACTTATACATTGTTTTTAAAATTTTCTTACAATCAATGTATAAGTGTATATATTTGTGTGTATAGTGTTATTGTTTTTGTTATGTTTAATGTTTTAACGACCTCTACGGAGTGAAGTTATTGAAGATGGAGCTACGACTCCGAAACGCGTCTTTGTAATAAGACAAACACAAAGTCACATGACGGAACTATAAAGATAATAAAAATAATTTATTACTTATTATATTATATAAAGTGAATTGGGCACCCAATAATGAACATTAAAAATAATATAAGAGATATGAACGAAAAAACATTTTTTAGTGACTGGAATTTTTATATTTTGAATCAAATGTTCCTGATTTCATAAGATTCTATAGTATCACACTTTACTAAATTTAATAGTTCTATTATATTTATTTATGACTGGTGTCGTATTTACATACAGAGAACAATAACGACGTTGGGAAATCTAAGATCAATTATTGCAGTTTCCTATGGTTTCCTAAACGTAAATATATGTCACAGAACGCAGGTCGAACTTGATGCAACTACCAAACTTATCTTACACTTTGTATATTGTTAAGTACAATAAGCTATGGGAATTGTCATAATTGTTCCAATATCAAAAAATCTGTGAATTCGATATTGATTAAATTTTTGTCCAAATATAAATATTTAGAACTAACCCGTAAGTGATACAATATTACAATTAGTGGGTTCTTTAGAAAACACGCAAACCAACCTGAAGGTATTATAACAGATTCCTTATTTTTTATTTCAAAACTTTTCATGTGCTACTAATAAACTGTGGATTAAAGTAAAAACAATACTGTGTAATAAATACATATTGAGCTTCACTTGTGAGATAATATTAGATAGAGCAAAACTTGAACACAACATCTCCCGCCTCTAATTGCATTTCTAACCAATGTTCTCCGTTTAAGTAAACTGGGATAATTGTAACCATTTAAATATATTCCAGTGTTAATTTGAATAATTTTAAAAGACAATCATTGAAGAGAAACATGACTACCTTATGTTATATTTGTACAAAACTTATGAATATTAGACCTCTTGTATGTTGGATTTCGTAAGATTTTTCCTGCAGTAATAGAGCAACTGATAAGGTACGTGTTTCTATATTAAGGGAAGGATATTTACAACCCTCCCTTAGCAGAACGTGCAACCCTTAGAGATACTTTATTGACCATTACCTTTATATTTAGGGTTGCTGTATCACCTGTTGATTTAAGTTGTGTGTTGTGAAATTCATTGAGACTTGGTTGAAATGATGTTAGTTTTTATTTTAAGTTGGATCATTTGTTGTTGTTGTTTTTACACATATACTTTCGTTTCACGAATTCTACCTTGGTAATTATAAATATGTTCACCAAGACTTACAATAGATCTCTACAGGACTTCTATAATTTGTACGTAAAGAAATTAATGAAAACGTTTCAAAGTTAGCCGATTGGACTTGATGGAAACGTTTATATTAGTAACAATGATATTCAGTAGATAGTATTTATTTCATGTAAATGTGACTAAACTTTTTGCTATTAGTACTGATTTTAATGTTTATTTATCATGTTAGGGTTATGTTTTCAACAGTTTCATTTTGTAGTGTATTACAATTGATTGAAAAACTTCTTTTTAACGTTTAAAGACTTAAAAATTTTCCGCTACATTTTTCATAAAATTTTAACGTTCTTTGAGATTATAACGTGTTTCAATACATTTTTTTTATGTTAACTTCGCTTTAGAAAAAAAAGAAAGACAAGAACATTAAATAAAGACACGTGTAGTCAAATAATGTAATAGTTTCGGGTTCAGAAAAGAATAAGAGTTGGTTAATAATGCCCTGATTGGAAAAAGGAAATAGAGGGATCTAACAAAATATTACACGAAAAAAAGGTGTAGATCCGACTAGGTCCTTACGTATTTTAAGTTAAATGACATGATCACACTTACAAAGGAAATCAGTTAAATCCCTTATACATCTAAAACATTTCAAATTCCAGAAGTATGAAACAAAATATGTTTTCTTAAAGATATGAAAAGAATCGTTACTTGTTTTTAAATTTCCTTTTCTAAAAGACTTGCAGCTCCCGAGTGTAATCGATTTCGCTGTAAAAGTTAAAAAGTCATTTCCTTTCTTTGTAACATTTACTAATAGATTGCAAAGATTATTAACTGTTCTTAATAAGTTTTTCTGGTTCTAATAGAAAACAACGGTAAAGAAAATGAACAGTTTATTAATCATATTTATTACTTTTACATTCATTTGTAATAAACTAACCAATAAAAGTCAAAATTAAGGGGGAGTTGCAGTAAAAGCAGAACTTAAAAGAAGCTTATATGGTTTTAATAAATGTTAATTATGATGTGGATTCTACGGATCTAAACGTCACTTATCGTTCGTAATCTTTTAAAAAATTCTGCTTCGTGACTTATTCGTAAACATCTCAAAAACGGTGAAATCGATTTCGATGAAATTTTTATAAAACGTAAAATTTATAAATTAATCTCTACGTTTTTGAGTAGTTTTGAAACAACCAAAATGAACTTGAAGGAATATTTCTAAAATCGACTATGTTCTTAAGGGTATTCCAAAATGGATGATTAAAATTAAAAATAAAAGTTTTCACCCTATACACAGATTTCTCTTTACTAAATATACGTGAAAAAGTGTAAACAATACAGGATGTGTCGATAGTACGGATCACATCAAAACACTAATCTGACGAAAGATACCAACTACAGTAATTTTACCTCTTGAAATAATTCTACAAAGTTTGTGAGCTAAGGGCAGTAAACACAATTAAACCCATGTGCAACCATGAAGGGGGTACAAAATTTCCTAGTTATAACCTATCAACCGTTCCTTAACTAGAACCATCGATCCTTCGTGCTTGATAGTGTTGGTTGTTGCTATAATTGTGAGAATACTTATAACTCAATATGAATAGTCTGTACCATAAATATAAAATAGGAAGATCTGATTTTAATGAATTTTAACATTTAAAACATTTGCGATTTGATCGTGTCTTTATTTTTATAATTATATATGAAATCTAAAATGCAATATCTCGATAGTGATCACTGTTAGTATTTTGTCGAAAAATTTTACTTCAAATATTAAGTTGATTGAATGACGTTGTTCCTTTGATATGTATTACTTTAAAGTATAACTCTCACGTGTGCTTGAATCCAAGCAGGAATTCCACAAAAGAATGTCGTCTCTTTATTTCATATCTCAACCGTTAGTCACGTACCATACTGAGGTTAGAAGTCTTGTACATGTTGACAAAGCACTAACTTTCTGACTTTAATAACAACTTCAATAAGTCGTGAATTGAATTTATGTTTTATTTATCTGCAATTTTTCTTCCTCGGACACAACAAGTAAGTAATTTGTAAATAGTTTTCATCAATGCACTAGGGTGATTTACTCTTTAACTCCTTCAGTCAGAATTATTGGTAATATGGCGACCAATGCGGTTCAATATCTCAGTTCTTGACAAGTTCTTCCGGTTAATTTCCCACAAGTAGATACTACAAGACCAAGCGATAAACTCTTAAGAGAAGGTAGACATGTAGTTAATCACAGAAAAATTAATAGTTAACTACCTCATTGACACATAGTCCTTTTATTTAGTTTAATTTATGTCCTCGGCTTTATTATGAGTTTGTCATTTATTATTTTTTTGATTTATGATTTTCCTGATTTTGTTCTTATTTATTTATATCTGTTTTAACTGCCCTTCAAGTCAGACTTTGCCCCTGGGTTCTTTCACCTTGGACTAGTTTTTGTTCTTTTTTTATAAAATAGTATTAGCCTACTTTTTATTTATTAAAAAAAAATTCTTTATCTCTTCTTAAAACCCGTCTAACCTTACAAAACTGATTTAATCTTTTAGATACAAATTTTTTTGCATCTGTGACTGTAAATATCCTCTTGATAGTAATAATAATACCAACAAAAAAGTACAAACAATGTTATAAATATTCTTAATTTATTTTCGCTTTAATGAAAACTACTGTTACATAAAAAAAACAAGAGATTTTGTACCGTTATATACACCTTGTCCAGGTATGGTAGCGTAAGGAGTGGGTTGTCCTGTATTTCAAAGAGTTGCGTTTGTTTCCAAAAGACAGAATTTGGAATCGTTGACCTAATTAAAAAATATTTTATTAAGTAATGTTTAGATTTATAAGAAAAGTTAGATTTATTGTGTTCATAATGTGAAGTATAAACTGTACATATATTATAAATATTTTCAGTTATATATATCTACAGATCATCAGAACCGATTTCATTGAAATTCGTCTTTTATCCGCTATCTAGCAGTGTAATATAAAAAAGCACATTCAGAAGCTACAATTATCGGTAAATAATTTATTTTATTCATAAGTTTGTAGATTAGTTTAACACGTGTCCTATAAACCCCAAAATTACTAAACTCATGCCATAATAATAATGCCTTCCAAAGTTTAATAACTCCTGTTTTCCTATAATTATCTTCATTTGTTAAAAAATAGTATTAACATTTTATTTTGAATAATAGTATTATTGTATACATTGAACACTATAAAATGTTAACGTGTGGTGAAATGAACTCCAACAGTTTAATTGAAATTATGTTTATAAAAGTAAAAAACTTTATTACTTGTTTGTTTGACCGTTTGTTAAACATTTAAAATGCAGATTGCATTAAAATTTTGTTGAAAACTTACGTACATTATGCAGTATTTCTTTCCTTTGGAATAGTTACTTTTCTATTGTTTATTTACCTAACGTAACCTAACCTAGTCCGCCTTGCAGAAAATCGGTTTTATCCTTCAATTGTTTTACAATAATTGTATACTAAAACTTTAATTTTAAGTAACACTTTGTAATGGTAATTTTCAAATGAACGTGTTTTATTGGACATTCTGTATGGTCTAATGTCTTACAATGACATAATGATACATCCTGTGTTTATAATACTGATAAATCAATGCACTGATGGAATTACCTCATAACGTGATGAGCTTGTTTATTCTAGAAGTGTAGTTTTCCAATATGGTAATTTACCGCGTATTCAAACGCACGCGTTAATTAAACGGATTTCCATTTCATTTGTTAGTAATTAATTTATCCAAATTTTTTTTTAATGGTACCAAAACTAATCTGATTTATTAAAGGTAATTTTTCCCCTTTTAAAGGTCCGACTTCTCATAGAATATAATCATTTAAAAAATTTGTACCCAGACTTTCTTGACCTGTATAAAGATTACCTCTTCTTTAAATACATCAGATTAGAATTATATTTTTACCTTAATACAGAAAATTATCTATTTTTAATCATTTATGTGTCACAATCTTATGAGTCAAGATAAGAGAGTTTTATTGTTTTCCTTGTTTTATGAGAAACAAACGTTTCCATAGTTTCAAAAAAAAAAAAAAAATCAACTTAATATAATTACGCGTTGTAATTCACAGATAGAAAATATCGCTGAAAAACAATTTAAAGTGAAAGCTGTTTTTGCAATTAGCTACCGTTTTTCTCAATCTTTCATGAGATCTTCGTACAAATCGGTTCAATCGTATAACTCATCAGTTACTCACCAGTCTTTGCTTCGCTCAGAAAATAAATTCAAATTTATAAAAACAAAACTAACTTGTAATAAAAATATGCAACTTAAATTTAATTTAAAATGTAGCATCAGTAATTGAACCACACAAAAACTATAACCTATAAAATTTGATAGAAGTAAATAACATAATCAATAATAACAGCTGAAAAATGAAGAAGTAAAATTGTAGAATATGTGTTAAAACAGCAAATACTCACGTTTAACCAATGCTCAAACTAAAAATGATTTGCTCCTGTCACTTTTACTTTAGAACGAAATGAAACATACAATGATCATCTTTCTCACTCATACTCGAAACAAACCAATTGTTACTATTTTCATGTAACGTATAATGTATACACATACTAATTATAACATACAATCCCGTTGTATGCCAGTTAACCTCTGTGTGACGTACAAATGAGTTGTGACAGTTTTACACAATCATGTTTGGTTTTAAAACTATCCCTACTTCCTTTGTATATTTCAAGAGAAGTGGGTGGTCTGAGTTTATTTCAATAAAACTCTTAAGTTATTTGACTAATACACAATTCACACACGTATTTGGATTAGATTGTCATTAATCCACTTGCTACGAAAGGTTTTTAATTACGCATATCAATAAATATTAATTTTAACCCTAGAATGGTAAGGTGGGGTGTGCTACACCCCACCGCTTTTGTTTTTGTGTAGCAATCTGGAAGGGGAATAGTGGGGGGAGGTTTGGACCCATGTAAATTCAGTTTGGTTCTTGTTCTTCACTTGGACAGCCGTGCAGCGCTCAATCAGCTCTCTGAAGGTAATTATACTTTGCTTGCTTAATCTCTGTATTTTGTGGGGTGTAGCACACCCCACCTTACCATAAAATCTTGATATCTGAAAATCAACTTCTTATATTTTATATAAATGTATTATTAGTTTTTAATGAAAATGATATAGCTTTGACTTAACCTAACCTAATTTTCATAATCTAATCTTATATTAATAAAATCATCTTCATAAAAAGTGTTTGAAAACTTCTTCTACATGTTTTTTTTTCTATTTCAGATAGAATAGATGAACATCTTACAGACAATCAGATTGTTGAGCTAATCTGGAATGGTAGTGATGAAGAAGAAGGTAATCAAAACGGTATCGTACCAGATGTTATGGAGGAAGATATTGAAGAAAACGACGAGCAATCAGGTGACGAGGATGGTGATGAGCAAGCCATGGAACAACAGGACATCATAACGCCTGAGGATAACATTCAGCTAGGACCATGTGTGCGTGGAAAGAATGGGTACATATGGAGCTGCACAGTTCCTACAAAAAGAGGTAGGCCCTTAGCTAGAAATATTTTGATAATAAAGCCAGGTCCTAAGAATGGTAAATGCAGTAAATGCAAAACACAACAGGCGATTCTTTTTGAAAGACCTAAGTGCTGCACTGACTCGAGATCACATAATTACCAGAAGCCAGCGGAGTAATCTTCCAAGGAGTTTAAAGTTACAGATGAATGAAATTTTACGTTACAAACAAGACAACGCAGAAGAAGTTGATGACGAAACCGTAGTAGAAGGACCACTAGGTGACAAACAAAAACGATGCTATCTGTGTGATCGCAACAAAGACAGGAAGACAAAAGTGAGGTGCAACACTTGCAAAAAACCAGTATGCAAAGAACATTCTGTGGACACCTGTATTGACTGTACTTTAATTAATTAATTATTTTTTTATGTATATTAGCGATTTTCTGAGTGAAATTTTAAAAAAATCCATTTTATATTACTTATTTTAATTATTAATTAAATAATTAATTTTTAATTATTAATTTATATTACTTTTGTATTTAGGATATATTAGGAATAAGTAGATATGTAACTAATAGGCATTAAAAATTTAGTTTTAACATTAAAATGGGTTTTTGTTATTGGGGTGTATCACACCCCACCTTACCATATTTGAAACAAAAATTCGCCTTACCATTCTAGGGTTAAAGGTGTACAGTTTATTTCTTAGTTTGAACAGTGTCATTTGAACCGTTAACTGGAAATAAAATTTTCTTTCTTTTTATTTTAAAGGGAAAATCTCTCGGTCTTCATCGCTTCATAAGGACCTTTAATACTAGAATACTCTAATAGAATTTGATTCGGAAGAGAAAATGAATTGATCCAGAAAGTCTTGATAGGAAAAATGAAAGAGTGATCGAACCAAAGACTACATAAAAAAAAAAAAGTGTACAACCCGCTATATTTCCTGGGAATTTCTACACCCAAACTCACTATAGTTCCTCCTGAATGTAAGTGAACAAAATTCATCTGAAAAAATAATTGAAGACTCTTGTAATCGAGCAGTACGTTATTTTAAAACCCGTTAAAATCTATTTCCACAGTTTAAAAAAAAAATGAAGTTTATATGCAATAAATTTATTAACAGTACGATGGCGTTGATGAAAATGTCTAATATTTTTTGATTACTGTATTTTACCAAAATCAAAAAACATTATACCAAATGCCCGTATTAGTACGAATAAAAGTTTAAAAAATCTAAATTTCTGTTTTAACTTGAGTTTTAAATAACGAAACGATAGAAATGATTCAGTCTTGTATTTAAAGTGACAAGTTTTGTATGTGTGTCAACATGTATAGGACTTGGGGTCTATAGGAAATAGAATGTTTTTTAAATAGATAGTATCTAATTTGAAAGTTACATTTCATGAATTTACTTTTTTAATCATGTTTTTGAAATGGTTGAGAATTTATTAACTATATAATATATATTATATAATTAAACAGATTTATTTTATTTTATTTACAAATTTTAAACAATAATATTTCGTTAAAAAAAAAAAAAGTTTACTTTCTTAATCGCTTTTTAACAAGAAGACGATATTAAAATAATGCTGAAGGTGGAAGAGAGAACAATTACACCCTCCCTGTATAATAACATTGAACCAACTGTCAATAATTCACCACAGTGGGACAAAATTAAATATTGAAATCCCTCTTCAATTAATTTAACCATGACATGCTATGTTACAATTAGTCTACACATGTAGTAATTGTCGGTTTGTTGGTGACGGGTAGTTTTCATAAAGTGTAAAAACAACCTAATTGTAACGCTCCAACATAACCTAACCTATTGTTAGTTTATTAAATTATAATTAAATTATTGATGACGTCAGACTTCTC
This sequence comes from Aphrophora alni, assembly GCA_963513935.1. Lineage (NCBI taxonomy): Eukaryota > Metazoa > Arthropoda > Insecta > Hemiptera > Aphrophoridae > Aphrophora > Aphrophora alni. The sequence continues at coordinate 40,387,586 of OY740778.1, forward strand.
TCTATTTAATATTATAGTGAAACCATGCAGAGTAGAGACACATGAGATGGTTAGAATCAATTGGTAAAACATTCAAGATGTTGATGTGCTGTCGGATTGAGAGGTCGCATCTTTCCGATATCTCATGTTTGTTACTGTCTGTTGCGACTAATCGATTCATACTTGGTGATACGTGAGCCTCAACAAACTAAAAAATAAAATAAATATGGGCCCTAATCATAATACTTACCCAGCCCGATCATACAGTATAATACAAACAGATCATCTAAATGTAATAACCAAAAGTTGGTTTCTTAAACCATGTGGGAAATTTTAAAATTTATTAGTACATCAAGGGGTATTACCTAGTAGGGTAATTTTGTTTTAAATAGTTGTTACTCATGTTTTCTGAGCCTCGTAATTGTGTGCACACTTTGAAACTACAAAACTTTAAATAGACAAAAAATATTTAATTAATTTAAATGTTACCTATACCAACTTTAATGTAATAGCAGATATTTCTTGTTGAAACTCCATATTCAAGGATAAAATAAAGCAAATAATACTTTAAGCTTTTGCTTTATTTTATCCTTGGTTACTTATACCCATAACAACTGCAATCGAAGAGATTAAAAAAATAAATAAATCTTAATCAATAAAAGAGCTGAACCATAAATAAAATAGGTGTGAAATATTGGAACAAATGTCAAAAATGGGTTCATTATAAAAGGTAGAGATTATTCATTTGAAAAATATATATGAGATTATGAAATAATATATGAGATTAAATACTGATAATATCACGTTTACTATATGCCTGTACTAAAGATGATTTGATCCAATCAGTTGTATTTTATAACAAAACAAATTATGCAATAATTTAGCAATAACTTTGTTACTAAACCATAATCAAAACAGACCAATAGTTGCATAATGTGATAATGTATGCTAAATTTACAAATACTAATTATACATACAAGCCAGGTATGTGATAGCCTGTGTACATAACAACATGGGATACTAATGAGCTGTGACGTCATTACACAATCAAGTTTAGTTTTTAAAACTGCCCTACTGTTTTTTAAATATTTTTATCGAGGTGCATGGTGCGTTAAGTTTTTGTATTGTAGAGAAAGTGTTGTGATTAGTGAAAAACACTTTGTTTTGTGGAAATATCTGGTTTAAAGTATCAAGAGCCCCAAAAAGAGGCTATTGTATGGTAATATGTTGTTTCTGAAGTTGTCTACACCACAAACGTGACAACGGATTTCGATTAAATTTTTAATGTGGTATGTCTCGCGAAGTTTGCTTTTCGGAAATAATCCAATTATTAACCCCTTTAGCCAAAACAATTTATTATTGGAATATGTCTGTCTATTACGTTTTATTAAAATTTATCTAAAAATTCAACTTACAATATTAAAAGTTTCAATAATATAAAGGCTTCTTTATAATATTTAAAAACAAGTTTTAAGTCAAGTAAAAAGAACAAATTGTAGTGAAACTGTGCCAATCTTTGTGGAGAGGATCGAAGTTATAATTTATTAAGTAATAGTTAACTTTATATATTTTTTTTGCTAAACCACGTGTAGTTAGATGTTAGTATTAAATGTACAATTAGAGAAATTGGTATTCTAAGATATATCTTCTTCTGTAATACATCTAAACATGTGTGACAGCTTCCATGTACTTTTGTGAAGTCCAATGTGTATGACCCAAACGTAATTATTAGTGATCTATGTATTCAAGGTCATTTGAAGGTCAAACTATTAAAATTTATACAACGAATGTTTCACAAGAGACTTAACAACATTTGAAGGGTTTATAAATGTATTCAAATAAGTTACAGAACGTACTAAGTTGGCATTTAACAATAAAACAGAACAATTTACTATTAATATTATTGTTTGTTCGGACATTTGCGATCATTTGTGTATAAGAAACAATACACGACGTTTCGAGAGTATAAATCAACTCCCGTTATCATTTGCCTAACTTACAAACTAAAACATGCAGACAGAACATGCCTAGATGTCTAGGACCTATGTTGAGAAACTAAACCTAATGAAAAAAACAGCCAGGAAAAACTCTGAGCGGTCAAAAACTAAAAATAAACGCACATGTGATCAAGAAACCAAAAGTCAAAAGAGATAATGAACGGAGTACACAGCAGCTGACAAATACCAACCAAAATATGTCTGTTCACGACCACAGTCAAAGAACAACTTGTGACTGAACCACAGTGTCTATTCAGGACGTACTACTTTACGATAGGGTTCAACGTTTGCACAATACTAAATTGTGTTATTATAGTTTTAAGTTGATAAGACTTTCAATTCAAGTACGCTCTCAATTCTGTATTGCTAATTCTACTGTAATGTTTTTAAATGAACACGCTTTTAATACTGAAACTAACTACCCAACATCGTTAATAGTATTGGGAAAGGGGGAGGGGGTTAAGATAGATGTTTAGTAGGGTATTAACAATAACACATGTACTAGTCTGGGTATAAGAAGATTGAAAATACCATAAGGTATATGTAAATTATAACATAATTTGTACAACAAAATATTTAAAGTATATCTTGATAATATTGATTGATTGATTTGATTTGGAGTTTAAAGGACATTTTAAACCAGCAATGACATCGCGACCTATGGCCTATTGTCCAACTAAAATCTCTTCATTCTAGCTTAGTAGATTTGTTCCTCTTATGACTTTTAAGTAGCCTAATCAATTATCTAGCTTTTCCAATAATAGTTCTCAAGTTTCGCTATGATAAACTCCTATACTACGCAAGGGCGGTAATTGTTTGTGGTAATTAAATGAATGTACAGAAATGTTCTGGTATTTGCCAGGATATTTGTTTTGGTTTTAAAATCTATTTGTATAGAAATTCAAATATAGGTGTTACTGTAATTTAATATTGTATTGTTCAGTAAACATGGATGTTGTTAAATGTAGTTAATAAACACAAGGTTTAGTGAATGTTGATACAAAAAAATAAAATAAAATACATTATTTATTTTCCGTTTTTAAGTTGTTTCTTTTTGTTTTCGTACAATCAACAATTGGAATATTATTACACTTATGTGAATACAATTTAATTACTTTTATAATAATTTGTTACTATGACAGTTAAATAATTGTTCTGATTCTTTATCGGGATATTTGTGTTGTTTTTAAAATCTATTTGTATTGTTAGCAATTTAATATGTCATTGTTTAGTAAACATGGTTAAATGTTTTAAATAAATATTTTTTAGTGTTTGTTGATTACGATAACAGTAATTAAATATATATTATTTATTTTCCGTTTAGCATTTTTACAAAATTCGAAATTTTTCGTTTTCATTTACAGTTGGAGGTAATTTATTAAGAAATTGTAGTGGCTGAATAAGTTAAACTAATTTTTGGCGAAAGAAGTCAATGTGTCAAATTAACAAAAATGCCAAATGGAGACAATAGCCAATACTAATATGTAATATTTTGATTTTGAATGTGTATACTGAACCAATATTGGTCTATCTTACAAAAATGAAAGGAAATACATATGAATGTAAATTCTGGTGATGAGGTTAAAACTCAAAATTTCGATTCATCTAAATGTAGGGACTAAAACGTATTGATTCCAGTCTACCTAAAATTGTCGGTTCATCAGTTCATTGATTATTTCATTTTATTTCGAGTTTAAAGGCCCTTTAAAAGTAACCATGGCACTGCGACGAAGGCCTTATTCTGCAACTAACGCCTCCTCATTCTAGCTTAGCAGATTTGTTCCCCTTATGAGTTTAAGTAATCCATTAAGTAGTTCGTCCAATAATAGTTCCCCAGGAGTTTGTAATCCAAAATTCATTTCCGCCTTTTATTGGTCAGGTACACTGCAGTTTCCTCACCCTTCCCGCACAGTCTACACACATTTTCCCCAAGATAACCTACTATCCTGTGTAAGTGACATCTCACACCATATTATCTCTTAATTTCTCTTAGTTGACCCCTACCTCAGGTAGTTATTATCCTTTCAAGAGTACCTAAAGTTGTGTTTTTAAGGGATTTACTATAGTTGTGTCCCTTAAGGCATCCCTATCTTTGCTGATGTTATGCACGAACCCACCTACTTATGGACATCTTGGCCAGACAAACGGATATTCGATAGTTGGCTCAGGTCCTACAAACTGATGCAAAGCCCCGTTTAGATTGATTGTCTGCCTTCTCGTTACCCTCAACACCCTTATGTCCCGGCATAGTATTATAGTATTCAAGTTTTGTAGAAAGATCGGGTTGGTACCATTACAAGCAGGTTTAACCTACAAATTGTTTTATAATATATTGTGTTAGATCTTGAATAACACACTGGATATGAAAAAAAAAACTTTATAATTGGCAGCCATTTTATATTTTAATTAAATTTTTATTCAATTTTAACAGGGTGCTATGCAGACCCCTATACCAAATGTCGTGTTTCTATTTTAATTTTTGTGGCCGCTATAATGCTTACGTACAAACGAGAAAGTAATGACAAAGAAAACCAACAGACGGGGTGCCAAAAATCACTTTTAGGTTTCAACAGGTTATGAAATTTGAAGATTAGAAAAAGTCGAAAATTTTTGTTCGATTAAAAAATATACACTCTTATATATAAGAAAATAAATATTATCTATATTAAAAATAATTAATTGATTGGAAAAAAAAGTTCGTTCAATTTATTCCCTTATATATATGAAAGTTCCTGCTGTGTTTATTCATCTCTAAGACGAATTCAAATTTTATTCCAAACTTTACAAAGTTCCCTCAAAACTTTAGAGTTTTCTTGGATGTCCCTGACCTCACGTAACAAGATAAGGGTTTCAACTCAAACAAAACCTTAACAAACTTTACTCTCGTAAATTGCAGTAAAATTTGGAATTTGTTACAAAGAAGTTGAGACAACTGGTTTGATGTTGAACGTAGCATGGCATTTTATCTACCAAGTATACGAAGTATTCTGTTAGGCTAGGTTAGGTTAGGTTAGATTGGGTTAGGTAAGGTTAGGTTAGGTTAGGTTAGGTTATGTTAGGTTAGGTAAGTTTAGGTTAGGTTAGTTTATGTTATGTTAGGTTAGGTTAGGTTAGGTTAGTTTATGTTATGTTATTTTAGGTTAGGTTAGGTTAGTTTATGTTATGTTAGGTTAGGTTAGGTTAGGTTAGTTTATGTTAGGTTAGGTTAGATTAGTTTATGTTAGGTTAGGTTAGGTTAGTTTATGTTAGGTTAGATTAGGTTAGATTAGGTTAGGTTATGTTAGGTAAGGTAAGGTTAGGTTAGGTTATGTTAGGTTAGGTAAGGTTAGGTTAGATTAGGTTAGGTTAGGTTGGGTTAGATTACGTTAGGTTATGTTAGGTTAGGTAAGGTTAGGTTAGGTTAGTTTATGTTAGTTTATGTTAGGTTATGTTATCGTAATCTATTCAAAAAAACAACAATTAAATAAACATTATTAGTGCTGGACTTAATAAAAAAACCTGTTGTTTTGTCTAAGCCACCTGGACCAATAGAATCCTATTGAAATTCAGAAAAATATAATTGATAATGTCAAAAGGGCGAACATACAAAAACAAAAAAGATTTTTGTCTACCGTTGTTAACAAAGTTGCATTTTGTTCTTTTAAATTAGTTTGCAAAACATCTGATTTCTCAACAGTTTCACTTTGCCCACTACTTTGCTCACTCCGAATGGCAACCGAACAAAACGAAATTTAGGTTAAGTTTATTTGAATTTATTTATAATATACAGAAAATGTCTCGTATGTAGGTTAGATTAATTATTACATGTAAAGTAACATAAATAAACAACAATACAACGTTTTAAAGTTGAAAAAGGAAGTAATAATTTATGAAGATGATTGACAGTGTATGTACACGGAGAGTATTTTTCGTTTGCCGAGTTTTGAAGTTGGCAATCCCGTTTCCTGATTAATACACCTAAGTTATTTGTAATATTCATAAATAACCACAGTTAAGACGTGAGAACTTCTACTCAGTTTTGATGTGTTGTTTAGCACTACTGTTATATTTTGTGTAGTTGGTTTTAAAATATGGAGAGTTCAGAGGATGAAAACCTGTCAAACACCTCGCCTAAATTAGCGGAAAAAGCTAACAACGTTGTACTAAATCTCCTTCCTGTCAAATCAAGGAAAAAGTACGACCGCCAGTATGAATTGTTTTTATTGCCAAAACTACAACTGTAGACAAAGTATAATGTGCAATTCGTAAGCAAAGTGTCTTTTTTAAACTCGATAAAATTGACGCACTCGGCAAGCCTCGTGCGTCAACATTTTTCTCTCGTTTAAAAAAGTGCCACTTTGCTCACTAGTTGCACAAATAACTACTGTTATACTTTACGTGATATTCAACTTATAACATCCTTAATTAGATACAAATTTAACGGTTTTAAATTGTGCATGTAATTGTAACAACCCCACCTCCCTACTATGAAAAACATAAACGTTATTACAAGCATTCTTTCAACAAAAGTGGTGTTTATACAGTTACAATACCCAGTAGATTCGACTTATCTACAAGATCGTAGCGAGTGGTGTATCTTCTCACAAGGTCAAAACACTGACACGAGCTAAGCGAGTGGAGACTTTAACACCCTTTTACAATCCCCTTAATACTTGGCGTCAAAAAGATAATGATATTCACAAGGGAACCTGTTTAATAAAAAAACTGGATATACATTTTCTTACAAAGTCAAACAAATGTTTTGATGATACATTTAAAGGTCAATTGTATGGGCTGGGTGAGTACCATGAAGTGAGTGTGTATCACTTTGTCACTTTCCGAGAAATTTTTTTGTGATGTGGTTAAGTTAGGTTAGCTAAGGGCGTAGATTTTCTTGTATATATCTCAAAGTCAAACAAAGAGGCTAGGTTAGGTTAGGTTAGGTTAGGTTAGGTTAGGTTAGGTTAGGTAAGGGTGTAGATTTTCTTGTATAGGTTAGGTTAGGTTAGGTTAGGTAAGGGCGTATATTTCCTTGTATATATCTTAAAGTCAAACAAAGAGGTCTTTCGTAAGATGTCTATTTTTGGTTTATGAAGTTATCATCAGTTCATTTATTCATTTTTAGGTTAAAAATAGGTTTTGGAATGATGTTTGCTGTACGTGCAGTGTTCTACAGACCAAAACGTGAACCGTTTTAAATCAAATTAAGTATGTAGATAACAATTGTCCAAATCTCGAGAAGTTTTTTTTTTTTTTTTTGTTAATTGGAAAATTGGTAATAGTTTACCATTAAAAAAATACGATTATCTCAAATTCGGCTATTACTATTTTGATGAAATTTTTCTCAAGTGTAGCTCTAAGGATTTCTGCAAAACGTATTATTTGGCTTTTCTCAAAAACGCCTCGTCTTGAGTTATCGGTCGTGGAGTTGTTATAAAATACAGAGTTTCTCAAAAACTACTCACACGATTTTGATTAATAAATTATGAAATATGAAATGTTTATTACGCCCTAAACCCACGTGCTTAATAGCAATTAAAAACTATTACGGTTCTGAAATAACTTACAAATACCAAACATTTATCTTGTCCGACCTCATTAACAGTTTGTTTATCACCAATATTAACTTCACTTAGGATATTTGTATGGCACAAGCGATGTCTCTAGGAACAGACGTTCTGTCAAAAACCAATTTTTCTGTTTCCCGAGACCCTGAAAAGTAAATATTATTCATGAAACGGACGTAGATTTTTGTGATTACCAAACTGACGCCGTATTTCTTAATGCTTGATAATATTCCTACACTATATTCTGTATCATTTCATAATGATAAAGTTCACGAAGTAATCAAATAAATTGCATTTCAATTTAATTACAAATAACAAAATATAATCACACCCAACCTTATGTAGAGCATTTTACAAAAGCTTTCCTACAAGTAGGCCGAAAAAATCTATTTGTTTCCATGTATTATTCAAAGAGATATCTCAGAATTTCAATTTCTCTAATTGACTTTAAAACCGTTTTCTAGCGAAAAGTGCTTTGAAGAACAAATATACAAACTTATCTATTACTTAATACATTATAATTTCAATTATCTGCACAAGAGTTCGCCACAGTTTTATTACAACTCGCTCTCGTTACTTTGATTATTATAAAACATGACTTTGTAAAGTCTGATAATGAGGCTTTTGTTTTTATTTTAATTTTAAATTTAGGACGATAGACACCTATCGTTTCAATAATAATTTCTAATATTCTAGGTTTTATTTTAGATTAGGTTACAATTTAGATAATTTGGAAGAGTAAGAGCGACAGACAGAAAAACAACGTTTTAAAAACAAGTCGATAGGCACCATCAAAAGAGGCGTTGGATCTATTTGTTTTTTCATTTATTCTTGGGTTAGGTTAGGTTACACTTTCTTTTATCTTTCCTTTTTGGTTTCTCGTGATCAACTCTTGTTCTCTACGACCCTGACGCCATTAGAGTAATAAAGGTTAGTGGTTTTTAGGTAAGGTTAGGTTAGGTTAGATTAGGTTAGGTTAGGTTAGGTTAGGTTAGGTTACACTTTCTTTTATCTTTCCTATTCGGTTTCTCGTGATCAACTCTTGTTCTTTACGACCCTGACGCTATTAGAGTAATAAAGGGTTAGTGGTTTTTAGGTTAGGTTAGGTTAGATTAGGTTAGGTTAGGTTAGGTTAGGTTAGGTTAGGTTACACTTTCTTTTATCTTTCCTATTCGGTTTCTCGTGATCAACTCTTGTTCTTTACGACCCTGACGCTATTAGAGTAATAAAGGTTAGTGGTTTTTAGGTTAGGTTAGGTTAGGTTAGGTTAGGTTAGGTTAGGTTAGGTTAGGTTAGGTTACACTTTCTTTTATCTTTCCTTTTTGGTTTCTCTTGATCAGCTCTTGTTCTTTTAGGACCCTGACGCTATTAGAGTAATAAAGGGTTAGTGGTTTTTAGGTTAGGTTAGGTTAGGTTAGGTTAAGTTAGGTTAAGTTAGGTTACACTTTCCTTTATCTTTCCTATTCGGTTTCTCGTGATCAACTCTTGTTCTTTTAGGACCCTGACGCTATTAGAGTAATAAAGGGTTAGTGGTTTTTAGGTTAGGTTAGGTTAGGTTAGGTTAGGTTAGGTTAAGTTAGGTTAGGTTAGGTTAAGTTAGGTTAGGTTAGGTTAGGTTAGGTTAGGTTAGGTTAAGTTAGGTTAGGTTAGGTTAGGTTAGGTTAGGTTAGGTTAAGTTAGGTTAGGTTAGGTTAGGTTAGGTTAGGTTAGGTTAAGTTAGGTTAGGTTAGGTTAGGTTACACTTTCTTTTATCTTTCCTATTCGGTTTCTCGTGATCAACTCTTGTTCTTTTAGGACCCTGACGCTATTAGAGTAATAAAGGTTAGTGGTTTTTAGGTTAGGTTAGGTTAGGTTAGGTTAGGTTAGGTTATGTTAGGTTAAGTTAGGTTAGGTTAGGTTAGGTTACACTTTCTTTTATCTTTCCTTTTTGGTTTCTCATGATCAACTCTTGTTCTTTTAGGACCCTGACGCTATTAGAGTAATAAAGGGTTAGTGGTTTTTAGGTAAGGTTAGGTTAGGTTACACTTTCTTTTATCTTTCCTTTTTGGTTTCTCTTGATCAACTCTTGTTCTTTTAGGACCCTGACGCTATTAGAGTAATAAAGGGTTAGTGGTTTTTAGGTTAGGTTAGGTTAAGTTAGGTTACACTTTCCTTTATCTTTCCTATTCGGTTTCTCGTGATCAACTCTTGTTCTTTTAGGACCCTGACGCTATTAGAGTAATAAAGGGTTAGTGGTTTTTATTTTAGGTTCTTTTTTTTTAAGGTGATAATGAAGTTTTTTTGCGTTTAAATAACGAGAAATAGGCCTACAACAGAGAGTTGTAGGAGTGGTACCGTTATATGCGGAAGGAAATTTTAAAATTATTTTTATAACTTTGATGGTTATAAGTTGAATAATACACGAAATATCAACAGAGAATTGTTTAAAATGCCTGTATTTGTGATATTTTAAAATATATTTTTATGAATTTTAATATTATACTATAAAAATGAATCCAGAATATTCCTGCATACCAAATTTCGTATTACTATCTTTATTTTTGTTTCCGCTTTCATGTTTATGTCTAGAGGACAACGACGACGGAAGGAAGAGACGTGGAATATTATTTTTTCGGTTATTTAAGGCCATGAAACGTAAAGGTTAATTATATAATTAGAAATATTTAACAATTACCAAATGTACACTATACTTCTTGTATTGGAAAAGTAATACAAAGTTACCAAATCATACGTATTAGGTAACTAGAGACGGTTTCCTAAAATTTCATCAATAACGTTTGAGCCGATGTTGAGAAAATACAAATTTTAGTCTCGGCCTTATGTGAGGTTTGTTACGATTTGAGTTAATAATTATAAAGAAGTAATCCCCAAACCACAAATAAAAAAACTAACACAATTAGCGTTAGCAAGTTTAATAAATCCTTTTGTAGATTTCGGTAACAAAGTTACCGTCCTCAGTTTATCTCATTAGAAGATATTATTAGTTAACGATCAATTTAATTTGATTACTATAAAAGGGATAATGGATGTATTATTATCAAAATATAATACTCGACGAATAAAATGAGATCCAGATGAGCCTTCTACAACAATTGCAACTGGGTCAAATTGCAATACATTGTAACCTTTTTTTTAAATAAGTAAATTAAATTTCTCCTAAACTAATTATTATTTTTTAATGAAATTTTAATGTTAACTTAAAGGCCATTAAAGGCTTACTTTGTGAAAGTTTCAAGTGCCTAGGTGCTTTTCTCAAGAAATAAAAAATATAAGATAGATTTTTTTGCAATTATATAAAAAAAGATTAACTGATTTTTTTTTACCAGGTCTCAAATTATTAATTATTTTCTATTCTAATAATGAACAAAATTTGAAACACCTATTGTAAATAGTCTCTAAACAATCTCCAAAAACTATTTTTTCCGATTTTTAAAACCGTACTTCAAACAATGTTCTAGGTGTTCAAATTTGGATCCCCTGAAATGCCGTATAGTTCATCACTAAATATATCGATTTTTTCAATATGGCATCCTGAAAATAATTAAAATAAATTTTCGAAGATTTTTGGCTAATCTTTTACCCATACCTCGGGATCTAATTTGGGATTAGATGTCGTAAGAAGAAAATATTAAAAACAATTGCCTCTGGGGGGATGTATAGTAGCCATCCCGATTTCCACCAAAGATTTGGTTAACATTTTATTGAAATGTGAAGCAAGTTTAGGCACTTATTATAATATATATATTTAACTTAGTCCTGGTAGACATTTACAGAATTGAAAATTTTGTCGAGTAATTTTTTTAGCCTGATTTGTAGTGATTGAGTTAGAACGTTTGTGCAACTTTTTCCACAGTTTATTAACTTATATTGTTTTGTCATAATGATTTGTTGTACGTTACAATATGTTTTTTTATTGCTAAAATTGTATTGTTACATTGTTTTATTTCAAACTCAAAATTCCCCACATTGTTTGACATTGCTTTATTACTAAAGTTTTATTGGGCAATTGTTAAACATATATCATTCAATTAACACATTGTTACAAATCCAAAGTACAAACAATCGATGCTACAATGACAAACAATCAACCTATATTTATAATCTCCGAGCATTTGATGTTGACACGAGATATTACGAAGACGCCCGAAGTAATACGATACATCCCGCATGGCCAGCGAGTCATGCAGTCTGCGTTTAACGCTCTACGGGCGCGATACTATAGCTCTGAGGGAATCAAATAGTTATAAATACGTATAGTACGTACAATAAAATAAATAATGAATTTAAAATTTAATAATTGTTAACAACCGTGTAATAAATAAATCACTGTTTTAGAATATTAGTGAACATTTGTGGTAAAAAACTATTAAATTACTTTTTATAAATTTAATTAAATAAATATATTTTTTGGTGTATTGTGAGTTTATTATATATTTTTTATTGCTAGTGTTATAGTACTATTTTAAATGAGTTCAAATTGAGTGGATTGTTTACAAAACAATATGGAAATTTGTAAGCTGCTAAATGTCTTCTTTTTGTTTTCTTCTTGGAACCAAGGTAAGATATTAGTTAAAAGTTTTCATTTATTTAAAGTCATTTGTCTTTAATTATAATAAATTATCATTTGTAGAATTACTGAATTATTTATTTATCATAATTCACGATTGCTAATGGAAGATAAATCTATACTTATTTATAAGTTTTATTATATTTTGGTTTTTCTGAAAGACCGAATGGATAATATATAGGAAAAGGCTCTAACCTAAAACTTCACGGTAAAAACGTTTATATACAGAATACATGATTGACGAAACCGTACTCATTATAAATGAGCCATTGAGGGTAAATTGAGCGCCGAAAATATATTTTTTTCTCAGATTGATTAGATTTAGTTCAACTAAATAGAAATAACGTGTTCTTTAACAGTCATAAAAGTAACAAGTTTTGAATAAATATTCATATTAAAAGTGGACTTTTTTATTTAAAACTTTTTATGGAAATCATTTCTCATGGAATAAAATAATGATTAAAAATGTCTCTCTTTAACAGTTTTTACTAAATGTTACATTTTATTTATTATTATTATTATTTTCATTATTTATTCGGTTTTAAAACGTTTGGAAATTTAGTGCCTATAGGGTATTTTCCTTCCTTAGTTAAACATTCCCTCTGTTTTTTTCCTAATGTATTTTTATTTGTTATTTTAATTAAATTTCATAACATTAAAGTTTTAACATTAGCCTGCTCTCTAATATAAAGAAATTGTAATTCAAAATAAATGAAATACACAATATATAAAACTTAACCTACAGTAAATTTTCAAAAATATTTGTACATTTTTGATTGAAAAGTGAAACATTGAGGAGTATATATATAAATTTTAAATATATGTTTTCATTTATAAAACAATAATCTTTTTATTTAACACTTTAAAAAAATCACAAAATTATCTTACGGTAAATTTTTCGAAATATTTTTTTTAATAAAACATTTCGGAATATATAATTTTTTTTTAAAAATAAGTTTTCATTTTTAAACAATTATGTTATTGTTTACTTAACAGGAAAAACCAAAAACTTATGTACAGTAAATTTTCCAAAAGTTTTTGATTAAAAAATAAAATTTAATATATTTTGGAATATATATAGATGCAAAAAATAAGTTTTTATTTATAAAACAATTATTATTATTTGTTAACAATTGTTATTAACATTTAACATAAAATTCTAATATTTTATCCTAGAGTAAATTTTTCAAAATATTTTGTTCTAATGAAAAGTGAAACATTTACAAATCAAAAAACATGTTTTTACTTATAAAAAAATTATCTTATTGTTTAACACTTAAGAAAAACCTAAAATTTATCTTACAGTTAATATTCCAAAATGTTTTAAAACTTTTCGATTGAAAAGTGAAACATTGAGGAATATATTATATACGTTTTCATTTATCAATAAAAATGATTCGATATTATTTATATTTTGGAACGTACCAATATAATTAGAGGTGTTTAGGTATTTGTGCATTTATCAGTGTATAAATAAAACTTTTTTTTTTTTTTTTTTAATAACGCAGTAATTTCATATTTTGCCTTCAGATGTTGCGAATTAAATTAAAATTAAAACTTTTAAGATATTAGACAAACTAATTAACATGCTCTTAGGAGATAAAAAAATTATTGTTCCAATTAATTCCAATAAAATATTACATTTAATCTTTGTAAGTAAAAAATAGGCTCTCGAAGCATAATCAACTTCCAAACAATCAGCAATTTATTCTCAATGAGTAAAAACAAAAAATAAAGCTTCTTGATGCAGTAGTAGACATCTCAAGGAAGACGTCAATAAAAACAGTATGACAATGGTTAAACCGTTTATGCTTTAGAATTGATAAATTTCGACGTTTGTACATCCTCCGACTTTTTTACACACTTATATCGAAATTAATTACACAAAATAAATGTCTTCCAACTTTATAGTAACAAAATATCCGTTAATTATTTTTCCGCATTTGTTTAAGGTTAGGTTCCTTTAAAAATAGAAGAATATACTTCTAACCAAATTAATAGAAACAGAATAATCCGCAAAAAAAACACCTTATTTGAGCAAAACAAATACAAGACAGTCGTCAGCATATTCAGTTATTTTTATTTGGTTTTATTTTATTGTTGATTGAAATTCCACAAGTGTAGCTCACAATTACAGTTGATTAATAACTTAGTCAAAATGAATACAAATATATGTCATACCTATTGGCCCAAACGTCTCAACCGATTAATATACTGATTAGTAATTAATCTGACTAACTTATGGGGTAACCATACTAAATTTAAAAACTGAAGTCGCAGAAGAGTGTATTAATTTGCAAGTAAAATTACGGCTGTTTAAAAAAAACCTTAAAATGAACTTTGACCGTCATTAAAAACTCAGTTTCAAATAAACGAATTACTTTAGGAAGAAGTTAGAGCACTAGCTTGGTTCTATTAAGTTGACTCCCAATATATTTGTATAGTTTATAAAAGAGGACCTTATATGTAAATTTTATCTTAAATGTGAAATACTTGTGCAAACATTTAGTAAAGGTAAAAGTGGAAAAAATGATAAGTTTTTTCGTCCTATAAAGTCTAATACTCAGGATAATTTGATAAAATCGTGTTTTTTTATGGAGGCAACGTCAAATTTTAAGTTTTTAAAAAGAAGAAAAGTTTGAAAAATTGGTCAAAATATGTCCACGTAATTTCAATAAAATCGGTTCAAGAGTTTGGGTTGTGGAGCGTAGCACATACATACAGACAGAGGGACACTAGACAGAGGGACATCACTGTAACAATCACGTTTTAAAATTAGGGTACCTCAAATTGGACAACCTAAATATCTACATCCATATTTTAACCTAAAACAATTCTCAATACGTATTTATAAAAACGAAATCAAATTTAGTATTCAATCCCCATTCCATGAACAAGTAGATTTAAAGACTGTTTTGAGGAATTGGTGGATGTATATTATATGTGGTTTGAAGTTGGTGACAAAGTTACGCAAATCATAATCGGAACGAGTGAAGCGTACATTAATTTCTGACTATTTAGCACCACAAAGACTGTTACATTCCAGTTACATTTATTCAATTTTATTGTAAAATTTCCTTATTATTTCTGAAATAAAGTTCTATTTAATTGTAATATAAAAGGAAAATGTAATATTAAATGTCGGAAAGTCATTTAGATATATATTTCTTTTTACAGAAGTTTTTTGAAATGTTATTTTTTTCTAGAAGTAAATCAAAGTTTTTAGAAAATAAACTTATATTAAAAATCGTACTGTTATTAAAATTAACGAATGTTTTTTTAAAGATAAGCTTTTGTTCCGTTTGTTTATTTTGAATTTTTTTTAAAAATACTAAAATGATATTTGAATTTCAAAGTTCAATTTAAAAAAAAAATATGGTTTTGTTACTGGGAGCAATGTTTATTTATCGACAAAAGCAAGCTATATTGCACAAATATCATTTTACAAAATAATAAAAAGTCTCTAATTATTAAAAAAAACAAATTAAGGTCCCCTATGTATAAAAGCAAATTAAGTAATAAATAGGTTACTTAGGTTAGGTGAGGTAAGGTTAGGTTAGGTTAGGTTAGGTTAGGTTAGGTTAGGTTAGGTTAGGTTAGGTTAGGTTATATTTCTTTCTAGTTAATTAGGCCTACTTAATAAATAATGTTAAATTCACAACCTTTGGAGTTGATAATGAAACTACGGGGTAGGATAGGCAATCTGACATCACTCGAGTGTTTAAATAACTGACTATACATAAGTCAGTCCCTTGATCAAGGATGGCACTGAAGGTTGTGGGTACAATTCCCACCAAAGACGTAAAGTTTCTTCTGTGCACTTTGGTTCACTCTAACCAGTGTTTTAAAGTATTTAAAACCAAGAAAAAAGGATATTTAATAATTATAAAGAGTATAATTATCAAAAAAAATTGTTGTAGTATAATAATGAAAAACGATTAATTCCTATTACTTGAAGAAAATGTTTGTGAATTAATGAGAAAAAACATTAGAATTTGAAATGTATGATGCCAGTATATGATCTTCCGAGATTGTTAAATCTATTTGAACTATCGAACACTCTTAATATAAGTTTCACCACCATTAGATTACTTACAAAAGTAACTGTACAAATGTTTCACAGCAGAGTGACAAATCTATAAAATTTAGTTACAAACGATTCGTTAGATTTTAATTGCAGTACAATTAAGTGATCCAGTTTTGAATTGTTTTTTTCCTCGTACAATCAACAATTGAATTTTATATTTTGTTAACAAAATACTAAATTACTTTTGGATTAAATTGTTTGTTTAGTAAATGAATAAATACACAGTTCTGTTTAATTGTCAGGTAATTTGTTTTAGATTTAAAATCTATTTGTAGAGAAGTTTACAAATTGTATTTATTTAACGATTTACTGTAAACATCGGTATTATATAAATATTAGCTTTAGTTCCGATTAAAATGTTGAAATATTTCATTTCAATTTACTTATTATTGTTTTCCTTATTCATAGTACAAATAAAGTTGTATAAAATAAACTTGATAATGGTTGAATATCCGAAATGGCCGTCGTTTTTTTAAACTATACAACTGACTATTGACTACGATAAGTTGACAGTGTGATATTACTATGTTATACTTAATTATTTATAGTATAATTAATAAAGCTGTATGGTGGGTGAATATTAATGTACATTGAGTGTTTTGTGGTTATATCTATTGAGTTGAAAAAGTGGTAATTTGAATAAAATCTCTCTGTCGGCGGTATGTCTTAAAATGGATGACGGCTGTAACCAAAGTTTGATCAATTTGCTCATTTCTTGGGTCATATCCTTACGTTCTTTCTAACTTATAAGAAGAGGGGAGCTACCATAAGAAAAGAAATATTTTAATTATGATTTCATCAAAATCGGTTTTTACTATATTGATAAAATTTTGCTTAAGTAATGTCTAAGGACTCAAAATTAACGTATTGGTCGCCATCTTGAGTTCGATCTGCCATGGTGATTTTATAAAATACTTAATTTCTCATTATTTGTTTAAAACATTTTAAAAACGTTTTTAATAAGTTGTTTCACAGCTCCTCAATAAACTTTATAATTCTGTTTCAATCGGATCATCCGTTCTTGAGACACAGTTTTAAAAAAAACACCACGAATAGACGGACTGACATTTTCTGAAAATTGTCTGCGTTAAAAACTATAATAATATTATTTATTGTCCTTAGTTTTTATAACATAAACACACATATTTGTTTTGTAGTAGCGAACAGAAAAAGAGTGGCAGTTTGGAGGATGTACCGAAAGAAGAAAGAATATTTAAAGTGTGGTAACTGTTTTAGATTATACACGTACACCACAAGTTTAAGGATTATGCTGTGATTTATTAAACACAGAAAATGTAATAAAAACCCCTTCTACATACATGTGCGTGTTAAAAAAAAATTATAGATACACATATGACACACTATATTTATCATTATGATCTTGTTCTTCGGGGTTCGACCGCGTCAATATTGTCTGCACGTTGAGTACAACCGACGTTTTGGGCACTTTACAGATGTCCATTCTCAAGGCTTACCAAATGTCAAGTCAAATATCTTGACATTTGTTAAGCCTTGAAAATGGACATCTGTAAAGTGCCCAAGTCAAATATCTTTCCATTTTTGTTAAGCCTTGAGAATGGACATCTGTAAAGTCCCCAAGTCAAATATCTTGACATTTGTTAAGCCTTGAGAATGGACATCTGTAAAGTGCCCAAGTCAAATATCTTGACATTTGTTAAGCCTTGAGAATGGACATCTGTAAAGTGCCCAAGTCAAATATCTTGACATTTGTTAAGCCTTGAGAATGGACATCTGTAAAGTGCCCAAGTCAAATATCTTGACATTTGTTAAGCCTTGAGAATGGACATCTGTAAAATGCCCAAGTCAAATATCTTGACATTTGTTAAGCCTTGAGAATTGACATCTGTAAAATGCCCGAAACGTCGGCTGTACTCAACGTGCAAAACAATATTAACACGGTCGAACCCCGAAGAACAAGATCATAATGATGTTTGTGACCGTGGAAGTCTATCATTCAAAACTATATTTATTTTATTACTACAACTTCCATAGTCCCCTTTAATGACTTAAGAAAACTCTATAATCACTATATCTAAATACTACAGAATGTACTAAATAACCCCTTTCAATTACCCCAAACTGTTTTGAGTAAACACCTCATACCCCCACTGAATGTGTTCTCCTCTTTCTATTCCAATATCTAAATATTGTCTGACCGTATATCTAGAACATTATTGTCACACATCTGAAATTTTCAAAGTTTGAATGGGGCGATGTTTCTATGAAAAGATTATATTTTGAAAAGCAGTCGAAGACTCATTTTAAAATATAAGAACCACGTAAATCGTTAGAACTGAGTAGCAACACGAGCGAAGCGAGTGGATGTTCCACATAGGAACACGGTAGCGTTCCGCCACACGTATCGCGCAGAGAGTTTAGGAAATTTCAATTTGTAATTTTGTAGTTTGAATTGCTGTGTTTTTATAATTTAATTTTTTGAAACAGTTGGAGACTATGTTTTATTTTGGAACTATTTCCGCCCCAAACATAGCCAAGAATACCTTGGTAATAAACAGGAAAATTTGTAAAGGTTAAAGACCGAGTGACAACACGTGTTTAATAATTATCAGTGTAGGAACTCGGCTGTGTTCTACTTTACAAAGTATCAAAGAAAGAGCTTATTCTTAGCATTTCAAGGAAAAATTCCATTGTACCAATTTTAAATAAGCTTTCCAATTGTAATAATCGGTAATACATATAATTGCAACGCTGTGTTATGGTATATTTAACTCAATTACCATGCATTCAAATGAACGTGAGACTAAACTACACACCATTGTTGGTGATTTAATTAACTTTGTAAGTGTTGGGGGTGTGAGGGGTAACATGGCAATTTAGTAGGGTACTACACAATACACGTACTAGCCGGGGTATTATCGAAAGTAATATAAGGTATTTATATGTGTAACATGTGTAAACAAGAAGAAGGGTGCCATCATGGAATTTGTATATAAGGGTGACCACAGCATTGCGTACTCTATAGATCTAGTGTGCCCGTTTCACATATTTACACCGCACTGGTGTCAATTCTACTTTGTAAACAAGAGAACTTATCTGGATTTTACTGGGGCACAAGAAATAACTAGCCAAGTGAAGAAAACAACTTATCTGGATTTTACGTGGGACACAAGAAATAACTTCCCAAGTGAACAAGAGAACTTATCTGGATTTTACGTGTGACACAAGAAATAACTAGCCAAGTGAACAAGACAACTTATCTGGATTTTACGTGGGACACAAGAAATAACTAGCCAAGTGAACAAGACAACTTATCTGGATTTTACGTGGGACACAAGAAATAACTAGCCAAGTGAACAAGATAACTTATCTGGATTTTACTGGGACACAAGAAATAACTAGCCAAGTGAACAAGACAACTTATCTGGATTTTACTGTGACACAAGAAATAACTTCCAAAGTGAACAAGAGAACTTATTTGGATTTTACTGGGACACAAGAAATAACTAGCCAAGTGAACAAGACAACTTATCTGGATTTTACGTGTGACACAAGAAATAACTAGCCAAGTGAACAAGACAACTTATCCGGATTTTATGTGGGACACAAGAAATAACTAGCCAAGTGAACAAGAGAACTTATCTGGATAAAAATACGTATCTTTTACTTAATTTCAAATTAAAATAACTGCATAAAAAAGCTTTACATATAAATCCATAAAATTTAATTACAAAATACTCATTAGATTTTAATTGGATTACAACTAACTGATCCACATTTAGTCTTGATCTGTTTTTTCTCCCTACAATCAACAATTGAATTTCGACTTTGTAACGACAGAAAAAAAAGCTTTCGGATTAAATTGTTCGTACGGTAATTAAACATAACTGTTCTGTTTAATTGACGGAAAATATTTATTGGTTTTAAAATATATTTGTAGAGAAGTTTAAATATTGGTATTAATTTAATATTTTATTGTGGAGTAAACATTGGTAAATGTAATAAATAAACATATGGTTTAATGAATCGCGTCTGTGTACTCACCCATTAAACGAAGCTCAGGATGTTTGGCAATTGTTAATAATTTCTATCATGTTTGTCTCTGATAGTTATGATCACCTCAAGATAACAGAATAGCGTTGTCTGTCAATCGTCGACGTCATCTGTAAGCAAGCATGATAGAATACGTAAAAATTAAAATTCAATTTTATAAAAATTGAATTAAAAGTATAATAATGGCGGATATTTTAAATATTTTTTGTTGATATGTTGTGTGTTTTTTAACTTTAACACACCGATTTGATAAACAATATTTAATTCTGCAGGTAATGGTATCAAGCTCACATCGCTATAATGACAAAAAATGAAGTTGCGTCAAAAATATAATTTCGAAATATGACCTCTCCCAAGTAAATGTGATATTCGTGTGGATACGAGATCGAGCAGGACCGAGTGACCGATACGAGCGTAGCGAGTAGATGTTTCTTTTCACTACGAAGCCCGTTAGAGCCGAGCGAAGCGAGTGGAGAGTCTATAATATATTCACACCTACGAGACCCTGTCAAGAAAGAAATGATAAATACAGTTACAAGGTTCAGAAAACCTGTAACAACAAATTTACTCAACTGTGTTAGACCACTTTTAAATTTAACATTTCCTACAAGGCCGCACAAGCCAAATTTCGGTACTATATATGATTTGCTTGTACTGTGGCTGTGTAACTTACATTATGGCGCCCAACACATTGTATTAATAGCTGTATTTTAAAAATATTACTGAGAGAATATATTTGTTAAACATGTAGATTTCTCCAAAGTTTTCCAATCAACTGTCTATGCCTTCTGACATTACTCCCGTCCTAAATACACCCTGAGAATGTGTTTCTTTGACATTCTGGAAGCGATGGATGCTAGCTCGACTAGGGTTTCAGTTCTCTTGTAGTTACACTCCCGGACACCATGAGTGGATTCACGTACCTATTTGCAATTGAAATACTAATCACTACAAAGTAATCCTTAACCAGAGGGAATTCACCGGCTCATGCACAGTTAAACAGTTAGTCTTATTTGACGTTGAGGGGTGTTTTTAAGTATAAATATTTACTTAGGAGCTTAACATAGTGACTACCGTGGCAATCCCGTGAGATACTTACTGGATTTACACCTGTTTAATCTAGTCTTGATTTATATCCCTCTCATCTTTTCTATTTAATCCTTCTTGAGCAACTCTTGTTCGTTTCTGAACCTGACATTATTAAAATATTTGATGTTTTTTATTTTATGTTCTTTTTTAAAAAAAAAAACGATAATGACTGAAGGTTTCTTGCCTCTAGGAAACATGAAAATATTTAGTTGGATAATCAAATTGCCTCAAAACATTTTAGTAAAAATTAAACTTGTTCAAATGTTTTGATACCTGTAACTCAAGCAGCGTTCGTTCAGATGTAAATATTGTAATTTTGTAGGGTTGTTTTTGTCTATTACATTAATTATACATTTAAATGTAAACTATTAAAAAGAATGTGCTACAAAAAACAATAAAATACTTTTTTTATTCATGCGTTTAAGTTTTTTCAGGGTTATATGAGCTAAAATTTACCTTAGGTACTTAAGACATTGCACTATATCTTACAATAGGATTTTTGAAAAATTAACAAAACTATATCTGAAAGTAAATTGTTAAAAAAAGTTTTAAAATATCTTTAAAAATAAAAATTATTTAAATTTTCAAATCATCATGTAAGACACTAATTAAAAAAATAATAATCTAAGTAGAAAAGTTGCAAAATCCTAATGTTATAAGGGATTTTGACTCCCCTTAATAACAAAGTTCAAAAAATGAGCCTTCAATGGCGGCCTGGCGGATGTATAGCATCAAATTTCCTTTTTATGAAAAGTAGGCAAAATAAAATAAAATGGTATTTGGAGGAAATAATAATGAAAATAAAGAAATGTTTAGATTTTTGAAAATAAAGCTATTATTATATTTTAACATACATAAAATTATATTTAAAAAATAATAATAAATATTTTTGTTATATGCAAAATCATAACCTAATAAACCAAAATACAATTAATTATATATATAAAAAAAAAAATTAAAAAAGATTTTTTTTTTATCGCAGGCAAAACCTAATAAACACTAAGTATTTTCGTAATCCAAAATTGAACGATATTTGTTTAGTATAATTTTAATTTAAATAATTAATAAATAATAATATATAAAAGTTCAATTTGGAAATAACATACAACAATAACATTAACTAACATAATTACATATTTTAAAACATTTATTCATAAAAGAACAAACAAAACTACGCAATTAAATCGAAATATTTTCAACAATGAAACTTACTCTGCACACTACTAGTGGCGCAGAGAGGAACGACATGGAACGTTAGAATTACCATAGCAACGCTATTCAAAATTCGCTCTATCTCTCGTAGATCTCTCACATCTAAAACACAAACAAGCTAGTACCAAAAATCAAAACAGAAATTCTATTCCACATGTAAACATATCAGATACATGCCCAGTATTATCGTAGTAACGTATACTGTTAACGATTATCCAATCAATGTAGACAGTACCATTATAGACAGACAGACAAATATAATTGGTTGCTTCCAATTGATACAGGATGTCAAACTGAACGGAACTAAAATAGATAAATAATGACAGAGTGACAAAAGGCTTTGTTAATAAGTGTGGGATACATTGATATTGTATCAAATGATGTATTAGTTAGAGGCATAATCTGTGAAACATTTCAATCATTAAATGTTCTCCGATTGGTATTTTGTTGCCAGCGATCAGGGTTTATTTTAGTTTTTACAATTTACTTTAACTCTGGCTTAGTAGATTGATTGGAGTGATATCCATTATAAATCAATAATTATTTTGATTTAGTTATTGCAGCTTGTGCACCACTGAAGATGGCGAGTTTGTCGTTGAAACGCGTTTTAATAAACATACTAGTTTTGAGATTTTGTGTTCAAGTTTTATTCTATTAAATGATATCTGTTTCATTTACCAAAATTTCATTGAAATTGTTTGAAACGATTATGAGACATTCCGCTTCTAATAGTGTTCATTTTTCATTTTCTGCTTTTGATTCAAAATGCACAAGACCTAATATTTGGGGAAATGTTGACAAACTGTTTTAATATTACTTTTGAGCTACATTGTATTCAAATATTTTTGCGAAAACTTAGATTTCGCATTTTCTTGTTTTAAAAGAAGAGCTTCAAATTATTTATTAAAAGTCTCGAGACCTCGTGAAAATAAAATTCGATAGGTGACATTTTGGAGTCCTCAAGGTTCAGTGCTAGGACCAAAACGTTTTCTTATATATGTGAATAAGTTATAATTTTGTCAGTAACTGTAATTTTCAAGACAGGGTTAAGTTCGGGTAGGGTAGGTTAGGTTAGGTTAAGGCGTTTGGAGATGATACTGGCTTATGAAGAGGATACATGGAGTGTTATAAGGCTTTAAACTCGGTTCTGAAGACTTTGTGATGGTGTTTTATTGAAAATAAGATTTCAATATGTGCGGAGAAGACGATATTTATAAATTTTCCTTCTAAAAGGGGATTAAATTATATTTGAGTAAATAAAATACAATGTTTTAACTATTTATGTAAAGTGGCAGAACGTGTGTAAGAGAAAAGAAAAAGTTTTAAATATTTAGGAATTTATTTATACAATGAATTAAAGTGGAAAGAGTTTTATTGAATTTAAAATAAAATTGAATAGTATATCCAGAGTAACATATTTTATAAAGAACTTTAATTCAATCTTAATTTGCTTTGTGTTCTTCTCTTTATCGCATAACAGAATTTAGTATGGAGTAATGTGTTGGGGAGGGACTTATTTCACATATCTAAATTCAATTAAAATCATTCAAAAGCAATTTATGCAATTGATTGCAAAGAAACGCAGATTGGAACATTCCTCTCTTTTGTTTGAGCGTATGGGAATTTTTCTTTTAAAATATTTAGGTTTTTAAAGTGTTAAGTTTATTTTATTAAAATAGTGGCAATAACTAAATTAAAAAGGATAAATGAACGGAAAATTTTGAAAATACAATGCACTGTTTTATACACAAATAAAAAACCAAATTTATTACTTAAACTTGTAATTTTTGATTCAAGAAGTTTATAATTTTTACTTACTGTAAATATTTTTAACAATGAAAAAGTTTCTTGAACAATTTAAGATTGAGGTTATTTGCTGTTAATGATATTAAATGACAGTTTGAGTTTTAATAAAGAATCCTTCATAATGTTACTTGTCTTTATCCTTCATCAATCTTGTGTCTTTATTTTTATTTTCCACCATTATTATTGTTATTAATAAAGAACCGTTTGGGATATTCAAAAATCAATATTATCTTGTATCCTTAAATCTGACTTTGTCATTAAATTACTACTCCATTGAGTTAAGAATGACTACATCAACTGTGACGGATTATTTTCGACGGTTTCTCTGTAGATTTGACCAGGGTTATATCCGACGATTTTATCCCGTTATACATTTGGCAACGCTGCACATTCCAAACATAGTAAAAGCATGACTCATATCTATTATTACTATTATTATGTTAATTGTTTCTAGTCTGATGGAGTTCATTCCTATTTCAAAACCAATATAATAAAAATTATTGTGGAAGTTTTAACTGAAAACACTATTTCAGGATGCAATTTCCATTTAAATCAGAACTTGTGGATGGTTGGTTAAAGGTTTGGTTAGGTCTTAATAAGTGAAAACAAATTATGATAAGACTGAAACCGATTCAAGTTTGTGCAACGTTGCCAGATATATAATAAACTGGACTAAGTGTTGATAAAAAATTAGTGAGACCTAAAACCGTCGGAAATGATACAGGTTAACTCCTTCCACCTGAAAACCGTCGGAAATGACACAGGTCAACTCCTTCCACCTGAAAACCGTCGGAAATGATACAGATCAACTCCTTCCACCTGAAAACCGTCGGAAATGATACAGGTCAACTCCTTCCACCTGAAAACCGTCGGAAATGACACAGGTCAACTCCTTCCACCTGAAAACCGTCGGAAATGATACAGGTCAACTACTTCTACCTGAAAACCGTCGGAAATGACACATGATCTCTTTAACACAGGTAGCGCTTTCTGAGGAGTATATTTTCCAAAGGAGAAATTTGTTTTGTTATATAAACTTATTCAAATCCTGACTATAACGTTATAGAAAAATTTATATTTCATTTATTAATTTTTTTCACTGTGTCTCTTTTTTACTTATGTGATTTATATGTCTGTTACAATGTCATTGATACAAATGATTTCGTATATATGACTGTGTAATATGTATAGTTAAAATGTCTTTGTATTTAGTTAAATCTGGTAGAGTTTTATTTTAAAAATGAACTTTTAAACTTAACTTTACATAAAGTTTAATTATGTTGAGATCGGTTGACTAGGTTAGGTAAGGTTCTATTTTAAAAATGAATTTCTAAACCTAACTTTACGGTTAATTAGTGTTGAGATAGGTTGATTAGGTTAGGGTTTTTTTAAATGAAATTATATACCTAATTTTAAATAAGGTTTAACAAGATTAAGTAACCGTATCATAAGAGGTATATTTAGTTAAAATTTAAATATAATCAATTAAATAAGTAAGAACGTAAGCTGAATGTTATTCTGTGTATAATTTAATTAATTATTATTGTAGCAAGTACTTTTCTTTTCATATTTGCTTATGTAGAATGTGTATGATTTAGAAATTTTGTAGTCGTCTTCTTTGGAAATAAATAATATAATTTAAACAAGATCTTTTTTCACATCTCATGTTTTATTGAACATATGAAACACTATGTTAAATCAAAATTTACAGATTTCAATTCCATATCATATTATTTCAACAACCATTTCTTTACAAAGACAAATTGCGATGCTATTGTTAAAAATGTAATTTAAAACGCTGACCAGCCTAGAAATTATATATTTACGATCTCCTGCAGGAGACAGTTACAAAGGTAGCGAGGGGAAGCTGTGTAATATAAACATATATATATATATATATATATATATATATATATATATATATATATATATATATATATATATATATATATAATTACAAAGCTCAGAAAACTTGTGTAACAACTGTTTTAAACAAACTTACCCTACTGTATAAGACTCCTTGATGACCAATACAATTTAACATTTCTTTCCAAAGCAAAATAATGATTTTGTGTGTTATATTTAGTTGATCTCCTGGTACTATATTATATGATTGGCTAGGCAAGTACAATGATGGCCCCATCGACTTGTTGTTACATAGAATATCAAAGGAATACACTATTGATCAAGTCAGAATATATTGTACTTGGTTGTTACATATAATCGTATGTGTAAAATTTTACCCATATAGGCTACCAAATATTATAAAACTCGTGCTATAATGAACTACATTGACTGCACATTCCAAAAGCCACTTTTGTTTTAATGCTACAGTTTGTAAAGATAAACCATAAATTGATTTCTTGACCCATAACATAACTTTCTCAATACTTTTAATGTTACGCAGAAAATATTCATTCGTAAAATCTGGCTAGATTAATGCTGTACAACCACAGTTTCCCCAGTCAGGTTTATAATCCTATAGGCTTATCAGTAAGAGGTGTTAATAGGGAAATGGAGGTTGAAAAGCTTTACTTTAGTACCTTTTGTATTTAGTGCATGTTTTAGAATTGTGTGTTGTATTACAGGGTAAGGAAAATCTATCTCCACAACTTGTTTTTTCTTCAAATTTCCCTTCCCTCTTTATTCATTATCTTCTCTTTTTGGATCTTCTTTCTTGTTCTCTTTCTCGTCCCCTTAGTTTCTTCTGTCCCCTTTTATCATTACCTGTTCTTATTTAAACTTTCTTGTTTTTCATTACCTTCATTCTATTTACTCTCCCTCCAAGTTTTCTCATTAATTATTCATTTTCAGTTTCCCATATTCTCCTCCACCCTCTCTCTATTAATAAACTATAGATCGATCTCGTCCTTCTCTCTTTCTAAATATTCCTTTCCATTCTCATTTTAATTATACTTTATCTATAGTTCTTTCTTTATTTTCATCTCTTTCACTACTTTGCCACTACTTCTATCTTCCAATTTTCACTTCCTCACATTCTTCCTATTCATACTTGTTATTTTTTCAATTCCTTAGTTTCGTCAATATAATTTGTTCCATCTCTTGTTTCCCCTTTTCTTTGTCTTCATATCTCTCTATATACCAATTAAAACTCCCATTATTTTCACGTCTTATTACTAATTTACTTTCACTTTTCGATAAATGTTTTGTGCTTCTCTCTATCTTCATTCAATCCCTCTCTCTCGTGTGTTTTGATTTTCTATTCGTTACTGTCTCTCAATGAACCGCCCCTTTCACGTCATTCTCCCTCTTCTATACGTTCTGTCTCTCTCATTATTTGTTTCTCACTCTTTCTTTCCGTCTTTTCTCTTTCCCTTAACTATCTACTCCACCATCATCCATCATTTTCATCACATACATTTAATTTGGAAGGCACTCTCCATAAAAGATATTAAAATACACAAAGTTAAAAGATTAAATAAAGCAAAAAAACTAAAGTTTCAAAATTATTTTAATAATAAAAACGAGCTAGAATTGTTTCGCTTTGCTACATCATCAGGTAACTTGTGGTCGTTTATATTATTAAAATAATTTTGAAACTTTAGGTTCATTGCTTTATTTAATCCTTCAACAATAAATATCTGCTGTTACATTAAATACAATAAGTTAGTTTGATTGCTAACATAAACGTTGAAGTAAATTAAATTGTCTTCAATACTAAGGAAAAACGTTCAAGAAGGGGAACAGTTTAAACCAACCCTTGTGTAATGTCAGAGGGTGGGAAAGGGGGATGTTTTCTCGTAGATTAAGTTGACAACACAAACAGCTCAATGTCTCAGAAGCTAAAGAGGGGGTGATGGGGAGAGAACCCTAATGGATGCGGTTTGCCAATGTTGATTGTTCATATACATGTATTTGGTTTTTTCTTTTCCCTCAGTTTAAAGGAATATTATTCGTTTTTTAATAATATATTTTTATAAAGAAGATGAAAATTTCTAGAAACAATTTTAAGCAATAAGAGAGAATAAATCGTTCTAGTATGAACTCTCAAGATATTGAGAGTGACAAATTTAATTTCAGGAAAGCAGATTCTTTCACTATACTTCATACTAACTTGTTTTAATTAATATCATTTTAAACATAACTAAATTAGTACTATGTATGTCTTTTCATTTTTTTTAATAATGTTTTTTTTTGGTTTTATTTAAAATAAATCTTTTTTCTACGGAGATGATAGTTTTTTAGCCACCATCTTGTCTCCGCGTATGGGACTCACGTTTCATCCGGATTACCCACTAAACCTTTCAGATAACTAAACTCTTCACGGAACCGCCTTCTGGCATTACTTCTGAAGAGCAACATCCATATATTCACCAACACTAGTCGAGATCTTCTTCGACCGACAAATTCTTTAGTCTTCAAGATGTGTTGAACTTAGCTTGCTATTGCATTTAACAATCGATTCTTTTAGCACGTGTGGCATATTTTCATGTGGTTAAATCACACCAAATCCTTGAGGAACATTTTATCTTTCGAGCCGCCATACCCCGAAATCAAACGGTCAGTGAAGAGCATTGTCTACAAATATTGTCAGTAGTCTCACGTGGCTTCTTCACATGTTGTGAACAATTTCAGGTAGACTTTAAAATTAACTTGATCTGTAACGTCTTGGATTGCATGGTTATTAACTTC